>JAPVLO010000307.1:4200000-4689425 GCA_027257055.1 Cephalopachus bancanus
TTGTTTTCCCATCAATAAAATGGGAGAAATTTTACTACTGGCTTATTAGAGTTTATAATAGCCAAATAAGATAAATCCTACACAGAGCTAAGTATTGGCTATCATCATTATTATGGAAATGTGCCCAGGAGGCTGGTGGAAGTCATCCAATAACCATGCATGACACAGAATTAAATTAGTCTATCCTGAAAAGACCTTATATCCTGGGAAAGTAAAGCCTACTTAAAATTGGAAATCAAGACCTGGTATGCATGTGAGTGACAACTGGCTTCTGGCACAGACTCCCTCACTGTGTGTTACCTTTCAAGCAGTAGAAAAGTTAGTGCATAGGTTGGGAAGTCATGCCCTCTTCTAGAATCCAAAATTCAACAGTGTTTAGAAGGACAAAATGCTGTGGAGGCTTCTGGAAAAAATATCAACCAAAAAATATTCTTCTATACATCTGATTGGTTAGAACACCTTGATATGTCACAATGCTAATAGGATTATGTCTTTCAATAGAACCAATGCAACTTCTAATTACAGCATAAGTACAATGTATAATGCATTGTGTTTTCCTTTACACTGGTTTCAGAAACCTCACATGTGATTCTGAAAGTCTTAGGGGATCTTAAGGTTAACCAACGACCACTCCAGGAAAGTAAAAAATAGATCGATGGCAATAACTGAGGCAATTTCACATTTAATAAGAATATTCCAAAGGATCAGGCCATTGATAGGTTCAGTTTTTATGTAAACTCTTTCCGCTGTCTTAATTAGCCTCATCTCAACCTTTCCTAATGAATTCTATGATCTGCACTTCCCATATATCTTTAGAACCAACGAGAAACCAGTGCGAGTCTGCCAGTGACTATATTTGCAGAGTAGCTCTTAGATAAGTTACACTGACAACGTGACTGACTTTGCAAGTGGCGTTTCTTCAATTCCCCTGTACCTTGTTCTTAAGGACCCAGGTATGAGTACACACTAAGCTATGCCTCCAACCTATTCCATTGGAACAGTGATAATATGTCATTCTGTGATCCAAGTTGTATCTTCTTTTGACCATAAAACAATGCTACCATTTCAAAAGTGTATTTGAGTGATGATGTATATCAACTTGTATTAGTCATCTAAGTTATGTGATGTTAAATTTTTATCTCAATCTGAGATAAAGAAATATCCCTCAACAAAATCAATCCAGCCCTGTTTTCAGTGCCTCCTGGAAATAAAAGCCAAAGGAATATTAAATAACTTTCTCAAAAATTAAAAGAAAAAACAGTAAGAATTAAGATTAAAATTTCAAAATGTCAAATTGACTGCTTTGTTGGTTGTTGTATATCTAATTCCTTTCAAGGGACTGTATTTAGATTTCTCTTTCATTTTCAGTCTTTCAGCACATTCTGATTTGTTTTAAATGGCTGCGGGGACACACATACACATACACACACCTAAATGTCAACAAACACATTTGTTAAATTCATAGTCTATAGATATTGATGTTCTATTTAGAAGGAAGTCAGACAATATATAAAAGCTTTAGGGAAAAGTTTCTTTGCATAACAAAAGAGCTAATGCATCAAGTTATGGTTTGTTAATGGCATTCAATTAACACATAACTGTTGTTAGTTGATTAAAAATTAACTGTGAATAACCATTTAACATTTAGCATTTACAAATGTTCCTTGATTTATTAAAATTGTAGGCGCAAAGGAGTCTGGGGAGAAGCTAAAAATATTTGGTTAGGTTTTTAATGGAAATTTTAGACACATTGTGAAATATTTCTTGCTTGTAAATATACATTTGTAAATCAATCTTCACGTTTTAACCGCTTGTGAAGAATTCTGCAGACCTCCTGTTTTAAAGGCACTCGAGAAATAAATATCTGCCAGGGAGAGAAATCCCATCAGTTTTCTTGCTGTTCCTATACAGATGGTGGACCATACTGTGAAATTTGCTGTTCTTCGATTGCTCCATTCTGCACACGCCCCAAGGAATCTCAGAATTGTAGAAATGAGAGATGTAATAGACTAAATAGGTCATCTATTCCAATAGAAATTTTACCAGATTTATTCAAGACTCTCTTGAATATACTACTCACTTTCAAGGGGGTCCAAATGCTAAAGCAAAAATTGGCTTTTTTTCCTCTAGCCATCCTTGAATCATATATTATGTTCTACTATTAATCAAGTTTTTTCTCTTGTGAAGATAGTACCCTGTCAGAATGTGCACACAGAATTGCTTTTCCAAAAAAAAGAGTAGATTTGCAGTGGTCATTTCCAGGCTCTCGTCAGCAACCCTACCTCCACTCCAGATCAATGGCTGCCTGTATTTGTATGACAGCTGTCTGAGGCCTCACTAGTAATCCATGGCCCTGGAAGAATGAACAAGCAAGTAAGTGGCCCTTGTGAGGGTAACATTCAACAGTTTGTCTCTTTAAACCACATTCTAACCAAATAACTACCTGTAGATATTTTATGTGATTACTCCAAAATTATTTCAATTTTTTTTTTTTTTTGAGTCAGAGTCTTACTCTGTCACCCACACTGGAGTGCAGTGGTGGATCACGGTTCACCATAGCCTCGATTTCCTGGGCTCAGGTGATCCACTCACCTCAGACTCCCAAGTATTTGGGACTACAGGCATGTGCCACCAGGCCTGGCTATTTTTCTGATTTTTTTCTAGAGAGATGGTCTCAGCATTTTGCCTAGGCTTGTATGAAACTCCGGGCTCAAGCGATCCTCCTGCCTCAGCTTCCCAAAGTGCTGGAATGACAAGTGTGAGCCACTACATCCGGTCTCAACATATTTTTGAACATCAATTTTGTTGAAAGAATAGTCAGGGAAACAAAGGAATTTGAGACACAGTTCTAAGCCTTAAAGGTCTGCATTCTTGGATAGAGGGAAAATTATTAAATACATGAAAACTTTATATTACTAGTTATCATGGATGCCCTTTGTTTCTGGCTGCCTTTCTCATTCCTGTGTTCCTACAGGGAACATTTTCTCTGTGACTCAGGTGGCAACAATTCCTCAGGAACCCATACTCCCAGGCATAGCAATTGGTGCCAAAATGATCATGGAAGGCATTTTACCAAGTTAGGGTTCTCCCCAGGACTTGATCCTAGAGGTCTCCATGAAGGTCTCCTACTATCATCAGGAAGCACTCATGTAGGCAAATGAGGGCCTGAGGCTCAACATGTGGAGAAAGGCTGTCTGAGAAATAAGCCCGAGTGCGTAGGAAAGTAGAGAGACTGTGATCCCTGACAATATCCTTAAACTTCTAAATTCAGATGCTCTTGAATCTTTAATCTCTCTGCTCTGAGACCTCTCCCAAAAGATTGTGGTTGCTGTCTTTTTAAGTTAAAATAGTTTGAGTTTGATTTTTGTCACTTAGAGCACTAATGAACACAAGTGAGATATACAGTTAATGAAAGTCAGGAAAATTCAAGATAGAAGTTCAATGGAAGACTTCCCAAAAAAGATGGAATTTGAGTTATACTTTTAAGAATTTGGGAAGATAGAGAGGAGGAAAGAGGGCATTCCAGGCAAGATGCTATATATAAAGGCTAAAAAGTACAAGCCAGTTTCAAGGGTCAGAGAAGATCAATCAGGAGAAGAGAAGGCTATATATAGGGTAAGAAGTACGCAGTAAGGCACAAAAATAGGAATATTCTTGATAAATAG
The DNA here is from genome assembly GCA_027257055.1 of Cephalopachus bancanus. NCBI lineage: Eukaryota > Metazoa > Chordata > Mammalia > Primates > Tarsiidae > Cephalopachus > Cephalopachus bancanus. The sequence continues at coordinate 4,203,666 of JAPVLO010000307.1, forward strand.
GGAATGTACTTGGTAATCTACAAAAGAGGAAATGTTTTTTAATAAGAATAGAATGCTGAACAAACATCATTGTCATCTTCATTAAACATCATCTTAAATCAGCTTCACTTATAAAAGCTTCACCAGGGACTTTCTGTCTCCCTGGAGAGGATTCTGGACACAACATAAGACACAGCTCATTGTTACTAGCATTGCATATGCACCCTGACTCATCTACAGACTTGAACGTCCAGAGCCATCTACCCAACATTTTTCATGGTGACATAATCCTTTTAGAAAGACCAATAGAATTGACTCTATGTATAGATTGCAACTTCTTTCCTCGTCTCTTATCTCTAGAAAATAATTCAATTAGATACTCTTATTTTTTCTCTCTCACACTATCCTGAGCTTTTGTTTGTCTATTTCTTAGGTTTCATACTCTAACTTTGTCTTGGCCTAGTGTGATTTGCATGCGTGATACAGAAAAGAAAACCTTACAATGCTTTCTTCAGCTGCATCTGAAAAGTTCTTTTGTCCTTATATAAAGGATGGAAAACATATGTCCAATGTCAAGGGAATTATCTAATCAACCTAATTTGGGAGGAGTAGTGGTGAGGAGTTTGCAGTAATTTATAAGACAAATTTTATAAGCAATATTATCAGGAATATATTTAGATATATTTCTGAATTTGATATGGGTATGGATCTAGATATAGAGATATGTAAGTATAGGCAGAGATAAAGAATGCTGCAATCTGAGATCACTAAGGCCATTTATACTGTTTTGTTCTGATCTCTCCATTTCTAATGACTTGTGATCAAACTTATTCCTTTTATTTTTATAAGAACTGCTAAATAATCTGTGACTTTCATTAGAATGAGACCCCTCATGGAGTTGGAGCATTTTCTATATGTTAGACAACAATTGGAGGAGATATCACAGAAGGTAGAATCACTTGAGCCACCTTCTGAATGCTGGCCAAAGAAAGGGAAAGACTTGACTATGTCTAACTAAGAGAGAGAGGTTAGGAAAGACCTCTTTCTACAAGTATCATTCTCATCTATTAATTTGGAATTTGTATTTATACACAAATATCTCATAGTCAGAGAGAACTGAGCTGGCAGTGGGGATGGAGATTAGGATGAGGAAAGGAAGCCAGTCTTACAACGTCTGAATAGTTGAATGATTGTTTAGTTTAGTAAACAAGTATTGATTGAGTGCCTACTATATTCCAGGCATCAAATTATCTGAATCACGACACATGTATATGTGCCTGAGTTCTAGACCATGAGTTTGCTAAAGCAGGGACTATAATATTCCTTTACTGTATCACAAAACCAAAACCAATGGCAGATATGTGGTAGATGGTTAATAGTTTGTTCAACAGATTGACATTATGATGATTATATTTTATAATGCTTGCAAGTCATAGAATAATTACTCCATCAATGTTACTTTGTTTATTACCATCCCATCTAAAGGACAGGTAGAAGAACATGCAAAGATTGAGAAGGAAGAAAAAGATAATGGAATCTTTACTTTGTGATAAGTCTAGTGGTGTCACATGGGCCATGCCTTCTGCCCTTGATCTTTTTCCTCTCTGGAACATACTCATAACCCCTTTTGACTGACTGACTTCTACTTGTCCACCAAGACTTGACTACAGTGCTAGTAACCACTAGTCTAGGTGCTATGCTTTTTCTTCCTAGTGATGCCAGGATCTGTACTCACCACCCCACATTCAATATTCACTGTCTCTGGAAATCACCAGCATAAAGATCATGAAGGCAGGAGTGCAATGAGTATATCCATTACTTAGATTCTCTGCTGACCTCGTTTATGTATTCAGCCAATATTTATTGAGCACCTACTATATGATGCATGCCAACATCTAAAGAGTAAACAATATCACAACTCAAGACTAAGTAAACAATATCACAACTCAGAAGTAAGTCTTTTTTAATGTATTAGACTAAGCCTATCTTCACACTGAAGTCTATTTTGCAAGTCATTCCTTTTCCTATAGCAGCCCATGCTTGTCATCGTCAGCGAGGCTTAAAAAGGCTATTGATGAAGTCCTGCCATTTGTCTTCGGACATATTCAATAAGGTTAAACATTTCTGAGAGATCAAGTAGGTTGGGGCCTGAAAAGTCTGCTGGCTTGAGTTTCAAATGTTTGTTCACACTCTGTGAGGAATGTTGAAGTGTAGTGTGGGGATAGAAATCAGTGGGAGCCTGATTCTGAGATCAGGAAGATTAACTCTTATCCAAAGGAGGGAGGGAAGATGATTTCTAGAGGGAGATGTCAAGGACAGAGAGATTGTTTTGAGGATTTTTTGTTTGTTAAACTAGAAGAGGCTTGAACATATTTATAGAATAAAGAGAAAGAACAGATAAAATGAAGGAATCAAAAATAAGGAAAGAAACAAAAAAATGGAAATGTATTAGGGGAGAGGTGGGTGAGTTGTTTGCTACAATGTGTCCTCTTTGACTTACCACGGAAGAAACCTGGTTTAATTCTGTGAATAAATCACTTAGGTATGTCTAAGCACTAAATTTGTTCTTACACAGAGAAGTGAAGGAATGGATTGCAAGAGGCCCTGCAGGGGTTCTTACCCTATTCTGTAGAAAAGGAGAGGGGCCTGGGTGAAGGCATATGTTTCTCAAAGTAGAAATCAAACTAATCCTCTATGCGATTATGACAAGGGTATATTTGGGGCTGGGGCTTTGTATATTTGATGAAGTGACCCTTCACAGGATATCAGAGCTTTGTGGAGGCTGAAACTAGTCTTTCCTTTGCAGAGATGAGAACGATGGTGTTCCACAGGCGAGAGAAGGAGGTAAAATCATGTTGGGTAGCAGCCTGGAAAAAAAGGGAAAAAGTGGAATTTATCACCTTGGGAAAGATAGAAGAAAGGCCAGAGACCACAGAGCCAGTTTAAGGTTTTGGTTGATTGAAAGAAACAAAAAACTCAGAGTGTGATCTTAAAATCATGAGCCTGAGGTAGAACAAATATTGTTTTAAGTTTTAAAGCTGGACCAGGAAGGTCAAGCATGTTTTGTCTCCTGATGTGCTGTGTGGACAAGGATTCTAAGGATCTGTCTAGGCTTAATGGAAAAGAGTGTCATAAGCAATGAGTGATAGCTGCACTGAGATGGTGAAAGTAGGAACATATGACACATTTTTGCCACCTCTTGCCTAGGCTGTCATCATGAATATTGAAGCTACCTGGGACCTTAAAGAGAAGATCAATACAGTCAGGCCGAAACCACAGTCCTAAATGAAAAAAAAGGCAGTAAGGAGTAGCCACCAGTTGCATGAACCTAAAAAAGAGAGATTTTTTTCACGATAGTGGAAGAGTAATGATCTGGAAGCAGCAATGGGGAATTAACAAAATGCTGACAAAATATCAGAAAACAAGCTCCTCTGCTAGAGTAAGGGACATGGCGGTTTTGGCAGGAAGCCAGGTTTTCATTAAGAACTTTGATACCCAAAGAAAGAGTGTCCTAATCAAACCATGCAATTGTTTGCTACAATGTGCCCTCTTTGGGCTTATCACGGAAGAAACCTGGTTTAGTTCTGTGCATAAATCACTTAGATATATCTGAGCACTGAATTTGATCTTAAACAGATAAGTGGATAAAAATAATCTGAAACACCGCTTGGAGATGGCACCCTAATTCAAAACCTTCCACTGAAAGGCCATATTCTGTAGCCTGGCTTCAGCCTGGGTTTTCATTTTCACCACCACTACCCTGGCTAATGTTCTGCCCTCAATGGGTTTGCATGCTCAGAGCCAGCACCTATCACTGCCTTCTCAGACTTGTGCCTTTCTCTCCACATCATCCCCACGTCAGATGCCCTCTTTGTTTCTTTCTGGCTGTTAAAATTTTTCATGTTCTTCCAAGTCCAGTCCACCACCCACTCATTTCACAAAATCTTCCTCTGAAACCAGAGAATTATGACTTATGACTTTGTTCTTCTCCATCACCATTTGTACTTTCAGTTGTGTGGGGTTTTTTGTTGTTGTTGTTGTTTGTATCATCAACTCTATTAGACCCTTGTATGCAAGAACAATCCTTACCTCCTACTGAAATGATTTCAGCCCCCACAGAACCTGCCATACACTTGACACTCAGTGAATAACTGATTGAGAAATGAGTGAATGAATCAGAAGAAATGTACGCATTGCTTCCTCCTTATATTTTTCACCTTCTTAAGGGGCTGGGAGACTCTGAATGGAAGAATTGAGGACCCAGACAAGATCTGCAGCATGATTCCAATGGGGACAGGGAGGCAGAATTTCAATTTCCATCCAGACACCTGCAGAGAGGTTGACAAGTGGTAAGTGGAAACAGGAAGGACAGAGGAGGAGGGTAGTGCACCCTTATACCCCAGGCTTGAAGGGTGCCTCTGTAGCCACTCACCACTCTCCAGAGTCACAGCATTGCTGGCAAGCTCCATTATCCCATCACTCTCTCAGATGGTGGGCAGTGGAATCGATATTCCCAAGGCTTTAAAAAGCTCCCAAATGTTGTGCTGCCATTCACTCAACAACAGGAGGAGAAATAAGGAAGAGAGGGAAAAAAAGACTATGTTGGCTTCTTATTTTGCTTATGTTGTTAAAATCCTCTCCAATGCTGTGGTTCTGGAGTAGGGCCCTTCCTTCTTTGAAAGCATGCTGTGTGATAGACTGTCATTTGTCCCCTGCCTCCAGAAGAGCCAGCTGGCAGCTAAGTGCTAAAGCCAGTGACTTGCATGTGTTTTTCTGACATTTAACAAATGGGAACAGCTTGCAAATCTGCATTAACTCACTCTGTCTCACAAATAATCAGGGCCTACGCAGTGTAGACGCTGGGAACATTAGCTCCGACACAAAAGAGTGAGAGGCTGGGGGGTGGGGAGGGTGACAGAAAACAAGTCAGCAAATAACGGATGTTTTAACGAAGGGATGAATGTAACATTCTAGTTCAGAGGCAGGAGTTTTGAAGTCATTTTTGTTTTTCAACAAGCCACTGCTAATGGTGCTAAATCCGTCTGTCAAGGCCCAGCTTTGCAGCTTGAAGTCATCTTGCCCACACCTCACAAATGCTGATCTGTTGGCCGCTTTCATCCTGCAAATACCATTCCAAATTCCTTATGCTTCAGAGCTGAGGATCTCGCAAAGGGGCTGTGTTTGGCCACAAGTGGACTTTTGCAAAGCCACACTGCACAATTAGATGGCTGTCCACACACTGATGCTGAATGAAGGAAAGGAAAGATGTCACAGTTAAAAGGGCACAGTTAAATGTGCATTTGCAGGAAAGGTGTCACGCGTACATGTGCATGTCTGTTGTGCGACTTCCTCACGTGAATACATCCCCATAAAGTAGGATATAGGCCCAGCTCATGTTAGCACTGTGGATTTAGGATAAATGTAGGAGTCTATTTCATGCAGGGTGATTTGGCATTTGAGGACAGGCACTATCAGTCCCTAAATGTTTCATTCCATTTAGAAGATAGCTGAGCTTGTGATGTTCCAACTTCTAGTCTCAAGTCTCTGAAGAAAATAAGTCCCCAAGCATGAATAAACAGAGAAATAGGTACACTGGGGAATGTATTTGGCTTGGAAAATCTGTCTTCTAGGAGAGGCAAAATGAACTTGCACTTTCTTTAAACTTTCAGGAAGGATCATGATATAACAGCATAATCACCATCATCCCACTGGGGCTCATAAGATACTGAGACAGGCCCTGAGATTCTCTGGAGGGGCCCATGAAGAGAATTTGGGGGCTCATAATTAGGTCACTGGACCTCATGACTAAGACATTTTACAAAAGAGAAGGGATCTAAATGTCCCTAACCACAGGCACAAATGCCCAGGAGAGCAGCCACCCAGCCCCAGCCCTCATAAAATATGGTCCTTCCTGGGGCCTGGATCAGTCAGAATTTGTGAAGAGACATCTCTATGTTACTCAAGGACACCATAATAGGTTCCCACAGCAAGGACATTATTCCTTCTGAGGAGACTTTATAGAAGGAGCAATAACCCTGAAGACCAAAATCAACTTTCAGCGATCAAAAAAGCTGGACTTAGAATACAAATTTCAGGCTGAAAGAACTGTCGCACTCAGAGGCAAAGTGGCAACTGTCAGTGAAACAGATAGCCATCTGCAGCCCCACAGTCTGCACAGGGATAGTTTGGCAACAGCTCAGCCAAGAAGCAGAGGAGATCAGCAATTCACATTTGAGGTTCCGCAGCACGGGGAACGTCAGGACAAGGGGCTCAGGGTCTTGAGACTGTGAGGCCTGGTCCACAACCTTCATTGAGTTGCTTGTGACTCTTTAAAAAATCAAGAAGACAATATGGCTTTTTCCTGTTACACAAGGCATCACATATCCAGCCACCATGGGACTGGACAGGACCCAGGGCTTCTCTGCATATCACATGAGTCCTGACTTAACACAGGATAGAGACTGGAGAAACCAAGAGCTACGGACAATTTGAGACACAAAGGATTAGCAATGTATTTGAAGGGAGGGAACCTCTAATATGTAAAAGTCATTTAAATTTAAAAATAAACATTTTTTCCCTTATCCCCCTTCACTGCCCTTGGATCTAGTAACGGTTGCTGATACTGAAGGGAACACAACCATCTTCATGGAGACCCCTGACAAGCAGGAGACACACACAAAGGACTGCACGTCCCTAGAAACGCCCCTGCCAGACCTAGATAAGAAATGGGCTATTGAAACTTTCTAACACCCAGAAATGTATCTGTTTCCTTAGTCCCTAAATGACAACGGCTTTCTTTCATGTCATTGTATTAATTTTATGTATAATGTTTAATCAAGCCTTGTGAACTAAAACTCCCAAAATAAACAAAAACTGTAACCAACTAAAAAGTATTCAGCCCAAATTGTTCAAAGTGTGCTTCTGGCCTTGATGCATCATTATCGGTTTACCGCGGCCAGACTCCTGTCCACCACTGGGAGTCATGAGATACCAGTGCCTAGCGATTTCACGACACAAGACTTATGTGACTTCTGTTATCTACATCAAAAAATGAACGTCTGGGCATTCTTTCCATCCTAAACTCCCCTTAAGGAGCCTTAAATATACTCAGCTCCTCAGCCTTCAAGGCCATACTTCCCTCTGCGTGTTGGCCCCCTTTCCATCTGTAAAAGGTGAATAGTAAACTTTACTTTTTCTATTTTGTATTTGTCTGCAATTTTGCATTATTTCCGAGGCACAGGCCCACCTTGTCACAGCTTACCCTTTCAGTCTTTTTCTGAAATGCAAGTGTGCTAAGGAATGTGTCCCTCCACCTGAATCAAGCAGAGGCTATTAGCAATATAATACTATATTTTTTAAGTAATGTATCCTCAAAAAAAAAAGAAAAAGAAAAAGGCTGGATGCAGTTGTTCACACCTATTATCCCAGCACTTTGGGAGGCTGAGGTGAGAGGATTGTCTGAGTTCGAGACCAACCTGGACAACTTGGCAAGATCTCATCTCTACAATAAATCGAAAAATTAGCCAGGCATGGTGGTGTGTACCTGTAGTTACAGCTACATGGAAGGCTGAGGCGGAAGGATCACCTGAGCCCAGCAGGTCGAGACTGCAGTGGCTGTGAGCATGCTACTGTACTCCACCTGGGCAACAGAGTAAGACTCCAATTTAAACAAATAAATAATGTATCCTAAATAAATAACTCTGGGTCCAAATCCTCTCTTTCCCCTGTCCTTGCTCTAGTTCAAAAACTTGGGTATTGTTAGCTTTTCTCTTAAATAATATGACTCAACTTCACCCATCCCTCTTCATTTCTTGTGACACTACCCTAGACTGAGCCACCATCGTTTTACCTCCTCTATGCAACAGCATCTGAATTCATCTCCCTCAATTCCATTTTTGCTCCTGTCCAATCCACAGGCCAGTGTGACTTCTTTAAAACACAGTAGTTTTGTCACATGAATCCCCTGCTTAAAACTCTTCAGTTTGAAGCTCTGAAAATGTACCCTAAGTCACCCACCGTTTCCACTCAAACTCACAGGAGTGCTCTGGAATACTTTTAAATGTTGAGAAAAGCAATAATACTTGACATCAGTCAAACACCACACAGTTGCAACATTAGATTACAGTGCATTACTTTCAGTGATGGCCTTCTCGTGAAGTTGGGTCTTCAGTGATTGCTGTGATGAGAAAGGCAATCTTTCATGGTGATCACTGTGGAACAGGAAATAAAGGTGGATGTGTCCAGTTCTGATCCTAAGGTTTGAGAAACTGTGCAGTAACTAACAAATATGTCCAATTAGTAAGTACTTACTTCAGAATGAAATAAAAAATACTGTTTTGCTTCCATTGATGTATAATATTTTTTCAAATAAGTCTTAAATTGCTGGATCATGTATACTGAAGGTATTTGACTCTAACTCTTTAATAAGTGAAACTTTAGGTATCTCTTTTGGTCTTGGGATGCTATGAACCAAGAAAGTTTAGGAATCTTTGCCTTAGGTAGCTTTCTGAATATTCTCACAATGAAATCTGAAAATCTTGATCATGACTTACAAAACCCTCATGGTAGCCTTCTCCAGCATCATTATCCTTTTAATGTGGTCTTCAGCCTTGTTAAGTTCTCATTTATCTCCCAAGCATGTTCATTCCTTACTCCTATACACACCATTCTCTTTGTCCACAAGAATCTATGCTTTCTGTTCTATTCTTCCACCCCTACCCACAAGCACACACTTCCTTAGTTAACACTACCTCAGCCCTAGGGTATAAGCAAGTCACAACACTAGAAGAGACTCAGGGTGGGGGTGGAAATTGTCTTCAGTTTCTGTACAAAAAGTTCCAGAAGACGTGAAAACACAGCGACCCTGAGGGAAACCTAAAAACAGTAGAGATAAAAAACTAATAGGATGTTAACTTTCTAGTTTTGCTAATTGTGCTACAGTCATGTAAGATTGAGTATGTGGTAAAGCTGTGCAAATGGCATATGATAATAATTTGTACTATATTTGCAATTCTCTGTAAATCTGAAACTTTTTTACTTGAATATCAACAATAAACTACCAAAATATTTTTAAATAAAATGTAACTATTTAAATGCCACAAGAGAGTTTCAAGTACTATGTTATAGGAGTTCATGGAGAAGGAAATGACTGAGAAATCCTGAAATCAAGTGACAATTGAGTTGGGTTTTGGAGGAGAGAGGTCACTTGTGTATTGGAGGTGAATGAAGAAAGGAGGAATATGTCATAACAAATCCATGGACCCTAAAAGAAGCCATTTAAGTTGTTGGGGGCAGTAAATTACAGGCAAAGTTGTGGTGAACAGGTGACAAGCCACTTGGAAGAGGTTAAATGACTTTTCCAAAGCCTTCCAGCCAAGATGGGATTTGACCCATTCTGATTCCAAAGCTCTAACTTTCACTACCAACACACAAACTGGAAGAAAAAATTGGATTCGGTCCAATATCATAAAGAAAATAGTATTGATGTTTGAGTCCTTAGCACCTAACCCAATATCTAATAGGCAGCAAACAGATCATTTAAAATGTACTAGTAAAAGGATAAGGAAATGGTATAACACAGAAGGCCAGTTTGTTATAAGGTAAAAATTTAACCAAGGCATATTGAAATAAATACTCCCTGACCACCAAACCCAGTGGCTCACGCCTGTAATCCCAGCACTTTGGAAGGGCTAAACAAGAGGGTTGTCTGAGCTAAAGGGTTCACAACCATCCTGGGCAACTTGACAAGACCTCATTTCTACAGTTAAAAAAAGAAAGAAAATCAGCCAGGCAGGGTAGTGGAAGCCTGTAGTCCCAGTTACTTGGATGTCTGAGATGGAAGTATCACCTGAACCCAGCAGGTCGAGGCTACAGTAGCCATGAGCATGTCACTGCACTCCCACCTGGGCAACAAAGTGAGACTTGAAAGAAAGAAAGAGAAAGAGAGGAGGAATAGGGAGGGAGGGGAGGAAGAAGAAAGAAAGAGAGAGAGAAGGAGGGAGAGAGGAAGAAAGGGAGGGAGGGAGAGAGGGAAAGAGGAAAGGAAGGAAGGAAGGAAGGAAGGAAGGAAGGAAGGAAGGAAGAGAAAAGAAGAATGAAAGAGATAGAGAGAGAGAAAAAGAGGAAGGGAGGAAAGGAGGAAGGGAAAAGGGAAAGAAAAAGAAAAATAGCCGGGCTCGGTGGCTCAGCCTGTAATCCTGTACTTTGGGAGGCTGAGGTGAGTGGATTGCCTGAGCCCGCGGGTACGATACCCGCCTGGGCAACTTGGTGAGACCTCATCTCTACAATAAATAAAGAAAAAATCAGCCGGGCGTGGTAGCACGCACCTGTATTTCCAGCTACTCGGAAGGCTGAGGCAGAAGGATCGCCGGAGCCCAGCAGGTCGAGGTTGCGGTGGCCAGGAGCGGCAACTGCACTCCAGTCTGGGTGATGGAGTAAGACTCCAACTCAAAAAAAAAAAAAAAAGAAAAAAAGAAATGAAAAGAAAAACCTTCTGATCAGTATCCAGAATTATGGTTGATAGGGAAATTCCTCAAAAGGAACTCTGCCCCTCTGTTAGGATTCCTGTCTCAGCAACCTGGAAGCCTCCCTTTAGCAACCAAAAAATATATGTCTGTGGGTTCCATTCCTATTCCTGTTACCTTCCATTGCCAAACCAAATAATGGTACCTAATCTTTTCTAACAATCTACAGGCCAATTCAAATTTCACTTTGGAAAACCTTTTTTCCAGGGCATTTCCGTAATCACCTTTTCTATGGTCACCCTGAAGCAAATTCATCAAGAGGCCTCTAGTTGGCATTGAGCATTCTGAGTCTTGTGTGCACTGGGTTTATTGAACAGTTTTTTACTGTGAGGAGTTAAGACCTACCACATGACAGGACTGTGCACAAACTCCTACTCCTCAGGTTTATTTGAACTTTTCTTGCCTTCTCATAGGCCTGTCCAATATAGAAATCTCATTCAGCCAACAGCAAATATTCCGTTCCTGCTCTGGGTGACATAAAAGGTCACAAGGCTCTTGGGCACTTGATCAGAGTAGGAGTGCTTCTCTTGAAATTTCAAACGAAAACTTTTCCATCTTCAATAGTTTTTTTCTACTTGCTCATCCTTTCAATAGGATATATTAAAAGAAGTAATTACTAGAAAAATGGAATCTTGGATCAAGCTATATCCCCAGCTGAAAGGGGAAGAGAGTGGGGGCTTTTCCTTCCCATCAGTCTATTGGGCTTCCCCACTAATATTCATAAGGTGACTCTCTGCCTTAATAGATGGTTCTTAAATAATACTATGCATGTGTTTCCTCTGAGCACTACCTCAACTTTTAACACTCTTAATGTTTTTGCTAATATTCTCCTCTGTCAACATATTCAGTCATTTACAGAGAAACTTATGCCTTATGATACACTGATATTGTATTCTGAGTAATATAGATAACTTCCTGCTTTATAATTTTCACTCACAGTGAGTCATTCTCATAAACAATGTTGCTAATACTTTCCCAAGATGATTCTGTAGGAGTATAAGTATGTATGCAGGGTGGTGGGATGTCTCAAGCAAGGACCATACACTGCTAAATTAAAGTTAACCCAAAGCTATCTCCTTACATATTTTGGGTTTAGTCTAGCAATTTCGCTGTATGCTTTCACCTGATGAACTACAACACAGCAGAATGTGTAAACAGACTATAACCTACTTTTGTGTCAGTCACCAGGTTACAGTCAATCAAAGGTGGCCAACTGTTCACACCAGGTTCAAATAAGGTGAGCATCAAGATGCAACCAGTCTGGCTGTTTCTGTACCTCGTTTCTATTTGCTGTATATTACTCTCCTTTTTCTGTGCTTAAATCTTCTTCCTCCACGTGGCTGTGCTGAAATCTCTTTGAGCCAACTATGGTTTGGGAGGCTGCCTGATTCTGGAGTAGTCCTTTGCTCAATTAAACTCTGTTAAATTTGTTTTATGCTAGGTTTCTCTTTTAACATGGTACATACCACCACGTGATCTAGGTCTGCCTTTCCAACAAAACAGAGAAGCCAAGTACATTAAACCCAAATTTCTCAGACCTCAAAAATCCAAGGAAAATGTATTCATAACATTTCTAATTAGGAACCTCTGCTTTTAAAAAATTGCAAAACCCCATCTACCTCTTTTACTTCTATATCCTTCCTTTTCTCTTCACTGATTATCTCACAGGTAGTAGAGCATGTCGAAGGACCTAGATTCTTGAGACAGCAATATAACCAAGTGCAAGATGGTACAGTTAAAAACCATCCTTGGACAGCAATCTAAGTCATCATTGTGGCTCAAAGTTAGTGCATTCCATCATTTCCCCTTGGGCAAATCTCCCCCAACTTTTCATTATGGGAATGACCATTTACACATTGCTTGCTTAAGAATTCCAGTCCTAGGTAACACCCTCGGGTTCCCTCCCACTGTGGGAGCTCTTCTGTCCTCCTGATAAATCCTGCTTTAAAAAAAGAAGAAAAGAATTCCAGCCCTAGGGCTGGGCTGTGATTCTCACTCTTTCTGGAAAATTTGGTCATTTTCCATACTCAACATTCACCTGAAGGTCTGAACAGTGACAGTAATCTATATTATTCAACCAGAACACCCTTTGGAATTATCCCTAGATTTGTACCTCCATTGTTGGTTAGAATAATAACTTCTACTTAGAAAGGAGAAATGGTTTTGTTGGGTGGTCACTGACCTGCATCTTTTAAGAGCCAATTAATTCTGGCCTTCAGCAATGCATGTGCAGAGCTCAGCTATCATGTATAAGGACTCAAATGACCTTATCTTTCATTGCTATACAAATATGACTGTTCAGTCATATTTGGGGTGTCTTAAAACATATTCACCCCTTCTCAGAATCCTCAGGTATGAAAAAGAAGAGCATTTCTAAGACAGGAAATGAAAAAATAAGAAAAGAGTATCTTCCCTTTAATAGAGCTACTTCCAAAAATTCTTCATGTTATTTTTAAAGTTCCAGAAAGGTATCTAAGATTCTGTCTTAAATAGGAGTTCCTCTGTCTCTAACTACAAAGGAAGTGCAAAGACTGACAAGGTATGGATGAAATCATTATGTTTTTATTATGTCTAATATTAGTTTTACTCATTATAGTTTACCATTATAGTTTTATGCATGTTATTACTTTTCACAGCCTACACAGAAGATATAATTTATCTCTATTTTTTATACATGGAAACAGAAACATGCTAAGTGAGATTCTGATCTTTATCCAGACATATGTTGGAGGAGCCAAAATTAGAGGACCTTCTAATTCTTAAACCAAGATGTTTCTATTTCACTATAAATCTTTTTTTCATGAAAGGTTCTCAGTGGCGTGGGTGGTGGGAAGGATTTATGACACTGCAGAATGTTAGAATTGGAAAAGGGAGTGAAAAGACATGTAAAAATGGAAAGAAGACATTTTAAGATGAATGAAGTTGTTATTAAATCAGTTAAGCATAGTTGTCATGCAGACAAATCCTGAAGTCAAAATATCTGAATTAAAATCCCAGCAGTTCTTTCACTTACTCTAAGTGAGCCCTAAGGCAAATAGACCCTTCAAAAAGCCTCCATGTGATCATCTGCAAAATGGGGGCTATCAGAGCATCATCATTCTCAATGTTATTACAAGGATAAAATGAGAGAATGCCTGGGACACATGCAGTATGTTAAAAGATAATAAGAACATAAATCTCAAGTTATAATACCAGCTAGAAATTTTTGAACAGCTCAAAAGTTATTTATATGAGTTCATAGATAGCAAGTATAAAGTTATCTTTCAGAAGAATCAAGGTATTTAGGGATTGTTCTCAACTACTTGATTCCAAGAAGAGCTAATGTCTCCTTCAGCCTCTCCTTTGTGCCTTGCTAGAATAAATTCTAGATGGATGGAACATGTAAGCATTTATAGAACATTTGTGTCTAGGCTAATACATCCATAAGACTATTGACTACTGGAGGGCAAGGACCGAGTCTTCTTTAGATTATCTAAAACCCTTCCAAAGACCAATACACTGTTCTGCACTCAATAAAATAATTTTAATCCCTTATTTATTGATGGAAAAAACATGAGGTATTTGGAGAGATTTGCCAACAGCAATTGATCTTGGAAAACAGCAATTAGACTTCATCAAGCAAAGTCAATGGCAGGCAGAAACCAAAGAAATAAGCACAGAGAAAATGGGGAACTGTGGCAACAAATGCCTGGTATAGAAAATACCCATAGAAAGACATTAATTCTGTAATTTTACAATAATCTTGTATTAAGTATTGCATTGGATTCTCTTGATACTCCTGAAAGTGAGGGAGATAGTTAAGCATATAACTCGGAGAATGAGAGAGAGAAAATGGCTGATTTACAAACATACACAGTTAATGAGCTAATATAAAAAGGCAAATTCAAAGCCCTAAATTAAAAAAAAAAGGAAAGAAAGAAAAAAGGGCACAGTGTTTGGAGAAATCATACTGTTTGGAATTTCTGTCTTTAAAGGCAGGTATGTTGACAATTACTTTCTGGCACTTTTCTCTAGCTATCAAGATAATCATACTTTTAGACCATAGGTGAGTTTGATTTTTAATGGAACTGTAGTAACTAAGTGATGACACTCGGTGACCTCATGGAATAAAGTCTTAAAAACATGAGCCCATCACCTGAAATTTTTTTTTTTTTTTTTTTGAGTTGGAGTTTCACTCTGTCACCCGGACTGGAGCGCAGTGGCATGCTCCCAGCCACCATAGCCTATACCTGCTGGGCTCTGGTGATCCTTCTGCCTCAGCCTTCCAAGTAGCTGGAACTACAGGTGTGCGCTACCATGCCCGGCTAATTTTTTTATTTTTTGTAGAGATGAGGTCTCACCAAGTTGCCAGGCGGGTTTCGAACCCGCAGGCTCAGGCAATCCACTCACCTCAGCCTCCCAAAGTGCGGGATTACAGGCTGAGTCACCGAGCCTGGCTTGAAAAATGTTTTAAATTAGTTTATAGATATACATTTACTTTCTTCTTATGCCAGCTCAGCCCACCATTAACCTAGTAGAAATTAGATAGCATGACAAGAAGTTGCTGTGAAAAATCCAGAAGTCCCTCAGCAAAGTAACCTGAGCAATGGTCTCCTTGATCCCCACAAACCTTTTTCATCTCTGAGCTATGCACCCCTGGGTGCTGCATCCTTCAGCACACCACAGAATCCCAGCCAGCAGTGCTGCATGGTGGGTCGTGTTGGTCTAAACCGATCTGCCCAATTGTCCTGAAAATCCCTTAAGATCAGGTGCAATTACTTCTTGTGCTCACGCAAGAGCAGGTGCTCAGTAAATATTTACCGATGAATGTACTTGGGCTGGGGAATTGTAATGCAATTTAATAACTGTTTGAGGATAAATATGAAAAAATTCCATAGAAATACAGAGAGAGAAAATTTATTTCTGACCGAAGAAGTCAGTCTAAACATTGGAGCATAACATTTGTAGAGAGCCAGAATGGATGAGTGAGTCATGACAATTAGGATGATTGTCACTGGATACACAGAGCACTGGACAGACATTCAATGGTGATGCTGTCCAGCAATCCCTTCGGTACAGTAAAATCCCTCCATAACTTAAAAAGTGCTTTCACAATTTTCAATCACATAAAGTGCATTATTGGGAAATTAATGAAATGACAAGGGTGGCATTGGATTTTGTAGTTCAATCTGGATTGATCTAGATCCCAGTTATGGTTTAGTGCCACCTGATGGTGGTTATCTATTTCAGATTAACATTGATGGAGATCATGCAGGGATTTGGGACTGACTGGGACTTCAAAGATTGCTGTAGCAATTCCGAGAATTATTTAATTAGTCGGCACCTGTTCCATAGGTCTGGTCAAGAGAGAATGGGCCAGGAGAATGCAGGCCTGCTTCTCCAAATGGGGTTGCCTACAATTTCCCTACTTAACCTCATCCCCCTGTTCACATCCCAGCAAGCCCCTCCACACCCCAACTTCTAAGAATGTAACACATTTAGGCAGCTCCTTTTGAAGAAGAGAATGGGCAAAGGAGTCAATTGTCAAGTGTGTTATTCGAGAATCCCTATTATCACGGGGCTCATTATCACAGAAATCTACTATATTTGACTTCCTCTATTGGCCTGTCAGAAATCAATCAATTTATGTGTGTGCACCCTAGTTGCAAAGCCACACATTCCACCCTTGGATACTTTTAATTGGTGGAAAGTCATGGCCCAGACACAACTCTGCTTTAGCATACATACATTAGCATTAGCTCTGTGATCACTCAGAAGGATGCTATGCCCTTCAAACATTGGAAAAGAGAAAGCACATGCTTACTACATTTCCTCTTTTACAGGCTAAATTTCCTGAGTTCCTTCGGGGATTCTTTGTCTGCCTTGTCCCTGAATTGTATCCTGAGTGCCAAGGGAGATGCCTGGAGCATGGTAGGTACACAGTAAAGATGTTCTGAATGAGTAAGTGAATGAATGAATGGTTCTAAGTGCTTTTTGTCCCATGATGAGCATGTCCTCATATGTGTCTGTCCCTCTGCAAGCGCAACCCTCAAAATAGAATGTAAAACTTCAGGTATTGTTCAGCAAGCACAAAGAACCGGATTGATCACTACTTTCATCCTGGATGCTAAACGTCCATGAATGCAATCCAAGACCAACTTCTCTCTTTGAACAATCCTATTACCATGGATTCATATCGAGTTTATAGTCAGCTAAGACCCCCCCTGAGATTTTTTTTCACAGATCTACTGTTAAGCTACATCTCCCCCAATTGAGTTTTCAGACTGAAGTGCAAGACCTCACATTATTTCCTGTAAATTTTGTCTTATTGGATTTAGGCCATTACTCCAGCATCTAAAGACCTCTTTGAGCTTTGATTCTGACCTCTGACTTATTAACTATTCAGCCTAGCTTTGTGCCACTTACAAATTTGATCAGCATTCTCTCGCTGCCCTCGCACAAGTCCTCAATAAGTAGCTGGACAAGGTCCTATATAGAGCCCTGAGGCTTGCTTCAAGAGACTTTCCTTCAGATTAACAGTCATTTATCTTGCAATTGCATTATTGCCTGAGGCCACATGGGAACAAACAAGAAAGAGAAATAATGTATCATTAGAGCTAAGACAGACCTACTTTGTAACCTCAACTTATCATTTACTAATTGTGTTCCTTCCAACAAGAGATGTGTGTTGAACCAGACTGAGGGGTAGGAGGACGATTTCAATAAAAAAAAAAACCACAAAAGCAGTGGCACAGAGTCGGGAAACTAAGGCATACCTAGAGGACAGAAAAAAATAAAGATATGGTGCAATGGTGCTTTGAAAAAAAAGATAAACTACAAATGCATAAATTTTTGCTTTTATGTTTGGATAGAGGTTGCCTAATCTCTTTCTTCATCTGCTATCTGGGACTCGTTAATTGGAGAAAATAACCATTTTAAGTGATAGCACAGAGTAATTTCTCTTAGAACAAGTATTTACATGCAATTTAGCATATCAAAAGAGGACTGGGAATCCTAGTTCTTCAGAAACTTGTTTTGCGACATTGGTTAGGTCATTTAATTAGCCCCTTGGGTCTCCTCATGCACAAAATAAGGGCGTTGGACTAGGGTTCCTGTCATTTCTACTATGGTGGGAGGTAGTGGAGAGTAAGGGAAATAGTCTATGGGATGAAAAAACAGAGTTATATCCTGGTTCATGCTGATGCCTGTTTTTCCTTCGTGCAATTTTATTTCTGTTAGACTTAAGCTACCTGAGAATCCCAAAAATCTTTCTCCTATTCTGTTTTGGCCCTTCTTAAGAGAAAACATAGAGAAGAATGTTGGCCAGCTCACCACCCTACCATTCATCACAGTATTTAAGAAAGAAGGCAGGGGCAGGTGAACGTTCCACTCACTATGATTTCCACTATAAAAATGTGGTGAATTTGTGCTTCAGGTCATAAAATTATCTTGAGATAGGATAATCAGAATTGGAATTATGGTTATATTTTCTTCCAAAGATACTATTGTCTGATTAGATTCAGATGACAAGCTGAAGGAGAGATGTAAAATGATTTAATTAATGGAACTCCTAGTAGCAACACATCCGCCATATTAGGAAGCTCCTTGGGTTGATCAGGGGCTACACTAGGCAAGATTCTCATGGTTGCCAGTGACAGAGCCCCAGCTCAAAATAAGTTAAGCTAGCAAGAGAGTGCTTTGGGGCATTCAACTGGGAGGATCAGGGATGGAGCTATTTTACCATCTCTCTGTTCAACTCATGTTTCTACATCTTTCTGCATGTTTAACCTTATTCTCTATGACTTCAAATTGTCTTTCTCCATGTAGTGAGGAGAGGCAGGAGCAAGACTACCAAAAATTCCAGGCTTGTGATATCCTAGTTCTGCTACTCCAGAGAAAAAGATAGCATTTTTTCATACATAAAATCCCAGGAAAGAACTCCGGCTGGTTTGAGATCATAAACAAGTTATATGCCAGATATTAGGATGAGTGAGACCTGGTAACATGCTTACCATGTAACCAGAAGATTGGGGTACCATATTTGGCAGACCCAGAAGAATCAAATGATTTATTTAATGGAATTCCATTAATTAGAATAAGGTCAGCTCCTCAAAAGAAGGAACAAATTTTTAGCAGAAGAAGAAAAGTTGCTGTTAGCCTTAAGCTACCTGAGAATCCCAAAAAGGATGGACTTCACTGCAACTTAGATGGATATAGAGTTTATTATACTCAGTGATCTATCACAGAAACAAAGAACTGAGTACCACATGTTCTCACTCATAAGTGGACCCTGAACATTTACAATAATAGTATAAGAAAGGGATTGGCAGTAGTAGGATACTGCTGGGGTGGGGGTGGGGAGTACATAAAATCAATAAGTATACTTTATCTCAAACTAGGACAAAAGGGAGCACCAAACCTTACCCGTATGATTCCCACTTGTATACCTAATCTTGAATTGTACCCTACATCTTTAAAATTATATATATATACATATCTAATTATACATATATAATTAGATATATACATAACTATACATATATAATTATATGTATATGTGTGTGTATATATATGTATATGTATATATATGTATATAATCCCAAAAAGGAAAAGAGTCCTAGACAGAAAGCCAATGAGCCCTGCAGGTAAGCATTTCTTAGCGCCTACCCAAATCCACTTCACTCTACTTAAGCATCTTTTGGTCATCTCTTTGTTTGCCCCTAACAATAGTAGCAAAGATTACCCAATGTTATGATCTGAATATTTGTGTCCCCAGAATGAGTATGTTAAACCTAATCCCTCATGTGAGGGTATTCAGAAGTATGACCTTTGAGATGTGCTTAGGTCAGGAAGGAAAATCCTTTGCAGGTGAAATTAACACCATTATAAAGGAGGTTCAAGATAACCTCATCCCTTCTACTGTATAAGAATACAATGAGAGAAAACTGACTACAAACCAGGAGGTGAATTCTCACCAGACATCAAATCTACCAACATTCTGACTTTTCAGCCTCCAAAACAGTGAAAAGAAAATGTCTATTCTGCCCAATCTATGATTGTCTTTTACAGCAGTCCCAACAAACTGAAATAGAGATGTGGTACTGAGAAGTGAGGACACTGCTGGAACAAATATTTTTAAAATGTGGAAGCACTTTGAAAGTGAGTAATGAGTAGAGACTAAAAGAGTTTTCAGGTTTAGCCTAGAAAAAGTCAATTTTGCCAGGAAGGGACTGCTAAGAGCAAATCTGGACTCAGAAAGGAAAGAGGAAAGCTGTAGGGAAGCCATGATCCCTTACTTAAAGAATACCTATGTATTCCTAAACAGAATATCACTAGAAATATGAATGGTAAAGACCATTCTGATGAGTTCTCACACAAAAACAAGCAACATGTTATTAAACGGTAGAAGAAAAGCTGTCCTTGTGAATTGTGCTTGTGTCTTCGTGTTTGTGGAAGATAAAACTTGCAAGCAATGAAATTGGATACTTGGCTGAGAAAATGTCTAAGCAAGGTGTCAGAGTGACCTGGTTCCTCATGACTATTTATAGTAACATGAAAGAAGAGAGAAGTAATTTAAAGATAGAATTGTCCATCAGAAAGAAAGCAGAACTTAAAGATTTTGAAAATTCCCAGTCTATCCATATTGAAAGGAATGAGAAAATCTCTTCCAGAAGAAGAGTGTTGCCAGAGACCATCTGATAGGTTAGGAGCTCTTGTCCAAGACAATGGAGGAATGACCCCAAAAGCAGTTGAGACATTATCAGCACTGCCCTTCCCTTCCCATCATAGGCTAAGAGGGCAAAAGTCCCAGCAAGCCTAGGACCACCACAGAAAACCCTCCTTAGAGTATTGCCAAGAGAAACTGTAAAGCCATCTACATGTGATTCCAGGCCAGGGAAGCTACGGCCATGGAGCACAGGCACAGAGCCACTATGGAAGTGAGGCCACTGCCGAAAGCCACTACAAGGACAGGGACCAGACACAGAGCTGCCTCAGACCAGGGGGGTGGCACCCCCACCCCAGTGGTTCAGAAGGTGGGATCCCCACCTCAGAGCACCTGAAGGATAGAGCATCAGGCCAGGGAATTATTCTCAAGCCTCAAGGTTCAATGTTGTTTGCCCTATTATGTTTCAACTGCCGAGAAGTAAGGACACTGCCCGAACAAATATTTTAAAATGTGGAAGCAACTTTGGAACTGAGAAATTCTATTTCTTCCTTTGGAAATGTCAATGCCTAATCTATGTATGTCCTATCATTGTATTTTGGAAGCACATACATGTCTGACTTCACAGGTTCACAGCTGAAGAGCAATTTGCCTCAGAGTGAATCATACCTTGAGTCTCACACATAATCAGATGATATTTAGATGAAACTTTGAACTTTAGATTTGAGTTGATGCTGGAACAAGTTAAGATTTTTACAGCTCTTGGGATGAAATAAATGTATTTTGAATGCAAGAAGGACATGAACTCTGAGGAGCGAAGGATGGAACACTATGATCTGAATGTTTGTGTTTCCTGAAATTCATATGTTGAAACTTAATCCTCAACATGAAGGTGTTCAAAGACAGGAATTTTGGGAAGTGATTAGGTCATAAAGGCTGAGCCCTTATGAATGAGATTAGTACCCTTACAAAAGATGATCCAGAGAAACCCCTTGCTCCATCTACCGTGAGAGGACACAATGAGAAGATGTCATCTAGGAAACGGGAGGAAGGCATTCACCAGATGCTGCACTTACCAATGCCTTGATCCTAGACTTCCTAGCTTCAAGAACTGTGAGAAATAAATTTATGTTGTTTAAAAGCCACTCAGTCTATGGTATTCCGTCATACCAACACAAACAGATTAAGATACCCAAATCCTCAGACTTTCTTCTGGCAATAATTAATGCCCGCCATGCTAGTGACTACAACTAACAGCAGCCAGCGAGGAGCAACTGAGCCCATACTCTTGAGCCAGTTTATCGTGTCCGGCAATGCCTTCCATCAGCAAATCTGTCTTACTCTGGCCTTGCCAGCTCTGGAATTGAATTGCCTTTTGAACTTGTGGCTCTCCCCTCTGACTCTCCATGAACACTACATCTTTCAATCATGGTGTTTAGGAACCTCCCTATTCCCTTAATTCAGCTGGACCCCAAGCCCCTTTGCAGTCTCTACCACCAAATGACCCTCTAGCTAGAACCGTAATAGGTTCATTGCCCGATATGTACAGCAAGGCAACACACCAAGACGTGGGTTGAAGCAGAAAAAGAAGTTTAATCCTAGGGCCACTGAATGAGAAGACAAGAGGAAATCTTAAATCCTTCTCCCCAAGGGGTATGGGCTAGGGTTTTTAAGGGTTTGGAGTGGGCCAAAGTGTGGAAATTATTAATTGGTGCAAGATTGCAGGATGAAGTCATGGGACAGGGAGATAGAGAACTGTATGCTCATGCTGATCCAGCTCCTCTGTGGGGATATTTAAACTGGTTGGTATCAACTGCTACACTGGAATTCAGGATCTGCTTCAGCAACTCTTAAACAAAAGCCTATGATTCTAAAATCAGAGATCCTGTCTGTAGGAACAATGGGGAAACAAATGGTCAGTATCTAGTGGCACATGATTTCTGGTTACAAGGAAATGGGTCAAAGAACGACCTGATTTGCGCTTTATTATGTCTACATTTCTGTCTGGAATTCTTGTTAATCCTGTAAGGACGACTTCATTCTCGTTTATAATGCATTTGCATTTTGTGTTCTTCTATGTGGCCCTCCCCAAATTCCAACTCCAATGCTTTACCTATAATTCAGCCTTATGCATTTCCTCTACAAAATGAACATATTTGGTGCTGTCAAAACTAAGATGTTAACTAGGCTCTTGGCCATATATTCATTTATGTGATCAGGGCTGATTTTATAAAAGATACAAAAGCAGATAGCCTAAATAGTGGCTTTACAAATGAGAGGGAGGTGTCTCTGACATTGCTTGCTAAAACTTGCATTTCTACCAATAGGATTTGATTCTCATTGCCTTAGCAAACTCATGCTTTGTCTCCTGTTAAAACAACAATCTTCCATTGGAATCAGTTTATCAATATTTTGCCCAAAGTAGAATTTGATAAAGACATTTGGAAAAGAGCAGTCTAGCTCCAAGTGATCAAGGAAAAGACCAAGATATGCCATCCTAAAGGTCAAAGGGTTAGGACAGGAAACATTAAATAGGACCCCCCCCTTGGATGTCTCTGGTCTTATATTTCCCCAGCCCACACATGTTTCTGATTTTCCTTTACTCCTAGGACTCAATCTGCTATATTCTTGTTGCCCTATAGTGATTTTCTGACTCCACCCTAATCTTCTCTAGAACAGATGTCTTTTTTATATCAAATCTAGTGATGCTTCAGAACATACACTTACAGCAATTCAGGCTAAACAGGAGAAAGCTGGGGCTACCGAAAGGCCAGGTGAAACAAGCCCTGAAAGAGATCAATGGCAGCAGAGTGGTGACAAGCTGATGGTGTTGGAAAAACTGTAACTGGCAGATTGTCATCATCTTACCTCCCAGAAAAAGAGTTGTGGTTGACTGAGTGGTTCTGTATGTGAATAATAATTTCAAAGCCAGAAAAAATGAGGGGCACAAATAGATGAGAGGGTCAGTTATTCTGGATGTCCAATGGGATGCTGGAATTATTGGGGGTTTTGTGTATTTGCTTGCTTTCCTGATCAGTCACTGTTTTTCTTTTCTTGAATATTTGTCCTACACTGGTCTCAGAACTACCATTGTGGATGATGTTCATGGTTGCTATCAAACTTTGCATCATCTGAAAACATCCAGATGAGTTGGAGGCAGCAATGAAAAACCAGGCAGCTAGCTCTCATAAAGATGAATCAAACTATGGCAATCTGATAAGAAGACTTGTGAGATCCATTTTTTTTCCACCCAAAGGGGTAAGAGTTATTATTATCTTCCAAAATTGTCAGTGTGAAAAATAACCCATTGAAAGACACTATTCATGCTTCACCCAAATGCACTAACTGGGTACATAGAGAACCATGGCTCATACCAGCAACCATAAATTTAAAGTTGGTATTTCAGGTCTATATCTAAAGAATGACAGAGCATCATCTCTCCTGATTCATTCAGCAAAAATGCATCATCCTTTTTCTCCTGATCTAATCGGGAACACTTCTGCCATCTTCGTTTTTCTTTACAAGTCAGAAAGGCACTGAAGAGATTTAGGCCTTCTCTCCTACACCACTCTTGACTAGGGTGGGGCAGGAAGTGGGCAGCATTACAGCAAAGCTTCAGAGTCTACGCTGACCACACCACACAGTACTATTTTTGATGCAAGCATTTTCAAATGCTGTACTCAAGTGCCATCTAGTGGTCACCAATAAATTAACATGGCTCTTCTAAAAAGGAAAGCCTTTTGTGAATAACCAAACGCTTCTTTTTTGTTTAAATAGGATGATTTTTCCGTATTTGTGGAATTTTTCCTTTTAAAGGAAATAGTTTCTTTTATCTGTTTCACTTTGGTCTAGACGGAAGTATCTTGGTTCATCTTCTGTCAAAGTGTGCTTCAAACCACAAAACGTAGGCTAAGGGTTTATGTACAAGGAAACACACTGAGAGTGTCTCCTTTGTCAACAGTTACTGCTCTGTGGATTAGAATTGAGTTGGTTCTCTCACATCTATACTCTGTTTTAGCAAACACTCTAGGGCTGAGTGATGGCTGGGATGAAAGAGAAACATGAGAATTGCGGATGGGGCAAACCACAGTCATCACCTTCAGTGGTTTTCCATGGCATATAGGATGCCAGCAGAAGCTCTCATCCCAAAATCAAAGTCTCTTCAGCCTGACCCAAACTAACTTTTCTAGCCTTCTTCTTCTGCGCCCTCTTATAAGTATTATTTCCACATTAGGGCTAATCCATTTTTACTGTATGAATCAGGAGAGATGATGCTCTGTCTGTATTTAGATATAGTCCTGAAATACTAACTTTAAATTTATGGTCACTAGTATGAGTCATGGTTCTCTATTTACCCAGTTAGTACATTTGGGTAAAGCATGAATTGTGTATCTCCCAATGGATTAATTTACCACACTGACAATTTTAGAAAAGAATAATAACCTTTTTAACTCAATAACTCCTAAATATTGATCTCTGTTCATTTTCTAACCTTTATCCCTTCTCCCAGTTGGTGATCTTCTTCCCCTTACCTCCCTGTTTATTCAACCCTACTCATCCTTCAAGATACATATGACTGGAACAGGATGTCAAAATGGAATTACTTAAGTCTTGGTTTTCATTAATACCTGAATCAATTAGTTATTGCTGCATAACAAATCACCCCAAAACACATTGGCTTTCAACTACAAGCTTTTATGATCATGCATAAGCCTGAGGAGTAACTGGGTAGTTTCAATCTCCAGTCTTGGTGAGGCTTACTCATGATCTGCAGTCAGTCGTGGGTCAGGTTTGCAGCTCAGCTATTTTTGGTCCAGCCCTTCCATATGCATGTTGGTTCAGTGGCTGTAGGCAGATCTAAAATAGCCACAGCTGGGAAAACTGGACTCTTCTCCTTGTGGTCTCTCAACCTCCAGCAGACTAGAGTGGGCTTGTTCACATGGTGGTGCGAAGCACCCAGAGAGAGCAAAACCACACAAGGTTTCTTGAGGTCTGGGCTTGGAATAAGTACTCCACTGCAATCAGATGACCAAAGAGAATCACATGATCAGTTCCAATTACAAAGAAATAAGCTTTGCCTTCTGATGAGATAAAGTACAAAGTCACATTACACAGGCTTTGGAAACCAGGATAGGCTGTTAAAAAGGAGGGAGTGCATTTTATCAAACAATTTACCTCAAGCCTCAATAGACATAGATGGTGAGTGAGAGTCCCTCTACAGACCTTTAAAGGCTTGTCTAAAACTGGATTTCTCATTATCAAGCCATCACTTTCATCGGGAGTTGGAGATTGGGTGAGGTGCTGTGCTTTGAATATAGCACTCCTCCTAACATACACACCAAAAAGAAGGGTAAGAAGTACCAGCCCTTAAACTGAAGTCTAGAAAGAGGTGATTCAGTGAGATTTTTTTTTTTTGAGTCGGAGTCTCACTTTGTTGCCCAGGTTGGAGTGTAGTGGCACACTCACGACCACTACTACCTTGACCTTGACCTGCTGGGCTCAGGGGACCCTTCCTCCTCAGCCTTCCAAGAAGTTGGAACTGCAGGCATGTACCACCATGCCCAGGTAATTTTTCTTGATTTATTGTTAGATGAAGTCTCACCAAGTTGCCCAGGCTGGTCTTGAACCTGTAGACTCAGGCAATCCTCTAACCACTGCCTTCCAAAGTGCTGGGATTACAGGTGTGAGCCACCGCGCCTGACCTCTGTGAGCCCTCTTAAAGAACTGGATCTGTGTCTCCAAAAATCTGAAGGATGCTGTGAACTCTTGTCTGACTCACCCTGGATAAACACAAAGGAAGGACAGCTGGATAGAGAACAGCAGTTTGCAAAGTTACTACACCCTCATCCATGATGGGTCACAAGTGCAAGGCTGCCTGTGAAATTGATGTGAGCCAAGAGTTTTAGCAACATGGTGTGAGTTTGTCTTGGATCCTCATCCAGAGAAGGTGAGAACCTGAGCACTGAGAAGGACTCAAGCAAAAGGAAGCACAGTGTGTGCCGTGGGCTCTCTAGAAATCAAGTGACCAGCTGGAAAGGAAATACAGTTACCAATTTTGAAGGGCCTGATGTTCAGAAATGCTTAGATGGGGGGAGGAAGACAGGTGGGCTTCTGAAGAATCACAGAAACACACCCAAGAGAGAAAGATTCAGCCTTTGGTATGGGAAACAGACCCTGGAGACACCACCTGCCACGTAAGGACTTTCCTGCTGCCACTGACTCTCCTTCAACCCCAACTCCCAGCCCCATCACCACAATTTACTAAGGAAAGTGACCAAAAAAACAGTAGCCCTCGGTGCGGTGGTGAGGGAGAGATCCACAGCTCCTTCACCCTTTGCAAGACCCAATCTTGTGGTAAGGAATTAGCGAAAGTATCGTTTCAAGAGAAGTTTTACTTTTTTTACTGTTAGACTAGGCATCCTAGTGACTGGGCTGGAACCATGCCTCAGTTTTCACTTGAAGGTAGGCTCATGTTAGTCCTGCAGCATATGCTTGAATGGGTAAGTGATGAAGTAAATCAAGTTGTTTTGATGATACCATGTGAGTGTTGTGAGTTCAGTGTAATGATTTCTGTAAATTTTCCCCTTAGTGCAGCTGCCCCAGGTGCCTCCTCAGCCACGATTCTGTCTGGATTGATTTGGCCTTTACCAAAAAAAAAAAAAGCGTAAGAAAGCTTAAGGTCTATCTAGAGCTAAAGAATCTAGATTGGAGTTATAATTTGATACCTCACTATATAACCTCAAACCTGTCTCATAACTTCTCTGACCCTCTATTTTCTTTCATTTACAAAAAGTAAAATGTGCCAGGAATGGTAACTCATACCTGTAATCCCAGCACTGTGGGAGGCGGAAACGAGAGGATTGCTTGAGCTCAGGGATTCGATAGCAGCCTGAGCAACATGGCGAGACCTCGTCTCTACAATAAATAAAAAAATTAGCCTGGTATGGTGGTGCATGCTTGTAGTTCCAGCTGGAAGGCTAAGATGGAAGGATCGCTGAGCCCACAGGTCGAGGCTGCAGTGACCGTGAACGTGCCACTACACTCCAGTCTGGGCAACAAAGTGAGACTCCAACTCAAAGTACACACACAAAAATAAAACTTAAGCTCTGTCTAGAGCTAAAGAATCTTGATTGGCGTTATAATTTGATAGTTAACTGTATGACCAAGCATGTCTCATAACTTCTCTATTTTCTTTCATTTACAAAAAGTAAAATGTGATAATAATACCTATTTCCATGGTTACTGAAAACATCAAGTACAAATCAAAGGTTTTTGAAAATATTTACTATATTAGAAAATAAACTGAAATGTTTAAATATATATATTAATTCACTTTTAGCAATAATAAACCTATTATATATGTACATAAATAATTTTGTGTAAAAAGCAACTATATTTTTTACAACAAAATAATCTAGGGAGATTAGTGGCATTTTTTTTTCCATTTTTGCAAATTTATATATCTTTAGAGCATCTGCCTTAATAGACAACAGCTAAATTCTTATATCTGCTTCTGCATTCAATGTATTACAATGTGTGGTTTGATTATAGTACATGAAAAACTTTGGCCTCAAACAGACATGTAGTTGAAAGGAGGAGGTATATTTTAATAGTAATTTCAGATAATTGTAAAAATATTTTATACTACTCCAAAACTCAACAAGTATTAATTATTTTAAAGTAAGTTGCAGTGTGGAATCTGAAACCATATCAATAATTTTTGAACACTATTACATAAGAATCAATTGACTTGTGTGCTTCGACTAGATCTTTTATTTATACCTGATTTATAGCATTAGTTATTGTTCATTTGGAAAATACTAGCTCATTAAGTTATAGAAATCATCTGGATGCTGACACATTTCATTATACAATATTTTTTTAAAATCACATTTGTTAACAACCCACTGACTTCATCAGAAATTTTTTTAAGTATTAGAAAGCAGTCATAATTATGTGGTATGTACAAGTGCTAATTTTTATTTAAAAGCTCAAATGTTATCATGGACAATGAAAGCTCTTCATTGTCTTCTTGAAATGACAAGACTCACATTGGTAATTTTCGAAATGGCTGCCAAATAAGCCTGAATAATCATAGTTTGTCAGTACTTTATTTCAAGCAAAATGGTGTCCCATAAAAAAAGCTACTAATTTGACAATTGTAAAAGCATATTTTTTTTTTTAGTGGGAAAGGGAATGTCAGTGATGTTGGTCACACTGTCTATGTCTCTTCGCCAAGTTGATAGGGGATGCTTTCAGTCATATATTTCAACAGGAATTTTATTTTTATCTGAGTTATGCAGAAGATCCATAGCAATAACACCAAATTTAGTGACTCCTAGTGTGATATCATGATATGCTAAGCAATATGTATTTGGTCATCATCCCTGGTTCCTGGCAAAGAACTCTTAAAACTCTTATAATTTATAATTTCCTGACTAATGGGGTGATAGAAACATCATTTGTTATAATATTTGGTCTTAGTTCCTAATCTCTGAGAAAAGATCTCCTAAGATCCTTGGAACTTCTGGAGTGACGATTGTCTTTATATCACGAAGGAGAGGACTGTGACTGGGGGACAGCTTCTGTAGGGCTGACTGCCAAGAAGATCGAGCCATGATTAGAGGGTTGAGGTTTTCATTTCCACCCCATGACATCTATGGAAGGGAGAAGAACTGGAGCTTGAGTTCATCAAAAATGACTAATGATTTAATCAAGCATGTCTATGTAATAAAACCACCATTAAAACTCTTAACCTATAGGGCTCTGAAAGAATCCAGGTTGCTGAACACATTGAGGTGCCGGAGGGATGACACACCCTTGCCCACATACCTTGTCTTATGCATCTCTTCCATTTGTCTGTTCCTGAGTTGGATCCTTTGTAATAAACCAGTAAGAGCAAGAAAACTATTTTCCTGAGTTTTGTGAGTCATTCTAGCAAATTATCAAACCCAAGGGGGATGTCGTGGGAATTCCTGATCTATTGCCAATTGGTCAGAATTACAGGAGGTGCAGCACTTGCAACTGGCTTTTAAAGTGGGGGCAGTCTTGTGAGACGGAGCCCTTAACCTGTGGGGTCTGATGCTAACTTCACTAATGTCATAATTGAATTTATTCATTAGACATCCCATAGGTGTCCAGAGAGTTAGAGAATTGATTGTTGGTGTGAAGGGAGAAAAAAAAGCACACATATTTGTTGCCAGAAGTGTTGGGAGTAGAAACAATTCACCTAGAATTAGAAAACATTTTAGACATTATCTAGTCCACTCTAAGAGGAAACTTTCTCTACACCTAACTTGACATGAGGTCATTCAGCTTCGATCAAGCACTTCCAGTGATGTGAATCTCAATAATTCTCTATGCAGCCAATTCCACCATTCTTGGATAGCTTCAATTATTATGCAGATCTTCATCATATTAAGCCAAAATGTTCCTTCCCTGGTTCCATGATGCAGAAGAGAATGAATCTACTCTCTCTTCCATATGGCTAACCTTTGAGCATTTAAACTTCAAATTTCTTTGAATTTTAAAGACCACTTTAATACATACCTTTCCCTACTTCAGTTCACACATGCGTGTGCGCTCACTCACGCACACCCTTTCATCATCATGACGCATCTTTTCTAAGATAGAACATAGTTTCCTCACTACTTGTCCTCACATAGCTCACATAATCCCTTTCACTCTATCATCCTAGAACCTTCTTAACTCCCATGCCCCTTAAAATAGAAACAGAACACTATTAAAGATTCTGAGTTAAATCTTTCTGAAGCAGAATTCATTTTCTTCTTGTATTATATTCACTTTTTTGTTTGTGTATTTGTTTTTCAGGAACCACATTAAACTGTGGGCACACATCTCCAAGCAAAATCTCCAGGTTTTTTTTCCTACGTGAACACTGTTAATTCCACTTTACTATTCGGTACATGTGCAATTACTTTTTTTAGCCTAAAGGAAGGAATTTAAATACCATACTGATACATTTTATCTTATAAGTTTAGACCCATTTAAAGCAACCTAGGTTGTTTAAATTTTTATCAATTTAAATTTTTTGTCTGTAGCAGCAAATGCTTGCTGGCAATCAAAACCTATCCTCTCATTCCTGGGCACATGACTAGATTACCTTTCCCAGCCTCCTTTGTAATTAAATGCAACTGTGAGACCAATGTTTGGCCAATTGAAAAGGTAAATAAAAAGGGTATATGTTACTTTGGGGAGTTTATTTCTCATAGTTCTGGAAACTGGGAAGTCCAAAATCAAAGCACTGGCAGGTTTAGCATCTAACGAGGGCTGCTGTCTGCTTCCAAGATGTTACCCTGTTGCTACATCCTCCAGAGGGGACAAACGCTGTGTCCTCACATGGCAGAAGAGATAGATGGGAATGAACCCACTCCTTCAAGCCCTTGTATAAAAGCTCTAATCTCATCTATGAGGGCTCCACCTTCATGACCTAATCCCCTAAAGACCCACCTCTTAATACTATCACACTGGCAATCAAATTTCAACATATGAATTTTGGGGAACACATTCAAACCAGCACTGGGAGCTTTAACGTGGCAGTATGCCTAGCTCCCCACTCTGCTTCTTCCCTTCTAGTCTTGAACCTGGACATGATGGCTCAGTTGTTGACAAGAAATCCTTGGATATGAAAGAGCCATAGGCAGAAGGAGTCCAGTTTCCTAAATCTTTATGCAAAGAAGAGCTGACTTCTGCCCCAGAATACCTACCCTGGAATTATACAAGCAAGAAATAAACTGTTCCTTAAGCCAGTAAATTTGGGATCTATTTATTACAACAGCTTAGCTTACATTAACTAATATAATATGCAACATATTTATGATAGATATAAATATTAAGATACATATCTTCATCCATAATTGAATATGTCTTCATCCACATTGATTTTTTTCTTGTGGTTAGAATAATGGTAAGAAATATAATATTCACTCATAAAATTAGGCCTTTCATATGTTTATGCTTCATTTCAGTTTAAAAAACCTATTTCACTTCCTAGAAGGTACCTCAAGTTTTTAGTCATAGTGTGCTTTTATCACAAGCAATTCCCTCTTTGAAGTACTCTCCATCACTCCCCTCCCCAGAAGAGTTGGTGCCTCTCTCTACCATGCTTGCACTGAAACCTTACCCAAGTCTCATGACTTATAATTCTATTAGCATTGTTTGCCTGCTATCTTTTTACTAGACTATGTGCTCCCCAGGATAAGAATCACATCTCACATCTGTACATACTCAGTGCTCTGTCACAGTGGCTGACATATAGTAAATACTCAATATATGCTAGAGAATGAATGAATGAATAAATAAATAAATAAGTAAATCGATAGATACATTAGGTTTAAACCTATTAAAAAAAGAAATAATCAAGCGATAGTGGTTTTAACAACACTATATTTCCATTAGTGCCAAATAAAGACTGATCCTATAATGATAAATTGATTAATTGGAGGGTCTCTCTGGCATGCATTCTGAACTCTGTGAATTCTTCACCCTTCAGAAAATAACCCTATTTTTTAATTGATTGTCTAGAACAACTCATGGTGTCATAATCATCTAGTCAATCAACTAGCCCATGATCTACATGGCAACAAACATGCCTCTGTAAACTAGACCATGATTTCTAAAGCTTGTGCATTCTCATAAACCTGAGTAAGATGAAAGCCACTGTCTCCTTATATTTCTTACCGTGGACTCGATTTATTTAAGACTATTCATGACAGCCAGATGGTCCACACTAGTTTCAGACAATTTATCATAGTGCTCAGCTGTTGCATTAAATCTATTTCTTAATAGAGAAAAAAAAACACTTATTATTTTAGCAGGAAGACAGTAGGGATCCTGCCCTCCAGGACAGCCTAGATGTCAGCTCATGGCTCCCTGACCCCTTAACATCTTTATCTAGAAGTACCTAAATGGTGCAGGTTCCATTCCATGCCCTATAAAAGTCCAAAGTCTTCACCAGATTTTCTCCAAATTCTAGGAAAGATAAGGATGAGTGGGATATATCCTCATGATGGCCTCTTGAGTAGAGACCTAATTTCTAACCTTCTCAGGAACATACTCTGTGTTCTGTATCACATCAACCCAAGGAAGAAGCTAAGCCATTTCCTCCGTTCCCCCTAAAAACTCATCAGATATTATTAATATTCACACAAAATTGGAAGGGAAGCTTATATTACAAAATTACAAACAAGCTCAAAATGGATGTTTGCCTTTCAATTAGTCTTGCTCTTATATTTTTTGTTTTACCCCACTCCACAGAACTTTTTTCCACTGGCTACTTCACTCTTGATGTCTTAACCCTGTACCTTCTCACTGAGTTTCCTCTCTCTCTCTCTCTCTCTCTCTCTCTCTCTCTCTCTCTCTCTCTCTCTCTCCCTCTCTCTCCCTCTCTCTCATCTCTGATATCTCTTCATCTCTTCTCTCCCCTGTCCTGATTTCTGTTTCTTTCTAACTCACAGCAATGTAACTGTCTCATTTCTATAGACCCGGTAAGGGTCTCACCTTTCCATCTCAATCTTACCAAGGTACTTTCCTGAATAATAACATCATTTTTTAAGTGGAATTCTGGCACCAGCTGTAAGAACATAAAACTTGAAGCCCCAATGCAAACACAGGCTAAGGGAGAAGAGTAGGAGGGAGAGACAGTTGATATCTAGATCTCAGTCATTTTGCACAGAGAATTGTCCAAGGGTCAGCATGATACCAGCTGCAGAATACAGCCCTGCCTCCAGGCCCCCTGACTCTTAGTCAAATGCCTTCTTCATTACAGGCCATATCACCAGCCCTACAGCATGGAGTAAGCACATTTCATCTTATTTTTCAAGCCAAATAACCTCCTCTCTACCCTTCTTCCTTTATATACCCTTTTGGTAACCATTCACCCTTGTTAATCCCTAATCCTATTTACTATTTTCACAGTCTCCCATCACCTTTGTCTAAGACTGGGACTCTGATACCCCAATAATTCTAAGACTAAGACTCCAATGCCAGCTTTTAGTATTTCATGAGACCAGTATATTGTAATATTGCCATGAACCAAATTCCCTTATTTTGTTTATGTTTTTTAAAATCTCAGATCTGTTTTACATCTTTGAGCTAAACCTTTAAAAATCATTTTGACCATGTCTGCCCTCTGTTTAAAATCCCTAAATGTATCTTGCTGTTTTAATTCCCATTTATGAGTTACTGTGAAGAAACTAGGTGTTTTCTTATCTATATCAGTCATTTAAATTCACTCAGAACTAGATGACCTTGATAATGTTTTAGAAGTTGGGATGGAGACAGCAGGAGGCAAGAAAAACTGGAGGTTGGTGCATTGTTTAATTAACCATAGCAGGGATGAAGCGTTCAATATTCAATATCCAAAGAGAGATGGGCATTAGATAATCAGCACTCATGGATGTCCTGAGATAGAATAACCAACATTTTGTCATAAGACCAATATATAATACAAACTATGCTAACATTCCTCCAAACCATATAATGCATGTTTTATCTCAGAGTTGGGTACTTCAAGAGAGGTTAATAATTGTTTCAACATTATATCAATATATCCCCTCAAAAATTACACACACACACACACACACACACACACACACACACACTCCAGATGTGCTGTCTTCATGTTCCAGGCACCTGGTTGTTTCCAAATAGCTGGATGCATGATCTCCTGCAGGTGAAACATCTGGGTGATTGACTGCATTCTTCCCTATTCATCCAAAAGTTTTGGCAGCTAGTTGCAGACAGATTGAAAATCTTCTGAAACAAATGTGAGTAGCCTCTGTCAGCTGAATAGTGACGGGATCTGTGGTGTTTTGTTTTGTTTTGTTTCCAAGTTTGAGCCACCATCAAAATGTTATTTCCCAGCTGCTAAGTGCTGGTCTTTTATATTATAACTCAAGATCCATTATAGAATGAAACACAAAAAATGCATTTAGTAAGATTTCAGTTCTGACAGGTATTTAGATTACATATAAAAGTACAAATGGCATATAGGACAATGTACTTGAGAATAGCAGACTCAAGCACAGTGGCTCACGTCTATAATCCCAGCACTTTGGGAGACCAAGGTGAGAGGATTGCCTGAGCCCACAGGTTCGAGAGCAGCATGGGCAACTTGGCGAGACCTCATCTCTACAATAAATCAAAAAATAAGCTGGGCGTGGTAGCACATGCCTGTAGTTCCAGCTACTTGTAAGGCTGAGGAGGAAGGATCACCTGAGTCCAGCAAGTCCAGTGCAGTCGCCATGAGTGTGCCACTGTACTCCAGTCTGGGCGACACACTGAGATTCCAACTCAAAAAAAATAAAATGAAATAAAGTAAAATAAAATATACCTATATAGAAAGATACAGGTACATACCTTATTTTTTCCTACATGTGCATGCATTATTCATCTGTATGGTTTGGTGGATAAGAACATGTGTTTTGGTGATCATGTCATGCAAGGGGCCAACCCCTGCAGGTTTTGGGGGGTCCCTGGAAGGATGTGGCAGCGTTGGCGAAACTGGAAGGGATAGATAATAAAAGAAAGAAAGAAAGAGACTGGATTCTATCTGGTGCAGAAGTCATTTAGTCGAACAACTTGCAAGCCTTTTATCCTAAAACAGCTCTAGTAAAATCACAAGACTTTCGTGGGAACACAAAGCCAGGTGGATGAGGTCGCCCCCCCACCAGATGTTTCCTCAAGCATGAGGAAGAACAAACCTAGAATTATCTGGCTGTTCCTTATACTTGGTTAATGTTCCTAAAAGTAACATAATAATCTTTGTTACAATACTTCTGATAATCAATAACTTCTAAAACTTGTACATACACAAAACCTAATAACTAACTTAAATCCTAATTCCTTTTCATTCCGGGCTAATTCTACCTGCACTATAAAAAGTCTTAATTATAGCTCAAACCAGTTTCTGAAGAATGTGGTCCAGTCCAAAGATCACGCTGGGCCTTTTCTAGGAACAATTGATTACAATCTCTTAACAAAATGGCTATTCTAAAATCCTAAACTGGGCTCTTTGGCTCAGCCTGTAATCCCATGCCTTTGGGAGGCTGAGGTGAGTAGATTGCCTGAGCCCACGGGTTCGAGACCCATCTGGGCAACTTGGCAAGACCTCATCTCTACAATAAATCAAAAATTAGCCGGGCGTGGTAGTGTGCACCTGTAGTTCCAGCTATTCGGAAGGCTGAGGCAGAAGGATCGCCAGAGCCCAGCGGGTCGAGGCTGCGGTGGCTGGGAGCGGCCACTGCACTCCAGCCTGGGCGACAGAGTGAGACTCCAACTCAAAAAAAAAAAATCCTATATATGTATCTTAACTTCTATAAAAGTTTCTAATTCCTAATCCTAATATATAAAGCTGATCATCAGTCATAAATCTTCTAAAAATAAAACCTAAATATAAACTGTAAATTGTACTAAGGCCAAAACCTCAATAGTAGAAAATGGGAACAATGAAATTTCTAAAGTTAGCTGTATTCTTTTTTTTTTTTTTTTTCTGAGTTGGAGTCTCACTCGGCTGCCCAGACTGGAGTGCAGTGGCCACTCCCGGCCACCGCAGCCTCTACCTGCTGGGCTCCGGCGATCCTTCTGCCTCAGCCTTCTGAGTAGCCGGAATTACAGGCGCGCACTACCACGGCCGGCTGATTTTTTGATTTATTGTATAGATGAGGTCTCGCTGCCCAGGCGGGTCTTGAACCCGCGGGCTCAGGCAATCCACGCACCTCAGCCTCCCAAAGGCGCGGGATTACAGGCTGAGCCACTGAGCCCGGCAGCTGTATTCTTATTAAACCTCAAAATATCATGTTTGATCATGCTTGAACTAACATAATTCACTGATGTTAGCATGACCTATTCTACAATACTTTCTATGAGTAAAACAAATTTAATTTCTATAATAAGTAGAAAAACCCTACACTAACTGTAGCTAAAACCGGTTTAAAAGAATGCAGCCCAGTCCAAAGTACACGCTGGGCCCTTAGGAATTGTGGCCCAGTCCAAAGTTCATGCTGGGCCATTTCTGGTAACTCTAGATAATCATCTATACTATCTAAAGCTGAAAACAGCTCTCCATATGTATATACTAATTCTACAAATATACTTTTTAAATCTTATAATGAAGCTTATGTCTTATCAAAGGCTCCCAAATGTGACCTGAGTTTGAACTATGTTAAGTTTAAAGCCAAAACCGCAGTCTGTGAGAAATGGGAAAAATAGACTCCTAAAGTTAGCCATGGCCGGGCTCGGTGGCTCAGCCTGTAATCCCGCGCCTTTGGGAGGCTGAGGTGAGTGGATTGCCTGAGCCCGCGGGTTTGAGACCTGCCTGGGCAGCGAGACCTCATCTCTACAATAAATCAAAAAATCAGCCGGGAGTGGTAGCGCATGCCTGTAATTCCAGCTACTTGGAAGGCTGAGGTGGAAGGATTGCCAGAGTTCAGCAGGTCGAGGCTGCGGTGGCCGGGAGCGGCCACTGCACTCCAGTCTGGGTGACAGAGTGAGACTCCAACTCAAAAAAAAAAAAAAAAAGTTAGCCATGCCTGTCGTACATTAAGAGCTTCAAACTTACATCATCAAAGTTCCTTCTAATGAGATATGCCAAATAGCAAAAAAGGGAAGAGGAAATGGGCCAACAGCTCCTGAACACATCCTAGTGGTCTCAGGGTGCACAACTCACCTTGATCCCTAAATGTTCAGGTGGGCCTTCGTGGCTGGCTCCCAACAATGTCGTATATTGATTTTGGCTCTATGGTTTATTTTCTACATGGACTAGGCAAATTATTTAATGTCTGTGACTTTGTAAACCAAATAAAAATAGACCTGCATCATAGGGTCATTGTGTGAGAGTTAATTGAGATAATATACGAAAGGCATGCGGTAGGTGACTAAAATACAGTAAGATCTCAAAAAACGTAACAGGACTGTGAGTACAAATGAGAGACGCGTGTACATGATCACACACACGCACTTAAAACTTTTGGCATTGATTTACTGAATTTTATTCTCAAAAAGTTGTCATATGTTCACAGTTTATAAGGATACAGGCAGAAAAAAACAACTTAGAAGAACAAGTGGAAAATTTCTGAAATCTTCAGTAGATTTTGACCGAGTTCTTGTTCAATCACTTACAAATCATTTGACTTTGGGCCACTCACTGTGTCTTCAACTATTAATGACAGTGGAAATTCCTGTGCTACCTACCTCTTAGAACTGTTGTGACGATCACATAGGAAACCATCATGGACATCTGCTGCTCCTGCCTGCCTGGCTCCTGCCTGCCTGGGTCCTGCTTTTCTTTAGGGCTGTCACATTCTCCATCTGCATGTCTCCCATGGATCTGTTGGTCACTGGGATCCTCATGCTTCGAATCTTAGGCCCAGGCATGTGATAGAGGCCTGGTCAATTGCACTACTTCATTTCCATGCCTTCAGTGATTGGTCCAAGAAATAGGCACCCAAGAAGAATCAGGAATAATCTACCCATGAGTCCAGATGCACACCGACTCTGAATGAGAAAAACCCTTCTCCTTTCTATTTGTATGGAGGAAGTGAACTGGAACTTTTATCACTCTCTTTCCAAGCCACGTAAGGGAAACTTTCTATAATAACAAAGAGGAGGATAACATTTGAGGTAAAAAGAAGCAGATATGTATAAAGATATGTACAGAGGAAGTCCAAAGCAAGCACAACATAGCAAAACCACTTTTCCAATCTTGCTGTGGATCTCTAAAGCATTACTGAAATTATTCCTCATTTTTTTGCATCATATCCTCCAAGTCTATGCCTTCACTCATATTGTTATATTATCATTACTTCACCCACCAATTTCAATTTCTAAATCGGTTTTCCTACAACATTTTCAAATCTTGTCACCCAGGCTGGAGTTTAGTAGCATGATCATGACTCACCGCAGCCTTGACCTCTTGGGTTCTAATAATTCTTCTGTCTCAGCCTCCAGAGGAGCTGAGACTTCAGGCTTGTGCCAACACACCCAGTTAATATTTTTGTTTTTTAAAAAAATTTTTGTAGAGACTAGGTCTTGCTATGTTGCCTGGGCTGATCTGGAATTCCTGGGTTCAAACAAACCTCCCACATTGGCCTCCCAAAGTGCTAAGATTACAGTTGTGAGCCACAACGCCCAGTCTGCATCTGAATTTTTTAACCAATTTGTAAATATAGCAGGGCACAGAGGCTCATGTCTATAATCCCAGCTCTCAGGGCAGCAGAGGTAAGAGGATGGCCTGAGCCCAGGGGTTCGACACCAGTCTGGAAAACTTGGCAAGACCTTGTCTCTACAATAAATTAAAAAATTAGCAGGGCATAGTGGTGCGCCCCAGTAATTCCAGTTACTTGAAAGCTGAGGTAAAAAAAAATCATTGGAGCCCAGCTGGTCAAGGCTATGGTAACCATGAGCATACCACTGCAATTCAGCCTGGCCAATAGAGTAAGACTCTGACTCATAAATATAGAAATACATTTGTAAATATATATCCATATACAGAATCACAAGTGTTACAAGATCCCTCCACTGTTTTGAGAATTAAAATCAAAACTCTTCTCAAGAACAGATTTTGCTACATATATCCTGTTAATACAAAAAGAATTACACATTAAAAGGGTGTCAAACTTTAAGATAATCCAATATAAGAGAATATGGCTTAAAAAATTCTAAAACATATATAAAACAGGTTGGGAAGCAATTATTTCCATAGCTGAAAAATAATGTATTCTATTTAATAGATAACTTGCCGCAAGGTTAATTTAAAATTGAGCAGTCAAGGTTCAGGTAAAAGCATGTTTCAATTAAAACTTTCTTTTATTTACAAAAGTTTAGCTCATGCCAGTATTGCACAAAACGGAGCAGCTTCATTTTTTTGTGTGTGTCATTGAATCGCTGTTTTTCCAACCTTAATTTACATGATACACGTCTTAATAATGAAGGGAGTAAGTAGCAGAAAATACACAGTAGGGAAATCTGAGAATATTTATTTAAGAGTAAATTAACCAATTTAAAAGTATATTTTCCAAGTATTTGTTGAAAGGACTTTTTTTTTGTTATGTTTTGCTTTTTTGTTTTGTTTTATTTTAATGCTGACAACAATAATGAAAGGCCTTCAAGAGTAAAAATGCATAGTGTCCTTTTCTGTAACGCAGATTTTCAGGGTCTGATGATGGCAGTGATCAAACCAATAATGTTAATGACAGTAATAATGTTGATGACAGAGGTATTCAAGACTGGCAAAATGAAAAAAAAAAAATCCTATTTTTGAAATGAGCCCTTTTAAATTGTCATTTCCTCCTTTTTCTCCCCTTTTTTCTCCATTGTCAATCATAGGTAGAGAATCACAAATAATTTCAACATTATGTTCCTTGACACAGGAGCCTGCATCTTAAATCAGCAGTGCTCAACCAAGGTGTCATGACATACTCATTTTTTCTTAAAAGCTGCAAACTACTTTAAGATCAGTCTTAGTGTGTGATGTAATTAGTTAATAATAGAGAAAATACTAACAAAAAAAGAGATTTTAAATAAACCAGTGTATTTGAAGTGTTGCCATGGACAACATCATTTTCACTCATTTGCTTTCAAATGATGCTCTCTTGCAAAAGAAAAAATGAAAATATAACTAGTATGTTAAAAATAGCACATAAAACCCTTCTATTTTGTCCATACCACAGTCCTGTGGTGAAAACCTTCATGTATCCTTATTTCAAATGTCCTATCATTTCATAAACAAGGAAAGATCCCAGCATTAAAGTCTGTCACAATCTAAATCTAACAATATGTTTCTCAGTGACAGAATTGTCAAATTCTGGATTCTGAATTTTTGTTTGAAAAATATAGCCACCATAGTAATATGCTAAAAAAACATTTTTAATTGTCATATAAAAGAAAAACAAAACCATTATGCAGACATTTGCTCATGTATAAATGAGTAATATGAAAACCCAGATTTAAAAAAATTTTCTTTCATCAGAACAATGTATTTAACTGATAATT
Organism: Cephalopachus bancanus; assembly: GCA_027257055.1. NCBI lineage: Eukaryota > Metazoa > Chordata > Mammalia > Primates > Tarsiidae > Cephalopachus > Cephalopachus bancanus. The sequence goes on from JAPVLO010000307.1 coordinate 4,243,821, forward strand.
TTAATATTATTCCTCTCCAAACTCTTTTTACTATGTCTGTTAACAAAAAGAAAAAGAAGAAGAAGAAGAAACCACAAAGGGCATTCAAGCTTCTAAGAATTTATAAGACCAAAAAGGGAGACATTTGGTTATATTCGTACCTGCAATAGATTGCCAGTCATTTGCAGTGCCCTGAATAAAGAATTGCCGTTTTCAATTCACACTGGGGAGAGAGAGGGGAAAATTCTATAGGTAAAAAGGAAAATGCCACATTCACACAAAACACTAAAAATACAAAGTTGAGTGAGGAAAAAGAAAAGTGATTGGGAAGAAAAGGAGAAACAGGGAAGAGAAGACTGTGGGGGTTGGGGTAAGACTGACAGAACAGTGAGTCCGAATTGAGTTTTTAATTTTAAGAGGAGTAGGAATTAAATTCTCCACCAGAAAAATAAATCAAGGGAACTTTTATAGGGTGACTAATACATTAATAACCTACAGAAAGAGCTGAGCTCTCAGGTGAAGTCAGTTCAAGGACAAAAGGGCAAGCTCCCACTCTCCGAGTACTGTCAAGGGATCTTTAATGAATTCATGGCGCAGAGACACAGGATCCGGAATTCTTAGAGATGCTTCCCCGCTTCCAGAAAGTCTCTTGTGTACATCTCTGAAAGGCCTTATTATTGACTAATGAGCTTGTCTGAAACACCTATTTGCTTTATTATTTGCAAGCAAACATACAATTATGCCTGAGCTAATTTGAGATTCCAACTTTTCATTTTTAATACTGCTTAGTTAACGCATAAAACCTTTCACAGTGTTCATGACAAAAAGGTTACTCTTTCTTCTTTTGTGCCAATGAGTTTTTCAAAGCAAGCTTCACCGGATGTCATTTTCTCTAGAAACTTTTTTCCCTCCTTCCATTAGCGGAACAGTCTAATTACTGCATAATCAAGAAGGGAAGCACACCCAGCTGCTGGCTTCACCACATCCACACAATGGTGTGGAATATGTCTTAACAGTCCAGTGAACTGTCAGTCGCAAAAGTAATTGGAAATTGGGGGCTATTTCTTCGTGGACTCGTAGTGGGAGTTGTTCTTGGGCTTTGTTAATAGGCAAATCACTCTCAGGAGGTTGGGAGTCTATAGTTAGTTTGTAAAGACTCTTTATAATGTTAAGGGAAAAAAAATTAAGACATTGCCTTACTCCCTCCTAAAAAATTTTTTTCAATTACACATTAAATGACTTGGCATTTGAGGTAATGTTATCTAGTGTTAATTCACCTGTTAGGAAATTGCCTTTCTCTGGAACCTGGGGTTAATAGCGTGCAAAAGACCATTCTTATCAAGGGGTGGGAGAAAGGCGATTAATTTACACTATAAATTAAAACATAGAAAATGGAAAGAAAACAGACTCTGAGTTTGGGCCTCCCTCCTGAAAAGCTATTATGTTTTGGTGTTTTTTCTGTTTTTAATTTGTTATTTTTATCCACTTTTGCAGACCTCTAATCATTCTAGGCAGAACACACAGCATGGATGAAACTATACATGAAAGAATATGCTTCAGGAAGCAAAATTAATTGACATTGCAGGGAACATATTCACAGAGTCCATAGAGTTACAGCTGTGTGGCTTCTATTCACATCACAGTAGAATCATTTGTCTGGTTAATATTTGCAATAGCACATTTGGAAAGGAAAACTATGAAGTACTAAGTAGGCTTGTTGACAAGCATTAATCCTTTGTGTCATATTTCACATTTAATAAAAATAGTGATGCTAATAATGATAAAATCCATTTGGACTACATTCAGAATCCATCACAAAGCAATGTAGGTCAGAGGACAGTTTCCAATAAGTAAGCCTGAAAATCACTGTTTATGGACCACTGTGCAGTTCTTTGTGAAGATCAGTTATTATAAATAAAATCACTGGTGAACTGATAGCAAAAAATAAATAACTGAAATTGTTCATTTTCATTTCTGGAGTCAGGCCTTTTGTCCTCTACTTCACCCACTTGTGGCAATGAAAGGTGGTCTTGTCACCTGCAAAATTGTAAAGGAGCTTACCTTTCACTTCCCCAATTTATGAGTCCCAGCGTCTTCAGGGTCCCGGATTAAGTATCTTCCCAGAAGGCCACACTCAGATGTCTCATCTTAGACAAAGTCATTTTCCTTCTCCCTTCTTGTTGGTACTTAATTTTTTCCTCTTCCTTTCTTTCATGACTCTGACATAGATAATCAAACACAAGAAACTGGTCTCACCACTGCTAGCGGTTGAAATCAACTAAGTAGTATGTGTGATTGATCAAAGTGTCCATCTTACAAGTAGCCTTACAAGTACTTACAAGTAGCCTTGTCATATTACCCAATTTCTTAAGCCCCAGTTCCCTTATTTCTAAAACTGGGTTAATAACCCTGCAATGATCTGGAGAAAATGCATGGAAAGCTCTTTTCCCAGTGCCTAGCACTTAGCAGATACTAAAAAATGTATTAGATATTGAATTATTATTCCCAGAATGAAGCACAGCACCTATCACATTATTGGGAGTAAACCTGTGTTTGTTGAATAAAAAAAGACAGATTAGGCCAGATTTCCATCAGTCCCTGAAATATCAGAGTAAGTTATTAATCAAATAGAAATTATTTGGGACATTAAGATAGCATGCAAGTATCAGCATGGTTTCCAGAAGAACACAACATTTTATACTGGCTTAGTTTCCTCCTATGATAACATAAAGATTACTCAAAGGAGGAATGTGACATGCTTTCAGTAAGGCCTTAGTGGTTATCACAAATATTAACACTCAAGGAGACAAGGAATTGTCCTCATTGCTGTTACTTGGGATTATCCGAATTGGAGTTAGTTAAAAATGATTCATTCTTCACTAGACAATCTCATATGGTGGCTCAAATGACTCATCTTTCTTATTCATTCTACTCAGTGTATTTTTTTAAACAATTACCCATTTAAAAAATATGCACTGAAGACGCTAGTTCAGAAATTTCAATGTATCACAAAGTAAGTATTAGAAGACAGAAAACTTGAAATGTCTCTGACAAATAAGTAAAGCTGAAAAAAAAAAAGAAAAGTTGCTTTAAAAGAGTACAAAATTCGGTGGCTCAAGACTATAATACCAAGGCGAGGGGATTGCCTGAGCCTACGGGTTCAAGAATAGCCTGGGCAACTTGGTGAGACGTCATCTCTACAATTAAAAAAAAAAAAGCCAGACATGGTAGCACATGCCTGGATTTCTGGCTACTTGTAAGCCTGAAGCCGAAGGATCACCTGAGTCCAACAGGTTAACGTTGGGGTGGCCATGAGCAAGCCACTGCACTCCAGCCTGGGTGATGAGTAAGATTCCAGCTCAAAAAAAAGTACAAAATTAATGGAAACAATGCAAAACATTTAAGGAAATAAACAAGGAGGAAAAACTGAATAGAAGGCAAAAAGGGCCTTTAGGAAAATAGATTTGGACTTGAATAAAACTCACTTTCTAGCTGTATAATTTTACACATCACCTAGCACTTCTCAACCTCAGCTTTCTTGTCTATTTTATTTATTTACTTATTTATTTATTTTATTTTAGCTTGGGATTTCATTCTGTCACCCAGGCTGGCGTACAATGGCGCAATTACAGCTCACCACAGCCTCGACCTCCTGGGCTAAGGCAATCCTCCAGCCTCAGCCTTCAAAGAATTGGGACTAGAGGTGCGCAACATCATGCCCAGCTAATTTTTTTACTTTTTGTAGAGACGACGTCTCACTATGTTGCTCAGGCTGGTCTCAAACTTCTGGGTTTGAGCAATCCTCCTATGTTGGCCTCGCAAAGTGCCAGGGATATAGGCATGAGCCACCGTGCTTGGCCTCCAGTTTTCTTGCTTTAAAATGGAAATTATAATATGTCTCTGTAATATTATGATTAGAATTAGGGTAATAAGTATTTCTGCACAGAAAAGTCACTTAGTAAATGTCAGCAGTGGTGGTGTCAGTGGTGGTTGTGGCAGCAACAGCAACAGAACAGCAGTGGCAGTAGGAATAGAGAGGTCTTTGGGGAGTCATATTTAACTACAGGCTAAATAAAAAGCAACCATTTCATGCTGTAGAAGAAAAGAAACCCCTAGTATTCTGCAATGTATTTTTTTGAGCATGTAATAGAAGGGGGAAAAAATGGTCAGTAAAAATATAGAAAAAAGTTCAATGCTACTAGTGAGCAGGGAAATACACATGAAATAATGAGATGCCATTACGTACCTATCAGACTAACCAAAAATTTTAAAGTGTGACAATATCAAACACAAGTGAAGATGTGCAAAGCAGAAGGTGTGCTCGGCACTGTGAAGAGCGATCTGCAACATCCTGTAAAAGAAGCGCAGGTCCTCTGCTGCTCTCCAGTGGTGTTTTCCACCGAAGATGCTGTCATGTCTGGACACTAGGGCACATGTACAAGCATTGCTCCTAACAGGGGGGAAAAAAGAAAAGCCTAAATGTCTCTCCACAGGAGAATGGATATATAAAAATGATGCATTCAATAAATGGAATATGATAGAATATTTAAAATACATGAATAGAAGCTAAAGATAAGTAAATCTTAAATACAATGTTGAATTGAAGAAAATATGCTGCTGAATGATTTTTTTAAATGCTATTTTGGATCCAGAAAAGTCCAAAAACTTGAAATGATTCACACTGGATCAAGAATGATAGCTTATCCTGGGATGGGATTGAGAAAAATAGAATCAGGCAGGAGTACATGTCTATGATATTTAATTTCTTTCAAAAGAATTTGAGGCAAGTAGGACAAATGGACAAGATTTCTTAAACTTAGTACTATATATGCAGGAAGACCCTTTAATCACATAACATAGACAGATCTCTGGGGTTGAGTCACCACCTTAAAATGAAGTATCTACACCAGAAAATCACTAAGCTCCCTTCCAGCAGAGAAATTCCATAACTCTGTAAAAAGAAAGATTTATAATGATAGGGCAAGCCAGCAAAGTTGTTCTGTCTATCTTAGAAAGAGGAAATCAAATTTAAGTGGAATACTACAAAGCTTTCAGAACCAGGACAGTATGGTACCACATAAGTCTAGACATAGAGATCAGGGTAATAGAATCAAGAGTTTGGAAATAAACCTTTACATTTATGGGCAGTTGATTTTCAACAAGGGTATCAAGATCATTCAATGGGGGGGATAGTCTTTTCAACAAATGACACCAGGACAACTGGATAACTATGTGAAAAAGAGTGAAGTTGGGCTGGTACCTCAGTTATACCAAAAAAATTTATTCAAGATAAATCATATATGAAAATGTCAGTACTAAATGATGAAACTATTAGAAAGAAAAAATAGGAGTACATATTTGTAACTTTGAGTTTAGACAATGTTTCTTAGAAATGATGCCAAAAGCAAGAGACAGATACCATCAAGAAAGTAAAAAGACAATGCCTTAGAACGGGAGAAAATATTTGCAAATCATATGTCTAACAGACTTGTATCGACAATATAAAACTCTTACAACTCAATAATAAAAAGACACATACCCAATTTTAAAAATGAGCAAAGGATTTGAATGAAAATTTCTCCATATACAAATATACAAATGAACAAAAACCCATTAAAATACTCAACATCATTAATCATTAGGAAAATGCAAATTAAAACCACAATGAGATACCACTAGTATGTATATAATAAAAAAGACAAAAAGCCTGAGTGCAGTTGCTCACTCCTGTAATTCCAGCACTTTGGAAGGCTGAGACAGGAGGACTGCTTGAGCCCAGGAGTTCAAGACCAGCCCAGGCAACATAGATCTCATCTCTATAAAAAATAAAAATAAAAAATATTAGCCAAGTACAGTGGTGTGTGCCTGTAATCCCAGCTATTCAGAGGCTGAGGCAAGAGGATCACCTGAGCCCAGGATATTGAGTCTGCAGTGAGCCATGACTGTGCCACTGCACTCCAGCCTGGGTGGCAGAGTAGGATCCTGACTCAAAAAATAAAATAAAATAAAACAAAAATAACAAGTGTTGTCACAGATGTGGAGAAATTGGAAACCTCATGCATTGCTGTTGGGGTTGTAAGTTGGTAAAGCCATTGTAGAAAACAGTTTGGCAGTTCCTCAAAAAGCTAATACAGCATTACTATGGGACTCAGCAATTCCCCTTCTGGGTATATATTCAACAGAGTTGAAAACACACGTCCATGAAAACACGCATACACAAATATTCATAGCAGCATTATTCATAATAACCAAAGAATGAGAACAATCTGAATGTCTATCAACTTTTGAATGGATTCACAAATGTGGGAATATTCATACAGTGGAGTGTTATTCAGCCATAAAAAGAAATAAAGTACTGACACATGCTACAACGTGAGTAAACCTTGAAAACATTATGTTGAGTGAATGAAGCCAGACACAAAATCTCACTGCCATAGTCTGAATGTTTGTGTCCCCTAAAATTAATATGTTGAAACCTAACTTCCAAGGTGACAATATTAGGAGGTGGGAGCTTTATGAAGAGCTTAGATCATGAGGGCACAGCCCTCATTAGGAGGTGGGAGCTTTATGAAGCCCTTAGATCATGAGGACACAGTAATAAATGGGATTACTGTTCTTGTAAAAGAGGCCAAAAGAGATCCTTTGTCTCTTCTACCACACAGACACACAGCTTGAAATTTTCATGGCCATGCAATAGCTTATAGTTGCAATTTATGAATCCGAAATCAATCTCTCACCAGACACCATATCTCCCAGTGCCTTGCTCTTGTACTTCTCAGCCTCCAGAACTATAAGAAATACATTTCTGTTGTTTATAAGCTAGCTGTCCAGTGTATGGCATTTTATTACAGCAGCCCAAATATTGTCAGCCACATATTGTATGATTCTATTTATATAAAATGTCCAGAATAGTCAAAAACACTGGAAAAGGAAGTTGTTTAGTGATATCTGGGGAAAAAGGAAAGGAGGGAATAGAAAGTGACAGCTGATGGGTATGGAGTTTCTTTTTAATGTGATAGAAATGAATTAAAATTAAATAGTGGTGATGCATACACAACACTTGAGTATTAAAAAGCACTGAATTATATACTTTAAAAGGGTAAGTGTTATACTATATGATTTATATCTTAATGAGCTGTTATTTAAAAATTTAAGAGGTGAGCCGGGCTCAGTGGCTCAGTGGCTCAGCCTGTAATCACGCGCTTTGGGAGGCTGAGGTGAGTGGATTGCCTGAGCCCGCGGGTTCAAGACCCACCTGGGCAACTTGGCAAGACCTCATCTCTACAATAAATCAAAAAATTAGCCGGGCATGATAGTGTGCACCTGCAGTTCCAGCTACTTGGAAGGCTGAGGCGGAAGGATCACCGGAGCCCAGCAGGTCGAGGCTGCAGTGGCCGGGAGCGACCACTGCACTCCAGTCTGGGTGACAGAGTGAGACTCCAACTCAAAAAATAAAAAATAAAAAAAAATAAAAATTTAAGAGGTAAAATCTGGGGTTAGGTTTTTCAAAAAAATGACTAGATTATCACAATTATTAGAATTTTCATGGAAAACTCCAAAAAAATATGTGGGATCATTATTTTAGAGGGATTCCAGAAAAGAATATGTTTCAACCTGTCTTGAGGTCTTTAGACTTTTTTTTAATCTGAAGTCATGAGGTTGGTTTATACAATTTTATGAGATTTCTTTCAGTTTTATTGAACAATGAACCTAAGACTTCTGTTACCAAATATTGATTTTTCTTCTGTTTTTCTCTTGGGCTTTGTTTCTAAATACAAAATATATTCTCTTTCTCATCATATTTGAGGAAAATCCTTTGTGGAAATTAAAATTCAATGATGCCATATTCACCTGTCATAATTAAGAAAAAAGTTGTTTCATACCTGTAGATATTACAAAAATGACTGAAATTTATCTGCAGCCAAATCCCACAATGTAACTTTCTTAATCCTAGTTGATAAGATACTTCAAAAATGCTATATTTCCCTGACTTCTGAAACAGAGAACAGTGAACATACCCACCTTTTTCTCAGGAAATGGGTCACCATTATGAGTATTCTTTCTCTGCAATGCACTACTGTGTTCTGTCTGGCTCTGCACTGGTCATCTTCTACCAGGATGTCAACAGACATTTTTGTTGCCATTATAAAATATAAGAATTGTTTCACTTCCCTCTATCCCTCCCTAATATTTCCAGAGAACAAATTCTTTAGTATTAGCTGCTTTTAAGGAGAAATGAAAGGGACCTTTCTATAGATAGAAAATGAAAATAAAGCCCAACTGCCCTGCCCTGCCATAACTCTACGTCCTCTCAGCTTGACTGACAGGTGGAAGGTTCTTGAGTCCAGTTGTTCTTCCTCTTTGGATAGATGGCATGTGGTAGAGTAAGAGTTAAAGAAAAAGAAAGGGTCCTCTCTTGATTTCAGTCCCAGTAAAAGCTAGCAGATTTAGGACTTTATCTTCTTCAAATGAATATAATGCCACTTTCAGAAGCTCTATTCCGAGATGAGGACCCTTCTCCTGTCTCCTTTCTCTTCTCGCTAACATCCTTTTACTAAGAATGGTAAAGGAGGAGGGGGGAGAATTTTAGGTGGTGTGGAGGCACAAGGGAGACAGGAGCAGAGTTGTTACCTTGACTCATTTCTTTCTAAGACATAAGCAGAAGTCTAGAGGATTAATTATCATAGTATTACTTTCTTAATCTTACTTAAAAATACAACTTAAATAAATTAGTGTATCTTTCCGATTGTATCGTGTTGACACAACAGGGTTATTTTTTATTCGTGTTGCATTTTTCATCTTTGAACCTTAAATATGAAAAAGGTCTTGGCTTTTATTTTTTCTAAAGGAAGAAAAAAATATCTGCAGGGAAATTTTTTACCAAAACTGGCTGCCATCTCTTTTTTCCTTTGACTTCCCAACATTTCAGTTTTAGATCATTACAAACAAAACTTTAATAGCTTTTGCACCAGCTTGGGCAGGAAATAATTAGACTGTTAAGTGCTATATAATATTATAGCGGATATTTTGAAATTTCAGGGTTCCTACTGACTTATTTCATGGTTTACAGATATACAATAGGTTTAAGTATACCTGAAGCCTTGTTTCTAAATAACTGGGATATTATGTTTCACAAATTATTTGGGAAGAACCAATCTAATCTTAGTAAGAAATGTTATTGTGTGCTCCAGATGATAGAGATTTTTTTTTTCCAATTAGAACTCATGTATTGGTCCCTGAATGACAGTGTGGAAGAGATCCCAGATGACCCTATTAGAAATATAGCATTAGTAAGAAATAAAAATTGGCCGGGCTCGGTGGCTCAGCCTGTAATCCCGCGCCTTTTGGAGGCTGAGGTGAGTGGATTGCCTGAGCCTGAGGGTGCGAGACCTGCCTGGGCAGCGAGACCGCATCTCTACAATAAATCAAAAAATCAGCTGGGTGTGGTAGCGCATGCCTGTAATTCCGGCTACTTGGAAAGCGGAAGGATCGCTGGAGCCCAGCAGGTCGAGGCTGCGGTGGCCGGGAGCGGCCACTGCACTCCAGTCTGGGCGACAGAGTGAGACTCCAACTCAAAAAAAAAAAAAAAGGAAATAAAAATTGGGTAGATGATTGATATTTTCAAGTAATTTATTGCCACAATCTACTCATCCTAACTGATATAGCTTATGAGTCTAAAGATGGAGCAAATCCGTGTGAAAAAAATATTCAGCTTGAACAATGTCAGGAATGGTTATTATTTTTTTAAAAAAAGAAAGAGAGAGAAACATTCTGGACTAGGATATGATATGCAGCTTGAACGATATGGATTCACATTAGTAAAGAGAAGAATTAAGAATGTAAAGAATACAAGCAAAAAATATTGGAGAATATGACTAACAATGTGATATAGGTCCAGATCTCACAGAACCTTCTAAATCCAATGTGTTACGTAAGACACATTCACTGCAAGTAACAAACCTGTGAAGCAAGCTTAGGCAAAATAGGGGTAAGCATTTAAATAAAATGAAGGGGTTTTAAAAAAATCCAAATGCAGGAACACCTCCAAGGCTGAGAAAAGGTTAAGCGTTAGATCTGGGAAAACTGGTACAAGTACTTTCACTGACCCTTAACTCTACTTCTTTCTTTTTCATTCTTTTTCATTCATTTCTCCTTCTCATCCTGCAGACGTGCTTTCTCAGCTTCTGTTTACATTTTGTAGTTTCAGGCATAGACAGGTCATTTCTAGATTCCAATACCGAATATCCAGAGAGATGATTTGTGAATGCTGTTCAGGTCAGATGTCCTGCACCAACTCAATCAACTGCAGGCCAGGAGGTCCAATCACATGGTATACACAGAACTACTCACCCTGTGAATCAACGGTCTCCCAGAAGGGAGATATTCTCGTAGGCTGAACTGGCCCCCAATAACCATTCACTACAGAAAATGAGTTAATATATAATACCCTACTAAAAAAGGAAGAGGTAAATAATATGATAAAACCTGTTGTAGGGAAATTACTCTGATAATATAGTCCAAAATAGGTTAGCATGAAAATAGATCAAGCTGGGCTCAGTGGCTCAGCCTGCAATCCCACACCTTTGGGAGGTTGAGGTGAGTGGATTGCCTGAGCCCGCGGGTTCGAGACCCGCCTGGGCGGCGAGTCCTCATCTCTACAATAAATCAAAAAAATTAGCCAGGCGTGGTAGCGCATGCCTGTAATTCCGGCTACTTGGAAGGCTGAGGCAAGGTGGCCGGAGTGGCCACTGCAATCCAGTCTGGGTGACAGAGTGAGACTCCAACTCAAAAAAAAAAAAAAAAAAGAAAAAGAAAACAGATCAAGAGGCAAATGCAGGTGAACATGTGACCTAGTAAAATTAACTATCATTTTAAAACAAAAGTCAATACGAAAGTGAATTCAGCTAAATCATATCAACACTAATTATCTTTTCTTTGATATTGTAGGACCGAAAAAATATGTGGTCAATCTACTTTTTATTCAGTTAAAGGCATATGGAACATAAAAAAGAATATTTTTAATGAAGCCGATCAAGTCAATTCCTCAAATTTTAAAGATAAATACACACAGACCTCTTAACATTAGTAAATGAAACATTGATGCCTTTTATCTGGTCAATAATGGGAATTTCCCCTATCTTAAAATATTTAAATCAGAAGAGTTTGCTGTTTAAGTTTTCAAGCTATGAATAATGTATTTTCTCTTTTTTTATTCGGAATTTTCATTCTCTTTAGATTCAATCCTTCAAGGAATGATAGTTTGATGAGGTAGAGGCCCCCAGCCTGAGAGTGAGAAGACTGCTCTGAAATTGTAATTCTACTTCTCTTGGTTCTGAGTCCTTGAGCAAAGGACTTAACCAGGCTGAATCTCTGTTGAGAGATTGATTTTGAAGACGTATTTAGCAAACAGAGTTTTGAACAATACCGGAAAGCATCCGTTGGTTCAGGCTGGAGCCTCAAAGCAGAGGAGTGACAGACGTGTGTCCCCAGATTTATGCCACATTGTAGAACAATGAATCTAATTGAGGAGAGTTGGTTCCACCCTGAGGTTGGACTCCAAGAAAGGACCCTTGCCCTCTGTGGTTATGTTCCCTCTGTAATGCTCCACATTGAGGATGTCACTGAGTCCGACCATGGACATCAAAGGGTCTGAACTTGAGTGCAGTTGTTCAGGGGTTGCTGAATGCCATCAGCACTGCACGAGGCTGCCATTTAGGAAGCTGATCTGTTCATGCCCCAATATTTAATTCTTTACCAATCTAAATAATCCTTCTGTTCTGGGATAATGTCTGTCAACTAGCTGTTAGCAAGTAGAAAGATTTCCACTCATAATCTATTTAGTCTTTGTTACCACCACCTAAGAATAGGTTTAGCACCAACGTCTTCAAATAAATGTTCTCCCATAAGAACCAAACCAAACCATGACTCCATTTGGCACAACTTCTACTGACATCTCTTATTACATGATCACAAGGTGTTAGTCTTTCCCACTGAACTATGAAACCTGAGTGAAGGTTAATTTGAGTTTTTCCTTTTTGTGTCACCTGACCTTGTACAGTGCCCAGAACAGAATATAGTAGATGTTCAATAAGTATTTATTGGTAAAGAAAACACAAAATGCTTTCTTATAAAACAAATACCCAGAAGGAAGAAAGGAAGGAAGGAAGGGAAACAAAGATTTGAAAAGCAAACATGCAAATGAGTAATTTGAAACTTAAGTTCCAAGTGGATTTCTACCTGCTCAAAGGCGTGTTTTCTTTAATAAAAAGAAAAATAGAGATAAGTAATACAATGCGTCCTTTCTAGCACAGATGCTTTTACTCCTTTTTAGCCAGCACCTATAATCAGAGAGGGTGTGATGCTTTGGAATGATCTTATTTGGGATTCACTCAGTAAAAGTGAAGTGCTCCTTCCATACCACCTACCCTTCCCTTTCTCGGCACTGCCTGCAGAGGTGGCAGCCATTTCCTACTCAGCATAATGGATGCCCTCAGACCCCTGGTGAAGCCCAAGATAGTCAAAAAAGAGGACCAAGAAGCTCATTCAGCACCAGTCAGACCGATATGTCAAGATTAAGCTCAACTGGCGGAAACTCAGAAAATAGATACTGAAAATAGGGAGCATAGAAGATCCAAGGGCCAGATCCTGATGTCCAACAGTGGTTATAGGAGCAACAAGAAAACAAAGCACATGCTGCCCAGTGGCTTCCAAAAGTTCCTGGTCCACAATGTCAAGGAGCTGGAAGTGCTGCTGATGTACAAGAAATCTTACTGTGCTGAGACTGCTCATGTTTCATCCAAGAACCGCAAAGTTGTTGTGGAAAGAGCAACCTAGCTGGCCGTCTGAGTCACCAATCCTAATGTGAAGCTGCACAGTGAAGAAAATGAATAGACAGCTCTTCTGCATGTTTTGTTTTTAAATGAAACCATAAAAACTTACCCCCAAAAGTAAAGTGCTGACTCCAAATGCCTCTGCAGATAGGCAGAGTAAAGTTCATCTCCCACCTTGGCCAGGCTAACACTTTCCTGGAAAAGTGGGATAATGCTAGCACCACAGTGTTGCCTCCCGGGGAAGGTGCAAACAGCCTCCAGCTGGGCTTCGTCCAGACACCGGGAGAGAGGAGGTGAGAGAGTAGAGTGCCAACCACTCCTGCTTCCTGCTAACTCATTCGGCCTAGATGCCAGGTTTCAGGTGTGGAGGGGTGGCAAAAAGGGAACAGAGACACAGAACTGCCCTGTTTTGTACTGCCTCTTTCAGTCTCATTACCAGTTTTCCACTTGGCCCCAATGATACCAGTTAGGCTGGGAATAAGGGAAGCACAGTGGTGACTGAGCACCCTACCCAACCATCCTGCATGCTCTCTTGAAGTCTTGTTGCTACCTGGGGAAGATGGAGGTGGAGACTTAGCCTGCTGTGGGTGCGGCAGAGAGAGGAGCATTGACTGTTTTGCTGGGGTGTGGGGGATAGGACATCAGTTTCCCCACTCAGTCCGATCAAAGCATCAGAGCACTGCTGCTGGTTTCCAAGAGGTAAGGGACAAATTGAGGGTTTGGGCTGGGGTGAAAGATCAGCTCCCTGCTAGGCCCCCACTGAAGCCCTGATAGGGGTGAGCATAACTTTCTTGTTCTGTTAAGCCAGACTTTCCCAGTGCTTTGGCTAAGGAAAACAGGCTTTACTTGGAGATTTTTTTTTTTTTTTTTTTTTGTCTGTGACTGTTGGTGATTCCAGATTGGGGACTTCTGCAGGGCCCCATCCAGGATATATGGGAACAACAAGGAAATCCAAGGATCTCACTCCACTTGAACCCTGTGGTTCCTCAAGTCTTGAGGTCCTCAGGCAGTCCACCTCCTTCTTTTCTCTATCCAGAGTATTATCATATTTGCTTATTCTGATATGCACAGAGTTTTTTAACTGACCTCTATTTTGGCCAGAAATGAAAGTTTGGGGTGTGATTTTTTTTTTTTTTTTTTGAGTCAGGTCCCACTCTGTCACCCAGGCTGGAGTGCAGTGGTGTCATCATGGCTAACCATGTCTCAACCTCCTGGGCTCAGAAGATCCTCCTGCCTCAGCGTCTCAAGTAGTTGTGCCATGGCATGCATCACCATGCCTGGCTAATTTTTTGATGTTTTATAGAGATGAAGTCTTGCTATGTTGGTCTCGAACTCCTGGGCTCAAGCAATCCTTAGCCCCCTAAAGTACTAGAATTACATGTGTGAGCCACTCTGCCCAGTCTGTGGTGTGATTCTTTCAATCAGATAGGTGAGACACTTCCCAGTTTAACAGGTGGGAGCCAGCCCAACCAGCAATCTTCCCAGGCAAAAAGACTTTGGAAAAATGAATGAGTTAAAAATTTCTGTCATTACCACTTGATTTGAAAAGAAACTTTATCCTACTGTCATTCATGTTCATGTGATTTAATATAACCACACTTTATTTTCATTCTACTGTGAAAGACATTTCACTAGAACAACTAGACAGATCAATATAAAAAACTTTATACTCACTTATGATATGCACATACCAAGATTTTTTTTTTTTTTTTTTTTTTGAGTTGGAGTCTCACTCTGTCGTCCAGACTGGAGTTCAGTGGCCGCTCTTGGCCACCGCAGCCTCGATCCGCTAGGCTCTGGCGATCCTTACGCCTCAGCCTTCCCAGTAGCCGGAATGAAAGGCATGCGCTACCACGCCCAGCTGATTTTTTGATTTATTGTAGAGATGATGTCTTGCCTGCCCAGGTGGGTCTCAAACCCACGGGCTCAGGCAATCCACTCACCTCAGCCTCCCAAAGGCACGGGATAACAGGCTGAGCCACCGAGCCGGCACATACCAAGATTTCAAAGATTAAATATTTACCTATTAATCTAATGTTGGGCTTGTCCTCAAATCTGATTCTGAAATCTTTTTACTTTAATTTTTAAAGAGTACATTTTAATTTTTATTAGAAAAGTAATACATGCTTATCATGGAAAACTTTAAAAGTTTAAAGAAGAAACTAAAAATATATTTAATCTTACTACTCAATATTTTGGAATATTTTTTGTCTACATAGATGCATCAATTGGATTCATATAGTGTATATGGCTTCAAATCTTGCTTGTTTCATTTAACACTGTCCTGACCATTTTCTTATGTGAATAAAATTATTGGAAAAAATTATTTTATTGACAGCAAAGTTTGTCATCTTAGGAACAGATCCTAATGCATTTGGATATCTTTTATTGAACATTTAGATTGTTTTCTTTTATTTTTGCTACTATAAATAGTGCTGTAAAGTGCAGTTTTTTGAATAAATATTTATATTTCCTTAAGATAGATTTCTTACCTTCAATCTTTATTTTTAAGGGCAATCCTATCTCATAAAGTTAATGCCAGTATTTTGGTCTGTTCAGTAAACATAGAAAAATAATCAACTTCCTAGTTTTAAACTTCGCAATTCACTGTAAAAACATATAAATACCTGCAAAGTTATATTGAAAGTGAAAGCTCTGTGTTTCTAGAGCATATTTATATCTTTATTATTAGATGCTTTAATAAAGTTTGTGATTTTCTTTGTTAATCTCCATAATTACTCTGAGTTGGTAATGAGTAGTTTTTACCTGACATATCTGATTTTCCCGCTAAAGAAGACTGTGTTTTACTCTGAAATAATCAACAATATTTTAGAAATATACCAAACACATGGTTGTTGTATTTTGGTCTTGTTTGTGTTTTTTGGTTTGGGTGGGGTTGTTTTGGGGTTTTTTTTTTGCAGTTTTAGGCCTTATGGTGTGGTGAGAAAATACATACCATGTGAATGCTTTAATGGTCTGTAAGAACAACATTGTTGAACACACCATCTGTTTGAAAACAGCCTTAGGCTGTATGTAAATCAGTGGGATCTTAAAGTATCTTTGGTTTATGAGTCATATGGCTTTTAAAAGAAGTAAACCCGTTATCATTAAAAACATAATAATTAAGCTTTAGTAAAAAGCTTAGGTACAGGAAACATCACAAAAGATGAAAACCAATGGTTTGAATTCAGATGATTTGAGGATGAAAAGAAACGGGGTGTAGGTGAAGTTCTTTTAGTTCCTACAGTTCCTAAAATGTCCAAAGGTAGAAAAGAATTCGTATAAAAGAGTTTAAAGATGAAATTGCCTTAAATTGCCTTTTCTTACTTTAGAAAATAGACACAATATGGCCCTTGTAGCAACAGATCTCTTCTGTAATTGAAATGATAAATAAATAGAGCTGGGCAAAACCTGAGGTGGTTTGGAATTTGAGCTAAGAGTATTGCATTTCTACTTTCCAAGTTTCCTTTCTCAACTTGTGACTCTGGGGCTGAAATAATGATCTCTTTTTTTCCCTTTAAAATAAATCTTTCTCTGCTTCTAACTACCAGGGGAATATTATGAAAACATTCAGAACTAACATTACAGAACTAACATAGCTAAAAACCGTGCATCAGCATTGTGAAAAGGCCTATAATCCCAGAGAGAGAAAAACTCCAAACCTTATCAGCAGTGCAGGGCTCTCTACTGTTGATCTGAGAAATAGTAAGTTTGGGGTTCTTGGTGCTCATTTAGCAAAAATAAACTTACCCCAAAAAAAAGGAAGAAAGAAAAGAGAAAGGAAACACACACACACACACACACACACACACACACACACTTCCTTGTATTACTCTTCACCTCAGCATCTCATGACCAAGGGAGCTGTCATAGTCTCACTTGATATAAAGGAAAAATGGGAAAGAGTGGGTGGAGAGAATGAGAAACAAAGTAGAAACTTCAAGGTTCTGGTGCTTCATCTTTCTCAGTTCATCCAGCGGAGACTACAGAGGGCAGACACCAGTTTGATTCTACCAGCCTTCTCATTCAGTGTGGGATTGGGCAGGGAATCTTAAACAGCTCAGGTTAAAACAGCAGATGTCCTAAGAACAATTAGAACAGTGCCCCCTATCTGCCCCCCCACCACCACCACCACACACAGAGTAAGGCCAAATGCCATTATCTTACCCAGAGTTCTCTGGCTCCTCCTGGTATTTAGTTACTTGTGCTGTAGTTTAGAAGTCTACTGCTCATGTCCCTATCACAGCATGCACAACTTTTTTTTTGGAGGGGTGTAGTAGTGGTGGTAATTCTTCATTTCCCTGTATCACCACTTGATTATCAACTCTTTGAATGTATCCTTGGATCCCTAAGACCTTGCAGAGTACTTGTCATGTAACAGGCAGTCAACACTATAATTGCTGAGACTTATCGAGCAACCACGGACTCCCAAGAATTATGTGAAGTAATTTTACATGGATAATAAACAGAAGAATTTAAAGGAATCGAGTAACCTGTCCAGGGTTACCAGCTAGTTGAGGCAAGTCTAGCCTCAGGAGCCAGGTTTCTGACAGTCAATAATGTCTTCCACACTTGTTGGATGAATATGGGATGCTCTCTCAATCTCTCTCCATTGTGACAACCAATTGTGAATACAGACAGCTGACTTTTTTTTTTTTTTTTTTTGATAGCTGACGTTTTAACTAGAAAGAATTTCCTGGCCTCTCCTTGTAACAAGTCACAAGACCCTTCCCTATGCCCAGAAGAAAGAAACATTCTTATTTCTGAACACAAAGGGGCACAGAAAAGAATATTAATAAATAGAACTTGCTAAGTCTCCCCCTGTTTATTACCATTAGATCATATGGTTTGTTCAATTATATTTCTCCATCAAACCTAGCATAAAAATACATAAAAAAATAAATGCCCTCTATCATTTCTGAACTATTGTAGGATGATTATAGTCGACAATAATATATTATATAGTTTCAAATAGCTAGAAGGAGAATATTGAATGTTCCTGGCACAAAAAATAATAAATTTTGAGATGACAGTATGCTAATTACCTTGATCGGCTCACCATACATTATAGGTATCAAAACATCATTGTGTACCCCATGAATATGTACAACTATTATTTGTCAATAAAAATTAAATTAAATTAAATTTACAAATTACACAAGATTAGCCTTACACCATTTATTTGGGTCATTTCTTTTTTTTTTTTTTTTTGAGTCAGAATCTCACTGTTGCCCAGGCTAAAGTGCAGTGCCACACTCACATCCATTGCAGTCTCAATCTGCTGGGCTCAGGCAATGCTTCTGTCTCAGCCTTCCAAGTAGCTGGAACTACAGGCATGTGCCACCATGCCTGGCTAATTTTTTGATTTACGGTAGAAACGAGGTATCACCAAGTTGCCCAGGTTGGTCTTGAACCCTGGGCTCAGGCAGTCTTCTCACCTCTGCCTTGCAAAGTGCTGGGATTACAGGTTTGAGCCACTGCATCCGGCCTTCATTTCTTTATGAAGGCGCCCATGTCATATAAAATGTATATTAAATAAATCTGTAAGCCTTCTCTTGTTAATATGTCTTGTTATAGAGGCCTCAGACACAAACTTCCCATAGGTAGAGAAAAAGATATTTTTGCTTCCCTACATCCTTCACCATCAAAAGTCCAGATTATCCATGATTACCTGAATTCTCATTTTCTCTTGTCCACTCTGCCCTTAATCTGACTCAGTACCCTTTCTTCTCCCTTTCCTGTCATTTCATTGGGCTTTCTGGAACCGCTTTCTGGATTCAAATGGCATTCAAATGGCAATCTCAGCCTCATTTCTGACTAGTTATTCACCTCTGTGCATGTGGATACCTGCTCCCTGAGGACACCACTCTGCCTTTCAAATGGAGGCTGTTTTTTTGTTTTGTTTTTTTGAGTTGGAGTCTCACTCTGTCACCAAGGCTGAAGTGCAGTGGCACACTCATAGTCACCGTAGCCTCTATCTGCTGGGCTTAGGTGATCCTTAAGTCTCAGCCTTCCAAGAAGCTGGAACTACAGCCACGCATCACCATGCCTGGCTAACTTTTTAATTTATGGTAGAGATGAGGTCTCATCAAATTGCCCAGGCTGGTCTCAAACCTGTGGGCTTGGGCAATCCTCTCACCTGGGCATCCCAAAGTGCTGGGATTATAGGTATGAGCCACTGCGCCTGAACTTGAGGCTGTTGTTTATGTTTCCCTCTTATGTACCACCTATGTCATGGTCATGATAAGGGTTAGATACACATTTGATCCCTACTTCTGCTTCCATTTTGCCTTCATCTCCCTTCAAATGAGAAAACATTACCCTTAGGCACAGAAGGTACAGGACCTAAGTAAGACATGATACTTTTAGGGGATTAGAAAAATATTTTAATTTCTTTTAAAATCAGAAGAAAAAAATGAACATAATCCACCAACCCGAATCATATGCATCTTTTACTAACATGGTTGTAAAATGCACTTTTAAAATATTTGTTAATGAAAGAAGAAGCTAGTATGCTTAGGGAGTCATAATAAGGCCCTGCTTCAAATTTCTGGTTCTTGGTTTCTTCAAGGAATAAGCCAGAAAACACAGACAGGCACACACACACATACACTCTCTCACACACACTAGCAGTTTTCAAGCTCCTACTATCAGAGTCCAGCACCTCTACTCCCCTACTCACCCATCTAGGGACCAAGATCTTCCCTTATTTTTTGAAGACCTGTGCTTCAGGCCACTATTTTTCTCTCCATCCATATTATAATACCTGGAGTCAGCCCAATTGTATACTGAAGTATTAATGCAAGAGGTCACATTTCTAGATCAGGCTCTCCACTGGATTGGAAAAGGTGTGTATGTTTGGGTGAGTGCAGGAGTGAAGAATAAGGAAAGGGTCAAGGAAAGGTCAGAACACAGAATTTCCTGTTCATTCTGAATCAATTTAGGCATTGTGGAGGGATTGAGTCTGTAAGCAGGCAGCCTTGTCAGGACTGATGAGAGGAACTAGGGAGTGTGGAAGCCATCTTATACAAGAGCCACCTGGTATGATCTTCCAACTGACCAATAAAAGGCCTACAGTTAAAGTCGAACATCAACCAATCAGAACTGCCATGTTTCAATCCCTCATTTGCATGGCGGAACCAATAAGAGACCGGCTCCCCTACAAAAACAGCCTCAATATGCTGGCTCAGTCGTGCTCCCTGGCAGCGTACTCAATGAACCTGTACTTCTCTACTCTGATGTGACTTGAACAAATTCTTTCACACCCGCCATCCCGCGACTCAGGCAACAGGTCGCTACCCACAGCGGGGAAGGCAGATGGGTACAGCAACTGAGACTGAGGACAGCACAACCATTGTGGATATTTTATTATTTATTCTCTTCCTCTCTGTAGCCATGGTCACTCTCATTTTACCTGTCAGGGCTGCACAAAGAAAGAAGGGGGAAGGGAGCAAATCAATGTGCTGCTGAAAATCTTGCATTTCAACCCTGGCTCATCTGACCACATGCCCCCTGTCTCTGAGTGTTCCGTGCCTGAAAGTAGCATGTGAGTTTTCAAGGTATTTCACTGCATCCTGTAGGAAAAGCAAATGCTCATCAAAATGGAGGTAGGGAAAAAAATCCCGAATCTTATTTCCCCTGAAGCTTCCTAGGTTCTTGAAGTGCAAAGTAGAGAGAAGAACGCATTGTGAGTGCAGAGCTCTTGCAGAGCTGTAGAAGTCAGCCCCAGAGAGTGGCAGGCAGCACTCATTAGTCAGGCACAGGAGAAAACCTTTACTTCAAAAGGCAGGAGGCAAGTTAGCTGCTGATGGGGCAGATATTTATTTGTTTTAGCTTGGGCTTGGTCCTAGGACTGCTAAGTGGGAAAGGACAATTGCCTGGAGTCAGAGAATGACCCTGCCCCAGGCATCTCTTTTTCCTTCTCTGTCTCTCTCTCCTCCCCTCTTTGTGAAAAATACAGATTTACATCAGGAAGCAGCCTGGCTACATAATGATGGAGACAGCCTCTGTGCAGTTACAGTCTGATTGATGGGGTGTAGGGAGGGAAGGAAAAAGACAAAACTAGTTTATTCACTCTTAGATTCAGATCGCTTCAGTGGCCCTGCCAGTCTCCTTAGGCATAAATTTGGACACCATGAAGACCAGCATTGTGTGCATTGATGCTTCTCTTTCTCCCCCTTTTCTTGGAATCTGTGTCTACCCCCTAAACAACCTATTGAGCTTACAAAATCAAGCCTTATCACCACCTCCCTCCTCAACCTTCTTACATAAGACACAACATAAATGCAGATTTTTGCTTTCTGTGTATCTATCTATCTCACCACTCTATCCTAGGCAACCAGGAAAACAGAACTTACTGGCTCACATTCGAAGAAATTTTGATTAAAGTCACTCCAATGGGATGTCCCAAGGTTATTTAGTTTACTTTTTTCTTGTCTCAGTATTTAAAAGATTAGCATATTAATAAAACAGGGATTTGCGAATGCTCCTTGTTACCCACCTAGAAGCAACAATTTAAAAGATAAACAATTTAACATTAACACTTTTGTTTTTGAGAGCCTATATTTGTCAGGCACTGTTCTGGGAACTTTAATAAATATAGGAAAATACAACTCATATTTCATGCTAATCAATGTGATGTAAAAAAGCAAATGTGTAACCATAGCAAAAATGCAGCACGATAAATAAAAAAACACCAATGGGCTTAGGGCTTAGTAATGAACATTATGCTTTCTAGGTGTTCCATACATGTGTTGGATAAAGGAGGTTTATAGTTATGGATAGTAATACCTGTAAATACATGTTGCCATTTTGTAGTTCTGATTGAAAGGACAGACCGAGAGTGGGAAGCCAAGGATCCCCTGAAGCTACCCACTGGGAATGCCTAGGAGATAAGGGGAGGTACACCCTCCACTAGCTCTAAGGAATGTCGTTTGGGAAGGTGCAGGAGAATTAGAATCCTTGTCACACCCTTCTCTAGGGGCTATGATAATGTGGGCGAACATTAATGGGTCTCTGTGTCACAGGTTCTCCAAGACATCCACAGGTGGTCGATAAGGAAGTCACAGCAGTCATGGCAGTCATGTGCAACATCTCCAAGAAAAGGATTTAAGCCAGGACTCTGGGGGGCTACGTCGCCACACTCACCTAGGAGTGTAGGCACACTCCCTGTCTGTGGGGGGGTGAACTTTTCTTAAATAAATCTTTTCTTCTCCCACCTCTGTGTGTTGCAATTCTTTGCATCTACTCAGATCTCTGGATTGCCAGCGCTTACCTCTGGCTTGCCAGCCCCGGCAGTGCTGCGTGCCTCCCTGCTGCTCTCCACCCTCACCCAGTCTGTCCGTACCCTAACACTGATAATCTCTCCCATGTAACACACAAGTCTCTGGTTCAAATAAAATTTTTAAAAAGAACTGGGTATGGTGGTATATTCCTGTAATCCCAGCTACTGGGGAAGCTGAGGCAGAATGATGACTTGAGTCCAAGTGTTTGAGACCAGCGTGGGCAACATAGTGAGACTCCCATCTCAAAAATAAATGCATAAAATAAAATAAAGTAAAAAGTGAGGTACTTTTCCTTTTGAACTGATATCATTTGTGAAGCTAAAAAAAAAAAAAAATCAACAAACCACAGAAGATTCTAAGTCATGACAGGGCTATTAAAATCAGTATTTAAAAAAACCCCAGCATTTTATAATGACACTTTTCATAAAAAAGGGGAATCCATAGTTTCTGTACCTGCACTGAAAAATACTTCCAATACAGTGACACTAGAGTTGGCTGGGAATGTGAGTACTAAAATGCATTCAAAATGTATTTGTATTATATTAAATATACATCAAGTACTGTACCATTAAAAAACAACAAAAAAGCATGATGAATAATTTTAACTTCAAAATATCTTTTTCATCATATATTTTTAAATTGTTTTATTTTTAATTCCAAATAGTTAAACCTACCAGGATGTTTTTAAAATTTTTATCAAAGGGTTACTGCACAGAGAGAAGTCAGTCTATTTTAGAGAGTACCAACAACAATATATTTAATCAATATGAGGTAGTGAGCCCACAAGACTAGTTTCCCAAAATGCAGGTCACCGGGCTGGGACCTCACTGACAAGATGGGTTGCAGTGAGAAGAACTGCCAAAGCCAGTCAAGACCAACTATGACTAAAATGGCGTTGAAAGTGACCTCTGTATGCCCCTTTTGCTGATTATACACTAATTAGAATACTTTAGCATGCTAAAGACACTCCTACCAGTGCCATGACAGTTTCCATAGTAAGTAAGTAGCCCTACTTTTATTTTTCAACTGAAACCCTAGCCAATGCACGTGGGCTGCTCTGCCAATGGATCCCTTTCTTTAATAAATTTATCTTTTCATCTCCTACTTACAACTCATGCTTAATTATATTCTGCATGAAGCCAAGAACCCACTTAGCCTCACGGGCCAACCCCCAATCCTGGAGTTTCCCTGCAACAAATAGATATAAAAACTGTAGGATAAAAATTCCAGCTAGCAGAAGGGAAAAGAGAAGGCTAAAAGAGTTGACAATGAAACTAAGATTGATAAGGAAATAATTTCAACGAGCCCACAAGTTGTCAATTAAACCCTCGATTTCACTCCAGTGCTGTTTGGAGGAGGCACTTGGAATGTAGAATCCAAGCAACTAAGAAAATTGATTTTTAAAAAATATATACTTATATTTTTAGCTACAATTTATCAGCTGGATTTTTTTTAGTGGACTTGGAAACATTATTATTTTAGTATTTATTTATTTTTGAGACAGGATGTCAGTGTGTTGCCCAGACTGATTTTGAACTTCAGGGTTCAAGGGATTCTCCCACCTCAGTTTTCAGAGTGGCTAAGACTACAGGGGTGGGGTCAGGAAACGAATTTTGTTCAGGCTTTTGCAATAGGGAAAATATTTCAGGTCCAAAGACCAGAGCTTCTGGGCAGAATGTTTTTACCTTAGACTTCTATAGGAAGGAGTGAGGAGTAGAACAGCTATAGGTGGGGTGATTTTACAGTTGGAAGTATTTTTATTATCAAAAAGAGTGTCAGTCAACTAAACAGGAGATATTTCTGTGTCTAGCTAATTTGGGGAAGACAAACAGTTCAGGTAATCATCTATGAGACAAACAATGGAAATTTGGAGGGTCTGTGTCTGGTCTTGTCATAGTTAAAAAGGGGCTCATTAACACATTTTATCTAAGTCATTGAGGAAAGGGTGGTTCTTGGCAGTCAGTTTCCCAGATCACAAAGAGTGGGAGTTTTCTTGACCATCCTTGCTTTCCAGGAACACAGGGCTCAGATAAAAGTTCAACATTGTCATTCTCAGTTTGGTTGTTAACTAGAACTAAACCGTCTTGCCTCTTGAGAGCTCACCTACTATGTATTCTGACTTATGTATGCAGTTGTTCAGTTTTTGGTGTATTACCTGTTGAAGGTTTCATGTTTCTATGAAAGATAATTTTCAGGAAAAGATATAAAATGATGATTTTTATATAGATATAAAGATGAATAAGTGTTAATCATTTTATTCTGCTCAGTAATTAATGAGGGAACTGGAACTGGGCAGATGTCATAGCAGTTCAAAAGACAATTCAAAGAATATTCCTGATATTTTTTGCATCAGGAATATTGAAATATTGAATATATAAATTAAGACAAAACTGGTTTTTGCAAATGTAAGGAAGATATATCAATTGGTCTTGTAGAAATTATCTTCTATTGCTATTAGTTGCCTATAGTTTACAAAGTGATAAAATAGCTCAAAGACTATGAAAAGACTAGAATCATATAACCTGGAAGAGTGTCACTAGACAATGCAGAGTTCCCCAATGAGGCATAATTTTTTTTTACAATGCTTTTAGAGTGAAGTCCACCTTTTTTAGAGTTCTTTCCCAAGCCCTGGCTCCTCCTACCTCTCAGCCCTCTCTTGGTGCCTTTCTTCCTTCACATGGGAATGAGACGGAATGATGTCTCTTTCCAAATTTTTATACTGAAGTCCTGACTCCCAGTTAACTTATAATGTGAACTTACTTGTAAATAGATTCATTGCATTAGTTAAAATTAGGTCATACTGAAGTAGAGTGAGCCCCTAATCCAACATGACTGGTATCCTTATAAAAAGGACCCAGGCACACACAGGGAGTATACCATGTGAAGATGAAGGCAAAGATTAGGATAATGCTTTTATAAGAGAAAAAACATACAAGATTACCAGCAAACAGCCAGAAAGTAAGGCAGAGGCATGAAACTGATTTCTCTTGATAGTCTCCAGGAGGAATCAATGCTGATGACACCTTAACTTTGAACTTCTAGCCTTCAGAACAATGTGGCAATACATTCGTATTGTTATGCCACCCAGTTTATGGTAGTTTCTAGTGGCAGCTCCAGCTAACTAATATCCTCCCTTTTCTACTGTGTTGTGCTTCTTTTGAGTCATCCTCTTAAAGTACCAAGTCTGTCTTCTTTGCCCAGATCACTTTTTATTCTTCCTTCCCATCTATGTTTTTCTCCAGTCACCTAGCCAACTTATTCTCATCTTCATCATCACTTCAGCTTCACCCTTTCTTCCTCCACAAAGCCTTCCTTGTTGCATTTGCCCCTCCCCCACCATGGAACACTACAGCACTTTCCACACTTATCATAACTGATTGCAGATGACTCTGGATTTGTGTGGTATTTATGTTGTATAAAGTAGTTGTGAATACCAAACTAGTGAATACTGAGCCATTGCTCCTAGGAGAAACACAGGATCAGGTTCCTGCATGCCTCAGGTTCCAAGATTTTCAACAAATGATGAATATGCAACTGCATGTTATGTGTGTTTCTGCTTGGAGACACCTTATTCTGTATATGTTGTTTATATTGTTGATGTATTAGTATTGAACTCATGGCCAGCAGCACTATAACTCATGCCTGAAGGAAGGTTATCTAACACACGTGTTTGCTCCACAAGACACATTACTGCTTTCCTCCACTTAGAAACATCAAACAGAACTTTGGGAGTACACTTGAAGTTTATTTTAAACTGTGAAATCACCAACAAGAAGCACAAGAATGTAGAAAAAAAAAGAAATGGTACCAAATAGACTGCTGAAAGGACACTTACTTAAAATATGAGAACTGAAACAAAAAAGCCAAGCATTGCCTTCTTTGACTTCAGTCAGAAATACTCAGAATTTTGAACTACTCAGCTTTTTTGCTGCTCTGCATATATTTGTGAATGACCATGAAAGCAATGCATCAGTTTGAGGATTTATTTACAGATACATTTTAAAGAGTAGGCAAATTCGTAAATACAGAATCCATGAATGAGCTGGGTGCAGTGACTCATATCTGTAATCCCAGCACTTTGGGAGGCAGAGGCCAGAGAGTTGCCTGAGCCCACATGATCAAGACCAGCCTGGCAGCATAGCAAGACCTCATCTCTACAATAAATCAAAAAATTAGCTGGATGTGGTGACATACACCTGTAATTCCAGCTACTTGGAAGGCTGAAGCAGAAGGACCGCTTGCACACAGCAGATTGAGGGTGCTGTGGCTGTGAGTGTGCCACTGCACTCCAGCCTGGGTGACAGTGAAACTCCAACTCAAAACAAACAAAAAACAAAAAAGATCCTGGACTCGGTGTCTCAACCTGTAATCCCAGCACTTTGGGAGGCCGAGGCAAGTGGATTGCCTGAGTCCATGGGATCAAGACCAGCCTGGACAACTTGGAAAGACAACGTCTCTACAATAAATCAAAAATTAGCTGGGCGTGGTAGCATGCACCTGTATTTCTGGCTACTTGGAAGACTGAGGAGGAAGAATCACTGGGGCACAGCAGGTCGAAGCTGGGGTTTCCATGAGTGAGCCACTGCATTCCAGCCTGGGCAACAGAGTGAGATTCCTACTCAAGAAAAAGAAAAAGAAAAAACAACCAGAATTCATGAATGATAAGGGTCAGCTATACTTGCTTAGTTTTCAACCTTCCTTATGAAACTGTGACTCACAGAAGGCAGAGGTTATTTTTACATGTGTTTATTTTCTCTCCAGCACTATGCCTGGACTACAGCAGACTTATTTGTTTCCAACAAGTAAGTATTTGTTGAAAGAGTTAATGAATACAGGTGCAATAATAGATGTGTGTGCTATTATGCTGTGAAAATACTGATACAAATTTTGGCTTCAGGTTACTTATATAAGACAACAAATACACACACATATCAAGCATGAGTTATAGTACTGTTGGCCATGAATTCAATATTAATAAATCAATAATATTTATGAAATAAGATGCCTTTGTACAGAAACACACAGGAAACAAGTGTATGTGCTTTTTTCCTGCTGGGCTCCGGCGATCCTTCCACCTCAGCCTTCCAAGTAGCTGGAACTACAGGCACATGCTACCACGCCCGGCTAATTTTTTTTTATTTATTTATTGTAGAGATGAGGTCTCGCCAAGTTGCCCAGGTGGGTCTCAAACCCGTGGGCTCAGCAATCCACTCACCTCAGCCTCCCAAAGGCGCAGGATAAGTGTATGTACTTATTGTTTGATAAAAATGTTGTGACTGGAGGCTGGCAGGAACATAGCCCTATATTTCCCCTAGCAGCAATGATTCACAATTTCCTAATTCAGTGATCACTGCCACTTTATAGAATATAACTACCACAAAGCACAAAATTCAACTATATCACTACTGGGTGAAAGTAAGGCATGATATCGATCAAAAGTAACATCCTCAAACTAACACCAAGAGATCGCATAAAAAGTAATAAATTCAAAACTACAACTTTGCTCCAATTCTATATATTCCATGAAGTTCTGGAAGGCCTCTGTTTCCTCTTAATCGCTGTGAAGAACTCTGGACTAGAACAATTTTTTGTGTGTATTTAGACAGAAAGAAAGACAAAAGCCCACCCATGCACCTTGGTTTCTTTGCAAAGATGGAAGCCCCAGTGTTTGATTTCTCACATTCTCCTCATCTGAGTCCTCCTCTGTTCCCTTACCAAATCTTACCTATGGCCCAACAAGCACTCCTTCTTTCTGGAAGGAGTGTTAGCTTTCAGGATTCTTTAATGCACAGCTCAAATTCAAACATATTCTCACGTGAGCAATTCTCCTTCCCCCTCCCAACTTCTTTTTCATCCTACTTTTATTCTTTCAGTGTTTATATAGGATTTTTCTTCTGTTTTTTTCATTAAAAGGTGCATTCCTACAATACAGTGGGTGGGTGGGGGGTTCTTTCTTTTTAGGGCCTCTTTCACTATTTCCCTGTACATTTATAAAATCTGTGTAGTTGGAAAATAAAATTACTTGTCCTGTTAATTGTTGTCTATGGACTCACAGACTGATTGCATCTCTCCCTTCTGTCTCAGAGATGCAATTCTGAGTGTTGGGTCAGCAACCTTTCCATGATTAAATATTCATGCACAAGCACAACTGCATGCAGGACAAGGCAATAAAAAAGGCCAAAAATTAATAGCAGTATCTCTGCTCTGTGAAGCATGTAGAAGCAGAAGTAAAGACTGAACACAGGCCAAAACTGCAGATCAAACACAATGCAAGACCAAGGATACACTCATTGCACCGGCTTTCTGACAACAGTGCGTTCTCAGAAATGTCTAAAGTCAGCCCACACCATTTATAGAATAAATTTAATATAGCTCTTTTGGCCTAGGATCTGATTGGATGGGTTGAATGATGACAGAGAAAACACACACAGAAGGACAGGGATACACACAGATGGGGTAGATCTTTTCTTCCTGGTGAGCTTAATGGGGCCGATGTCTAGTAAAGTACTGGTATAGTTGGTGACACATTTTAAGCACTTAGTAAATATTTGTTAAATAAATCGATGACCTACAAGGTACTGAATGAACCCAAATCTCCTCTTTCCATGTAATGAACCAAGATGATTGCTGGAAAATATAATCTGTAGAGAGGCAGAAGGATCAATGGCAGTGGGAGATAACACCAAGGATGCTAACAGTACTGGCACTGATGATTTATTTTCTGTCATAAGTTCAGGAAATGGTACAAAATATTCCTTCACAACTTGATAAAAATTTTTGTAGTCAGACACATGTTTTGCCACTTATTAGCTATTATTAATCATACACAAATCACCTAACCCACCTTACAATTATTTTTCTATAAAATAGGGTAATAACACTTAGTTGGCTAATTTGTTGAAATAATTAAGTAAAATAGTATGATGACATCACCTAATATGAAATAGCACCTTTTCAAGTGCTATTTTATTTTCTACTCTTCTGATCTTAGACGTGTGCTCTAGGCCAGGAACTAAAGTAGACAGTAGGATAAGTGATGTGTTAGTCTCCTTGGGATGCTATAACACATTATCATAGAGTGGGTAGCTTAAATGACAAAATTTATTTCTCACATTGCTAGCAGGTGGATATACAAGACTAAGGTGCCAGTATGGTTGGGCTCAGGTCAGGGCCTTTTTCTCAATTGCTAACTGCTGACTTCTCATTGTATCCTCACAAGGCAAGAACGCAAGAGAACTTGCTGGCCCCTTTTTATAAAGTCGCTAACCCAATTAATGATGGCTCTACCCTCGTGACCTAATTATCTCCTAAAGGTCCTATTTTCAAATAATTTCAGATCGGGGATTTGATTTTAGCATACAAATTTTGGGAAACACAAACATTCTGTCCACAATAAGTAATAAATACAGTTGACACAAACCCTCCCTCAGGGAGCTTATGGTCTGCTGACTGAGATGGTCATCAACCAAACTACTATGATAGAAACACTTGAAAGTGCTGAGAAACAAAGATACAAGGAAGGGTAGATTTTTTGAGTGAGGTGATTTAATTAGTTGTAGAGGAGGAGGGTGGCAACAAAGGAAGATTCCCTGAAAGAGTGATCTAAGGTTCTCAATATAAAGATTCAATATAAATTTCTTTTGCAGGAGTGGGGGAGAAGGATGGTGGCATTCTCAGGGTCCAGCATAGTTTTATAAAGACTTGAACACAATGGGGCTTAGAGTTCTTCATTAAATTGAAATTAGTCCACAGAGCTTTGTGAGCCAGAACATGCAAACCCTTTTAAAGCTGTATTAGGATCTGTACACTTTCAACTGTAACCGAAAATTTATTTTAAAAAATGAAAATGGCTTCTTTTACAAACATAATTATTATTTACTTAAGAAATTCAGATGTAGATAACTTCATAGGTATTCAGTAGCTCCATGATAGTATGAAGGATACAAGGTCTTCTTATTCTCCCATTTTGCCAACTTCAGTATTTTGGCTCTTACTATCAAGCTCACATCTCAGGGTCTCCAGGTGATTATAGAGGTTCCAGACTTCATGTCATTACAGTAGCCTTCAAGGCAAGAAGAAAGGGAGAACATGGTTCTTCCCAAACAAAACTGGAGCCGTCGATAAAGGGAAAAGGGGAACAAAAAGTTTTCTGGGGATCGACAACCAAAACTGTTGTCCACACCATGTTGAGGACTTTGGTCTTTATCCTTGAGAGACTAAATATACAAATGACAACAGGCAGACCACATATAAAAATAGAACTCTGACCCACAATCTGTAGCAACCAGTCTGGGAAACCAAACCACAACTTCTATAGCAATCTGCTCAAAATGATTAAGACATAATCAGTGTAAACTTCCCTAATTTTTGCCCCTGATTCCAACCAATCAGAGAAAGCTTGATATGCCAATCACAATTTAGCATACCTCCAGTAACCCTATGCCAACAACTTCCAATCAGAGAATGCTTGAAGCTTCCCTATTTGCCCCATAAAGTTTTTACACTTCTCTGCTTGCATTTGAGTCTTTAACAAATGCTAATGATGGTGGCTAACTCCTTTGCTATAGCAAGTTCTGAGTAAATTGACTTTGCTCATTCTCATCTGGTGGTCTTTATTTCCATATTCTAAAATGTTGAGAAGATTCTAGAAAACTTTAAGCAAAGGAGTGATGTGCCAAGATTGCAGAAAAGCATGGATGTGAAGTGACTAGTTACAAGGTGTAGTGGCCAGGCTAGCTAAGTGCTCTGATAATCTAAATCTCACTGGATTAACAATGTAAAATATCTATTTCTGGCTCACTTTACAATCTAAACAGGTGTTTGCCGGTGGGTTTCCAAGCAGCATTCAGAGGCGATATATATAGTTTGTTTGTTTTGAGTCTCAGAGATCTCCACTGAATCCTTTGCATTCAACGAGAATTTAAAGGAAAGAGATAGAATGTAACTAATACATGGAAGTTTTATGTCCAGGTCTGGAAAAGATGCACTTTTTTTTCTGCCCTAATTTCATTTCTCAGATTCAGTCCCATTATTTCAGTCTATCTCAAATAAGGTTTCAGAAATATATTCTTCCCCTGTGCCTGAAGGAAAATGAAGCAAGTTGGTGTTCAGTACCAATACTGACTCTACCACAGAAAGCTGTTAGAAAAGCTCAAATCTCTTATATAAAATAGTATAGCATTTTCATATTACCTACACACATCCTCCCATCTACTTTAAGTCATCTCTAGATAATTGATAATACCTAATACAATGCAAATCTTTGTAAGTAGTTGTTATACTGCATTGATTTTTACATTTCCATTACTTTTATTGTTAAAATGAATTTTAAAAAAGAATAGCTCAGGAAAGAAATGATAGCACCCAGCTAAGGTGATGATATTGAAGACAGAAAAAAGTTCACAGATTCAAGAAATACTTAAAAGTTAAATTTATCATACATGTCATATATATATATTTATCATATATACCATATATATATGATGAATGTTGAGTCCCAAATATGTAATTTGTGATAGTGAATGAATGGTAGTGAGGATCAGAACTCTTTTATTTGTTTAAATGGAAAAGACTTGGGCAAGATTAAATGCTGAGAAGGATCTAACAGGAGGAAAAAGGACAAAGGGAAAAAAAAGGACAAATCTATGTTTCCTAAAAAGATGAAGATAACAATTCAGAAAGTATTAAACTCCAGAGCACAGGTAGAGGCATTGGCCTTATATGGAAGAATCGATGCCAACTTTATCATAATAGAGAGAAAAAAGAGCATACTGCTATAGATGCAGATGGCCAAGTAGCTTTTTGAAGGGGCTGAGTAGCAGGGGGAAATAATGAATGTTCTAATCTCATAACTTTTACTTTCGTTGACAAGAGACCATGTTCTAAGAGTGAGGAAAAGAAGTAGGTAAATTTAAGGATTAAAGAGAGGATTGAAGAGTTGTTGCCCAGTGATAGAGGTAATGCAACAGAGTCTGCTTGTATCCTTTGCTTGCTTCAACAAATATTTCTGAGAACTTGTTTGGAAGAAGTGCTGCACATTAGCCATTTCCCCCCTTTCCATGTTCAACAATTCCATTCCTCTCTCCCTCTTCTTCCCCCACCCCTCCAATCCCTTACCCCCACCGGAGAGTTCAGAGATCTGTGTTCTGGGGTTACTACGGAAAGTTTCTAGGTTGTAACTAGGGTTGGGTCTTGAAAACTGCACTGGTTTGGAATATACCCAGTTGAAACAAGCATCCAAGTGCTATGCTCAAAGTAGCATAAATATGGTAATGCCAAAAATGAAACCTAGTTTTCTTTGTTCTCTGTTTAGTCCTTTCCCTACTCTTTAGGGCAAACAGAGAACATTTTTTTCTTGAGATAACAAATTAGTGGTCAAATCTACAATTTTCCGAAAGTCTACTGGAATTTAAACTTGGCAAAATTCTAACGTACGTGCTTGTTACTTGTTTATTCTGCAGTCAATGAGCGCTATTAAAATTCTTTTTGAATTGAATTTCATTTTGTTTTGACTTCAGGTGCAGCGCAAGCTCAAATGACAGCAGCTCTTTTTTCCTAGAAAAAAAAAAAAAGTTGGTCCTGTCAACACAAGAAAACTGGAATGTAACCAGATAGTTCGTGTTTCCGGCATCCTATTTGCCCTTAAGCAAGATGTGGGTGCCTTGTGCACTTGCGCAGAAGCGATGCTTGGGCGGGAGTTCCGCCGCGTCGGGTGTCGCTCCGTGTGGGGATTGGCGGCCTGCTAGCTGGGGGGCGGAACCGGAAGTTCCCATGTTGTGGGGCTCCGCAGGTTGAGTTCTGGCGTCTTTCCTGCGCTTCGTTTCCAGCTGTCGGTGTTACTTCTGCCCAGGGTGCCATGGGGGAGGCGGAAAAGTTTCACTACATCTACAGTTGTGACCTGGACATCAATGTGCAGCTTAAAATGTAAGAGAGCCCTGGGGATGGGGCATGGGATCGCTGGGGCGTAGGACGTGGAGGCAGGGTCTGTGGGGGGTGGTGGGTTAAAGGAAAGAGAAGATGATGACTGGTCTGAGGCCGGGACTAGGGTGACCGGCTGGGATATAGCCTGGAAGGTGGAGGAGAGTGCATCGTGGAGAGAGTCAGAGTGGGAGGAGGATTGAGGACGTGGCCTCTATGAGGTAGGAATAAGCCTACTTTATGCTTTAGGAATACGTTTTTAAGTGCTACTGTATTTTACCGCCTTTTGTGATTCAGCCTTTGAAAGTTTATTATTATTTTGCAAAGTAAGAAATCAAGTCTTGTCGCACATAAGGGGAAGATGTTTATTTTAGAATGGGACTTGGAGGGTACAATGGAGGCTTCAGAAATTATGGAGCGATAGACTCGGACTGATGGGATGACTGAGAGTAGTAGAAGCAGCACGGGAGGTGATAGAAGGGAGCCTAGGTCGAATCTTTGGGTCGTTGTTGACGTAGGGAAGTTGGAGGTAAGTCGAAGGTGAGGGTGTCAGTTGCAAAGGCACCAAGAAGATAGGAATAAAGAGCTTTTGCAGGAACATCTTGTGGGCACCACGGTTAAAATAAAGGCTGAGGACATGCTATCTTAAGATGAGAACAATGGATATGATAACGAGAGATGGGCAAGAGCGAGTTGAAAACATGACCCATTTAAGGTGTTCGTATAGGAGTATTGGTCAGAGCTATCACAGATTACTAACCACAACATCATCCACAATCAGCATTTCTGATGTATGTGCAGTCAATATTCGACAAATATGTTTCAAAGGTCTGCATGCCTGCAATATGTGATAAAATTTTTAGCTGTCAGATGTGATGTTTCCTTTTATTTTTGGAAGTCACTTAATCTCTGACAAATTCTTCACTTTTAAATTTGTGTTTGTTGGGCCACGCTCGGTGGTTCAGCCTGTAATCCCAGCGCTTTGGGAGACCGAGGTGAGTGGATTGCCTGAGCCCGCGGGTTCGAAACCCGCTGGGCAACTTGGTGAGACCTCATCTCTACAAAAAATAAAAAATTAGCTGGGCGTGGTAGCTCGCGCCTGTAGTTCCACCTACTTGGAAGGCTGAGGCGGAAGGATTCTTGGAGCCCAGCAGGTCGAGGCTGCAGTGGCCGGGTGACAGAGTGAGACTTCAACTCAAAAAAATAATAATAATAAATAAATAAATTTGTACTTGTAAAAATAATGTCAGCAAACCTTTGTAGGATACGTTACACACCCATGGAAGGTGATTTCTGTCATATACACCAATAGATGTTTATTTTGGATCTATATTGAAAAAACGACTTTCCATCAGTCTTGCTCCTCTCAGTATTTTTTTGGACATATGAATGCATTTTTTGAAGCTTTTGAAAATTAAAAACAACTCCCTCCCCCAAAACTGGTCCGTTATTTACGTGTACACGGATACATTGAGTATTTTGAACCAAATAAAAGGCATAAAGCAAAGGTTTAGCAAAATGTAATACTAACAGTCTTATAGTTTTGGAGACTGCCATTGTGAGATTTTTGGGGGGTGGGCAAAAAGTATCAATTTAGAGTCATATAATCAAGAATAGTGAATTTTTTATTCTATTTACTCCCCTGTGCTTTTTTTTCTACTTCTGTGGTTTTCATGATCATAAGCATCATTCATCAAATTTGTCAACACAGAAAACTTTGAGTCTTGTGACACCCCCCCTTTACCTTCCCTGTTTACGAACCAAGTTGTCTTGAATTCATCTGCTAAATTTTGATGTTTCATGCTCCTTTTTGTCTGCTCCAGCCTTAGTTCACATTTTTCTTTTATATTTTGATGAAATGTCTTCTAGCCAGGTCTTTTTGCTTTCAATCCCACCTCTCCAGTGTGTTCTTACACTACTGCAAAAGTATCATAGATACGTATCTGATATGTTATTCTTTCATTTAAAATAATTTTATTAGCAAAGCTTTAAATGTTCATTTTGTGCTAGGCATTCTACTGAATTTGGTGACTATGTCACATCATTGTCCAGTTCCTGCTTTTCATTCTCGTCTTTAGCTTCTTCCTCATGTGAGCTTTGTTCTTTACCTGTATTGCACAACTGTCATTTCTCCAGACACACTGTCTTGCCTGTTTGCCTTTGTATATGCTGTTCTTTCTCTTTGTGATAACTTCCTACCTCTTTTTCTCCACTTCTGTGTATAGTTCAGGTTCATTTTAGGCACCTGTTTGGGATACTAAGTCCCTGCCCCTGAGCCAGCTTATGTGCTTTTGAGATTCTTTGATTTATCTTGCTATAGTGGGAAGAACACTGGCCTTGGTCTCCTTGTCCTGATTTTTATTCTCAGCTCTATTATTTACTTTGTGACTTTGGATAGTGAGTTCAATCTCTGAGTCTCTGCTTCATGATTTATAAAATGAGAATATGGTGAAAGAATATATAAGATGCCTGGCACAATAACTGATACAATTTTGATGTCCAAGAAATGCTCATACCTCTTTAATAGTGTCTTGTGCATATCTTTTTATGACATGTAACACCATTTTTGAATTTAAAGAAATGATAAGATAATACACATATGTAGTAAAAAAGAAAAAATGGAAAGGACAGACAAATGCAGTTTTTTTTTTTTTGAGTTGGAGTCTCACTCTGTCGCCCAGACTGGAGTGCAGTGGCTGCTCCCGGCCACCACAGCCTCGACCTGCTGGGCTTCGGCGATCCTTCCTCCTCAGCCTTCCGAGTAGCCGGAATTACAGGCACATGCTACCACGCCCTGCTGATTTTTTTTTTTTTAATTGTAGAGATGAGGTCTTGCCAAGTTGCCCAGGCGGGTCTCGAACCCGTGGTCTCAGGCAATCCACTCACCTCAGCCTCCCAAGGTGGGGGATTACAAGCTCAGCCACCAAGCCCGGCTACAAATGCAGTTAAAGGTAAGTTTTTCTCCCCAGAAGCAAAGACTTCTTGTAACATTTTCTTGTAAAACTGTATTGTTTATTTTGTTTCAGTTCTGGGCCTCTGTTGCTACTATTGTAAATGTTTGCTGAAAGAATAGATGAATTCAAGTCATCAACTTGAAATGAATAAAATGAGACTAAAGCTTGGAAAGCTGGTGACTTCTAGATGTTACATCAAGAGTTTGTGGCAGAATTTAAAAGTCGGAAGCCTAAAATAGAGAAGTATGTTGATGAAGATAGCAATGATCTTAGGTATGGTAGGGTTTTAAGAGATCCTTATCATATGTAAAAGGGACTTTAATTTCATGTATAAGAAAATGTAATCTCTTTTTAGTACTTACACATTTGTATATATGGTTAAGAAATGCATGTCTGGCTGGGTTTGGAGGCTCAACCTGTATTCCCAGCACTTTGGGAGGCCGAGGTGAGTGAGTTGTCTTAGCCCGTGGGTTCGAGAATAGCCCGGGCAACTTGGCGAGACCTCATCTCTACAATAAAATAAATAATTAGACAGGCGTTGTAGCGTGCCCCTGTAGTTCCGGCTACTTGGAAGGCTGAGGTGGAAGGATCGCCAGAGCCCAGCAGATCGACTCTGGGGTGGCCGTGAGCATGCTACTGCACTCCAACCTGGGTGACAGAGTGAGACTCCAACTTAAAAAAAAAAAAAAAAAGAAAGAAATGCATGTCTAACACATTGTTGTTCTTGTGCTTTCAGAGGAAGCTTGGAAGGCAAGAGAGAACAAAAGAGTTATAAAGCTGTCCTAGAAGACCCAATGTTGAAGTTTTCAGGGCTGTACCAAGAGACATGCTCTGACCTTTATGTTACTTGTCAAGTTTTTGCAGAAGGAAAGCCTCTGGCCTTGCCAGTGAGAACATCCTACAAGGCATTTAGTACAAGATGGAAGTAAGTTGTTTTCTGGCACATGGTGGTTTCCAGTTGTTCTTCCATTTCTTTATGGCTATTGCAAGTGTGATTAAATAGGGAGTACAGAGGAATTTCTTAACATCTGTACACACGGATCAGATAGTTTAAAGTAGTAACATACTCAAAGTATTGTGCCTATTAGTATTATAACTGCAGTTGAAATGGAGGTGAATTTGTGTTGGTATTTGGTATATTGACATTTTGATAAACACTTGACTGAAATACAACAGGATCAAAACCAGAAATACATCTTGTAGCATTCTTAAGTTTCTACAATTCTCTGCCCTTGAACACATAAACACTTCTGGATAGCTTGAAATATTGTCCAGCCTGATGTTTGGAGCTCAGATCTATAGAGAGATCTATTGTCATCTGCTCATATACCATTTTAAAAATTATTTTACATATGAAACTTTTTTTAGGTTCATGATTTATTCAGCATGGTACATGAGCAAAACCTTTTTGGGATGCGGGGTAAATATAATAAGTATGAAGTTCCTGTTTTCCAGAATAATATTGTGGATCCTTAATCCAGCCTCTTGAAAATCTTGATAGACTGTATAGTGCTGTTCTAATGTTTGTTCAGTGAGTGTTATTCAGCACCCTGTTAAACTCAGTGCAGGATACACAGGTTGTATGTACTTATGTGTTCATGGAAGACAAGATGTGGCCACACAGACTGCCAGTCTTTGCCTTTGAGGTTGCAATCCTATGTATACCAGTCTTGTCCAGTATGGCTGGGAAGAGTTTTTCATAGAGAGCAGGAGCTTGAACTCTGGTGGTCTGGCTATATCAAAACCACCTCTTTAAATGGAGTAATTTCTTTGGTAGGCTTTTTGTGGAGAGAGATGTATATATGTAGATACACATACACGTTGAACATACTTATGCATGTATATATTTAATTCTTTTTTACTCTGGAAAATTTTAAGCTTACAAACACAGAGAATAATAGAGTGAACTTCTAAGCTTCTGTCTTTAACTGTTAACTAATTTCTAACTCACAGCCAATCTAATACTTCCACCATTAATTTGAAGCAAATTCCAAATGTTAAAACATCTTATCCAAGTATTTTGTACATTATTTATTAAAAACATAACTATAGTACCCTTGTCACACCTAAAACAAAGAACCAGAATTCCTTAATGTTATCAGAGATTCTTAAACTGGAATCAGGAAATCTTCAAACTCCTGAAATTATATGCAAATTTTGTTTCTTGTTTGCATATTTTTTAATGGACAGAGCTTAGACCTTCAGATTTTTTGAAGAGACCTGTTATTTAAAAAAAGAGTTGAAGCAAATTTAGATTTAGCAGGTCAAAAGCTATGTTGAATCCCACATTTTTGACCAGGAAAATTGTATAGTGGTTCTCTTCCATGCCTTGGCAAAAAATGAAATTAGAGCAAAAGCAAATTTTTAATTAGAGGAAGACTCAAGTATTTCTCCTCCCGCTTGTCAGCCCCTCTTTTCATTATTTTTTTAAGTACACATTTGCAAAGTTATAAAACTCCCATGTTTGTTCTCTAAATGTTTGACTTTTTCTAATTTATATTTTTTAAACTGTGAAATTACTTAATAAGGTATTCTTGTTGTTAAAAATGGCTTTTCTAAGACAGCTGTGTAGAAAATAGATGGAGAACAGTATTTGTAGTAAAATAACATGAGAATAGACTTAAACTTAAGAGCTTAAGGGCAAACACTTGCAGATTTTGTACATCCCACTCTTTAGTATTCAAAAATTGAATTTATTGTTAACTCATCAAAACAAAAATTACCCTTCTAAAATGAATGAATGCAAAAACTTCACACAGTTGTTATTCTTTATAAGTACTTGCTTAAAAGAAGTATTCTATAAACTGTGGAAAGAAGAAATTTTACCATAAAAGTATCTCTTACTGTCCAATTTTTGCATTTCCTTAGTTCAGATAGTATTTTGAAGGTAGTATGAGATTCTCAATTATCTACATCTGAGATTCTGATGTGAGTGGTGAGAGTTCTAATGATGAGGAATTCATCCTAAATTTCTCCAAGTTCCTACATAAGAGATCCTATGTTGAGTGAAACTTGTACTTTCTTTAATCACACTTAAGTTCTCATTTTTAGGTACATATGTTACACATTTCTAATTTTTTATGTGGCTCTTATTTTACAGGCGGGTCATTTAAATAAAAAAGCACACTTATAGTCTACCTTGTATCATAAATATCTATTGTAACTTAAAAATTAGAAAGTTAGAATTCAGGAGTGCCTTAATCAGACTAGAGAGCACAGTGGTGTGGGGGATTGTGGGAAAACAGTGGAGATTGCAACATCCAGATTTAGGCTTTACATTCCTGCTGTGTTTTGATCATTGCCAGGTGAATTTAATCTTGAGGTTAATGAGGGTCAGGGTGTGGACAGGGATGATGCATGGGGAAGAAAACAAAATGGTATGTTCAAAACATGGCTTTTGGGTGTTTGATTAGATCTTTCCTAAATTCTGGAATATCTAGAGCAGTTTTCAGACTTTTTGTAGAGTTGGTTTGATTTAAATAAGTGTTGTGGCCTGGTGTTGAATAGCATAAGGTTTGAGACATAGGATCAATTGTCTCATAGTTAACTAAAGGACAGAATATAGAGGTGACAAATTTCACAGTTTATTTTGCATGTTATTGCTGATTTTTCCTTTTAACTTCAGCTAGTGTTAATTAACCTCTATGTTTGTTTATTGGCAAAAGATGGCACTGTGTAGTATTTTTCTTTTTTAGCCTGCCCTGCCATATGGATGGTAATTAAATAATTTCATTTAGTTGCTCAAGCTTATCTGTAGTAGATAATGGCTTTCTTAAGCGTGTGTGTGTGTATGTGTGTGTGTGTGTGTGTGTGTGTGTGTGTGTGTGTGTGTTTGTTTTAAGAACTTCGTAGAAGAAAAGGATTTAATGACTTTTTTGCTTCCCTTTGAAATTGATAGCCATCTTTAATTTTCCTGGAGGTCCATAAATTTATATGGCAGATATAAATGATTTGTTGTTTAAATTTTTGAAAATATAGTTCAGTTTCTTACTGATGCTGATGTATTTTACCCAGACTGGGATATGCCCCTTCAAGAAAAGTTTGAATAAACAGAATAATTTTGAGTAAACAGAGAAATAGAATTCTCAGTGTCTGCTAGGTATTAGTTTGTGTATTGTTTATATAGTATTCTTTTGGGATTTTAAAATCCAGCTGCTATTTAAGAGAGTTGAAATTATCAAATGAATGCAGCATGGTGGCTCAAGCCTGTAATCCCAGAACCACTGGGAGGCGGAAGGGAGAGGATTGCTTGAGCCCAGGGGTTCGTGACTAGCCTGGGCAACTTGGTGAGATCTTGTCTCTACAAGGTATCAAGAAAAAATAATTAGCCAGACATGGTAGCGTGCACCTGTGATTCCAGCTACTTGGAAGACTGAGGCGGAAAGATCACCTGAGCTCAGT
Organism: Cephalopachus bancanus; assembly: GCA_027257055.1. Taxonomy (NCBI): domain Eukaryota; kingdom Metazoa; phylum Chordata; class Mammalia; order Primates; family Tarsiidae; genus Cephalopachus; species Cephalopachus bancanus. The sequence continues at coordinate 4,284,186 of JAPVLO010000307.1, forward strand.
ATGTCAATGCTGGGGTGGCCATGAGTGTGCCACTGCACTCCAGCCTGGGCGACTGAGTGAGACTCTGACTCAAAAAAAAAAAAAAAAAGAAAAAAGAAAAAAAAATGAATGTGAAGTTTAAATGCAGAAGAAAATTTGCATAAGAAAAAAGAGGGCCAAAAAAAAAAAAAAAAAAGGTGCTGTTATTAACTGTATTAAGAGCAAATGTTCTTTATTGAGATAATATTTAATGACACTTTGAGAGCATAGAGCATTGATAACTAAATGTTATCAGCATTAATAACTTGAGTACAGAAAAATCTCACATAAAAAGAAGTTACGTGTCTAAGCAGTCTGATAACTTTGATAAAGTTTGTAGATATCCCACTTGAATTTGTGAGGTTTTGGTTATTTTTTTCTACTTGTTATTCTCAGATGTGCTTTTGAGTGTAATATGAGTAATTTTGATTATTTTATCTTCATAATATAAAATTGGGTTCTGAATAAGTGATTAAGGAAAAAAATATCACAATTTGGTTCAGAAAGCTCTAACACACTGAAATGTTTTCCCAGGGATTTTTTTTAGCATCATATTTTTTTGTGTCTTGGTGTTGTCAGAGTTTCTTGATTAAAGGGTTTATCATTGTAATTTTTCATGAGCTCTATTTAAAAAAAATCAAAACCGTGTCCTCTATATTTAAAATTGATGTTGTTTTTGGCAAAATAGAGATGACTGCCACATTATTTTTTAGAGTACTCACCTAATCTTTTTGGAATCTTTTCTTCCGGTCAACTTCTTGAATGGTTGGTTAATTTAAAAGATATATACCTGCTTGTGTTGACTTTATTTCCATAGCTGGAATGAATGGCTAAAACTGCCTGTGAAATACCCTGATCTGCCCAGGAATGCCCAAGTGGCCCTGACCATATGGGATGTGTATGGACCAGGAAAAGCTGTGCCTGTAGGAGGAACAACGGTTTCACTCTTTGGAAAATATGGGTAAGCATTCTGTTGGTTGAATCCGAAGAAGTGTTGTCATTTTCTGGCCCTTTTTTCCTCAAGTTTGGATGACTTTACTAGTTTATGCCCAATCTGGTTCTCCAGTGAAAATCAGTTAGGTATATATGATTTGATCATTCCTGAGACCAAATTTGTCACATATTTCCTACAGGATATGTAGATTAATTAAGAAGCACAATTTACATTACTCTACTGTTAGTGATTGGTAATGTAATTCCTATTAGAAATCATAGGGAATTAACGCTTTGCTTTTAGGGGATAAAGGACTATTTGATATGTACTATAACTGCTTTGTTATATGGTTTTTCTGCTTTGTCATAATAGTGAAAGAAAGAATGATACACGGGATTAAAAAGCATTAAGTTGCTGATGATGGAAAGATTGTAATCGGAAAGTTAACTCAGTTTTTAAAAATTTGCAAATTAGAGAAATTTAGTGTAAAAAATAAATCTCATAATCCCAAAGGATATTTTTTCTTCTTTTCTTCTGGGACAGAGGGACCATTCTGTCTTTAGAGAATTGGTGATATTCTATTATTCTTTCTGTATTTGTTCACTGGAGTTTTCCCGAAGGAAAAACTTTGTCCTTTATAAAGTATTAATTTTCTTTGGTATACAGTTCATATAGGAAAGGCCAGTAAATGTTTAACTTTCTTTCCCCTTTATCAATTTTAAGAATAATGAGTTTGCATCCTAGTAAGTTTCAGAGGTGATGATTGATGGCTTTTTTGTTTTTAACTCTTGTCATGAACTTTTGAGCTTAAACATGTTTTTTTTTTTGCTGGGCTCCAACGATCCTTCCACCTCAGCCTTCCAAGTAGCCAGAACTCCAGGTGTGTGCTACCATAGCCTGACTCATTTTTAAAAAATTTTTTTATTGTAGAGACGAGTTCTTGGTAAGTTGCCCAGGCTGGTCTCGAACCTTCAGGCTCAGGCAATCCACTCGCCTCGACCTCCCAAAGTGCTGGGATTACAGGCCGAGTCACTGAGCCTGGCCTTATACATGTTTTATACGTGTTAGTTCATTGCTATCTTTACTCTGTATGATGCTCAAAAAGTCTCATTTTGGTCAAGGAGCCCTTTGAAATGTACCCTATGTCCTTTTGAAAGTACCCTCGTAGGCATTGTTAGCTTTTTTGCTTTCTGGTAGATGAACTATTCCAGGTTCATTGGATAATTGTCTGCTCCAGGCCTGGAATCTCTGAAAGAAGTTCTGGTTCCTTTTAGTGTAAAATGGTGTAGACCTCAATATGTCTGGAAATTATCAAATGTCTTTTAATTTTTGACTATTTTAAAGTTAAAGCGTATTTTTTTCTTATTTAATTTGTACACAATTAAATAGGAGGATTATATTTTGATGTGTTTATTGATTGTGTTTATATTTCTGTGAATTACTTCTTGGTGTTATTTGCCCTTTTAAAAAATTGAGATATAATTCACGTATTATAAACTCCTTTGCTTTTTTTTTTTTTTGAGTTGGAGTCTCACTCTGTCGCCCAGACTGGAGTGCAGTGGCCGCTCCCAGCCACGCAGCCTCGACCTGCTGGGCTCCGGCGATCCTTCTGCCTCAGCCTTCCCAGTAGCCGGAATTACAGGCATGCGCTACCACGCCCAGCTGATTTTTTGATTTATTGTAGAGATGCGGTCTCGCTGCCCAGGCGGGTCTCGAACCCACAGGCTCAGGCAATCCACTCACCTCAGCCTCCCAAAGGCGTGGTATTACAGGCTGAACCACCGAGCCTGGCTCCTTTGCTTTTTTAAAATTGTCATATTTTTAATTGATATATATGAAGTCTTTTTAGATAGATAAAAGTAGTTTTTTCTGGCATATGTTGCAAATATTGCTTTTTCTGTTTGGCTTGTTCTTTTGAATTAGTATATGTTTGTTTGCTATTCATGAATCATCATTTTCAGAGTCAATCTGTGTATGAGACTATTTTGGGAATTCTGCAAGAAAAGCATCTTTCTGGATTCTCAGTAATTCAGTGTGTCTGGTGGGGTCCAAGAATTATCATTTTAAATAAGCATCCTGAGTGATTCTTTGAAAGGTAGTCTGTGGACCATGTTTTGAGAAGCACTGCATTAACCTTTGTTTGTAGTCTGCTTATGTGACTTATGTGTGCCGTTCGTTTCATGCATTCTTCTTCCTTTACTCCTTCCCTTGTGCTTGCTTTCCTTGTAATTCTATATGTCCCAGTAGAAGGAAACTTCCTTTACTTCCCATCTAAACCAAGCAGGTGATGTGCCTGAAAGATGAGTTAGTAGCACTTGTTCTATTTAAAAACATAATTAAACCCCAAGGATTTCCATAAAGGTAATAGTAGCAATAAGTGGGTGTTACTTAAATTTGTTTTCTAGCATTAACTAAAACAAGACTTTGAATCCTGGAAAGCCATCTGTTTTCTGTTAACTATAACTGGAAAACAGGTCATGCTAGTCCTTCATGTCCTGAACACATCAGACATCAGATATAAATGAAATGTGATAGAGATCAGTTCTCTTCTGTGACATTATCTCATTTAAGGCATGATTTCTCAAACTGGAGTCATTTACTCATCACTTTTAGAATTCCAACCATATTTCTATACTGAATACACTCCTTACCTGATGTTTATATTTAAGCCAGCTCACTTTTTTTCACTTCCATTTATTTATTTATTTATTTTTGAGTTGGAGTCTCACTCGGTCACCCAGACTATAGTGCAGTGGCCGCTCCTGGCCACCGCAGCCTCGACCTGCTGGGCTCCGGCGATCCTTCCGCCTCAGCCTTCCGAGTAGCCGGAATTACAGGCATGCGCTACCACACCCAGCTGATTTTTTGATTTATTGTAGAGATGAGGTCTCACTGCCCAGGCGGGTCTCGAACCCGCAGGCTCAGGCAATCCACTCACCTTGGCCTCCCAAAGGCATGGGATTATAGACTGAGCCACCGAGCCCGACCACTTCCATTTATTTTAAAAGAAAAACTTGTCATAACTGCCGTACATGGAAAAAAAGCATTATTTAACTTTAGTGAATAATAGTAAAACTAAATACAATAGGAACAACTATGCTATTGAATTTTAGAACGGGAGCAACAAAAAAAAATTCCTAATGAAATACCAATGATAGGAAGTTTGTTTGATTTGCAAAATACACATGCAATACCTGCAAAGTGTCCTTTAATTTGAATGGTTCTGTTTGTGTGTAATCGAATATAAGGGAGATTCTCAGCTTACCCTTAATTTAAGGTAAAGATGTAAGGTTTTACATCAACATTTTCTTTGTTAACCAGTCCAACTCCCAGATGGTTGTAGCATGCTTATCCAGATGATAACATTAGATTTTAGTGTGTGTCTATGGGTACTTTGAACAGTGGAGAGGTTGTGCAACAAGGCTCAATCACCATCTCCTAGTTCCTCTGTGTTGGCTCATGTACTGACCTCCACCTTAGAAGAAAGAATTCTAAGAAATCCTATGAAATTAAAACAACTCCTTTCTCTCTTGCCCTGAGAGAGAGTTGGTCACCATGGAGAAAAACCAGGCATTCCCTAGCCAGCCACTGACTTCTTCTATAGATCTGGATTATGGAAGAAGATGGTGTCCGGGATGTTCCTGGTGCTGTAGCAGAATGCAAAGATCTGCCTTTGCTGCTGGCTCACAGCTGCTTCTCTGCATGGCACTGGCCATCCAGGGAGAGAAAGCAACACGAGTCTTCTGAGTGGTCTCAGCAGGAGGCGTGTGCAGATTTTCTTCCACCTATCATCAAAAATCATGCCATGTGCCTCCACTATTCTCTGGACTTAGGGAAATACTGCCTAAGATCATACATAGTTTCCTCAATTATTTTATAGTCAGTGAAATAGCAGCATCTGCTCCTCACCCTTTTCCCAAAAGTGTTCTGATTTATACTTAGTGGCTTTTAAAAGTGGTCCTCAGGCAGGGCATGGTGGTTCACGCCTGTAATCCCAGCACTTTGGGAGGCTAAGGTGGGTGGATTGCTTGTGTTGAGGAGTTTGAGACCAGCCTGGGAAACATAGTGAGACTTCATCTCTACAAAAGATTTTAAAAATTGCTGAGCATGGTAGTGCACATCAGTAGTTTCAGCTACTTTGGGAGGTTGAGGAGGGAGGATCGCCAGAGCCCAGGAGGGTCGAGGCTGTGGTGAGCTGTGATTATGCCACTGGGTGACAGAGTGAGATCTCTATTCAAAAATAAAATAGAAAACAAAACAAAAAAAGTGATCCTCGAAGCACTAATATTGTAGTCTTGGTTAACTTATGACTACCAACTCTTGCTATTTGCTATTATCTGTTTTGTGCACGAGTCAGTGTGAAGCATAACTTTTTAGAGAGTAGTGTAATTAATAATTGAAAGACCAATGTGTTAGGATAAGGTGAGAATAACTTAATGTCCTTAATTTGAAAGTCTAACTTGTGAAATTTCTAAGAAGCTAAAGAATGGATCGTCATTAGGTTGAATTGGCAAGGAACCATTGGCAAGCTGCAGGTTGTTGCTTCAGTTGTTTTTTCTGAATGTGGATTCTGAAGTTGAGGTGGTTGCTGTAGTTGCTTGGCATAGCAGGCTGGGCCATGAGTAGCAGCTGCTGCTGGGGCCTCTGCTGGAGTTGGAAGGAGATCCCGCTGTGCTGTTTCTTCTGGTTTGCTTGTTTGGCTTGATTTCCCAAGTGGACCCGATGCTCTGAGCATCTTCTGGCTTGCCTCCTGGAGCCTGTGTAATTCTCTGCAAGGTTCCATTAGTGTCAGAAGAAAGTAATATGTTCACTTGATCATTTGAGTCACTTGGCATTACCCCTACCCTCCACGTCACCTATCCTTAAATCTCTTCTCCAGATCCACCCCAAGGCACCTAAATCATTTAGTAAACTGACTTCTCGCCAAATGTGCTTATTTTTGATTTAGTTAAGTTCAACCAGCCAAAGTATTCACTGGGGAATAGGAAGGTAGAGGGAGGGAAGGGAAGCCTTCTGCTATTTCTGAAAGTACATTTAAGGATATTTATTTAAAGTGGCATTAGCTCACGGTACACAGTTCTTTAGAGACTGCTCCAAGCATGTCTGCTTGACATTGAATCTGTACCTCAGTTGAAAGCTTTATGAAAGGCATGTATATATTTTTGTAGTGAAACTTTTTTGATGTTTAACTTGATATATAGATATTGAGAATTTTGATTCTTCACAACCAGTCAGGGCATTTTGTGTTAGGCCTATAAGGTAAGCTTTTGCAAATATGGTTACTGAAATTACCTGTTTTATTGCCAGCTTTAGAGACCTTTATAACACATATGGTCCTTAACCTTCTTATGCTCGTGAGCCTATAACTATCCTTTGTGGTCCTCAATCTAAAACGTTTATGGCACATCATTACTTAAGTATATTATATAGTGTTCAGTGAAAATCCTTTTTATTACCTGAGGAAAGTGTATGAAGAAATTTTTCATTTGCCAGAACATTATAATAATGATTTAAAAAATTATGTAAATCTTTAACAGTTAAGTAGACAGCTTTTTAAAGATTAAAAAAGTGTCACTATATGCAACATGTACCTTTTATTTATTTATTTATTTATTTTAGTTGGAGTCTCACTCTGTCGCCCAGACTGGAGTGCAGTGGCCACTCGCAGCCACCACAGCCTCGACCTGCTGGGCTCCGGCGATCCTTCCGCCTCAGCCTTCCGAATAGCCAGAATTACAGGCGTGCGCTACCATGCCCGACTAATTTTTTTGATTTTATTGTAGAGATGAGGTCTCGCCTGCCCGTGGGCTCAGGCAATCCACTCATTTCAGCCTCCCAAAGGCGCGGGATTACAGGCTGAGCCACCGAGCCTGACTTGCAACATCTACCTTTAAAAAAAAAACTATTAAATATGGAAGCGTATGACATGTTTCAGACTTGTTTACTTGCTTACATACACTCCTAGTCTTTTCTTCCCATTGACAGTGATAACTTACTCTTTCAACTTTGGAGTGGAGACTGAGTAAATTGTGTGTTTTAAAATCCTTGTTCAAAAACAACTTAAAAGAAACACATTAACAGAAGAGCATCTTTAATCTGTTGTAAAAATCAAGCTCAGACACTTGACAGTAGCATAATTAAAACACATAATTGTCTAAAGTTGTTGAGTTTATTTAGTCTTTTGGTCTTTGTGGTAGCTTTTTGAAGGAAACGTGACAATCAAACATCATACATTTTTTCTCTTTGAAGCAGGATAACCAAGCTTATGATGAATTCTGCCTCTATGCTATATTTGTGACTTATAGACATAAGAAATTTTTTTATATGAGCTCACTGTTGTTTTCACTTTTAGGATGTCCTTTTGTGGAAAAGAAGATAGGAGAAAAATCAACCTGTACAGCAAAAAGGCTAATAATAGCTAACATTTATTGAATTCTTTCTATATGCCAATCAGTATTTTAAGTACTTTTTACTTATACTGATTTGTTCAGTTTTTCCAATAACCTTGTGAGATACAGTCACTCATTATAATCTCATTTTATAAAAGAGGAAACTGAGGTACAGAGTAGCTTACTCAAGGTCATGTAGGTAATAGCACAGCTGAGATTCAAACCTGGGCAGCTTGACCAGACAGTTTACTATATCTGAATCATCACTTAAAGAAAACAGTTATGTAATTATTTAAATTTTTATTTTAGTCATTGTGAATGTGGCATTCTTCTATTGGGTAGGGATTCAATCTCTATTATTTCTAAGATATCCACCAAAGTGATGAAGCATGTGTGTTCATTACCAACCCTTCTCTCCTTCCAGTCTATGTGGAATAGTTCTAACTGCTTGGAGGAGAAAAGAATGGCATGTGAAAAACAGTGTGACATGGATTTTAGTTGCTTCGTTAATTGCTTTACATCCCACTGGGGGCTTAAAGCTTGGCAATAGAGGCATATATTTCCTTGTGTAGACTTGTCTTTATTTTTAGGACTCTAAAATTTCCTATAATGAGCTGTATTAATTTTCTTCTACTCTGAGCATTCTCTGTTTCCATAGCATGTTTCGCCAAGGGATGCATGACTTGAAAGTCTGGCCCAATGTAGAAGCAGATGGATCAGAACCTACAAAAACTCCTGGCAGAACAAGTAGCACTCTCTCTGAAGATCAGATGAGCCGCCTTGCCAAGGTAAAAGAGACATTTGGAACAGGTGGAAAGCTCTGAATGATGACTGTTATAGTATACCATGGCATTATGAATTCTGTCAGAGTTTTTTACAAATTTAGATTTAACTTTTTAATAGCAGTTTTATTGAGATATAATTCATCTACCATGAAATTCACCTTAGGAAAGTGTACAGTGTGGTGGTTTGGTAAATTCAGAGTTGTGTAATTATTTCACCACTATATAATTTTAGAATATTTTCATCACCTCTAAAAGAAACCATGCACCATAAGCAGTCATTCCCCATTTCCTCCTCCTCCAAGTTCCTGGGAACTACTGCTTTAATCTACTTTCTATCTCTATGAATTTGCCTATTCTGGATATTTTACATAAGTGGAATCATACAATATGTGACCTCTTTTGTCTGGAAGCATGTCAGATTTGAACATGTAGAGCTCTTGCTGATATTTTCATGATGTTACTTATTCTGTTGACATAGCCTTAAATATGCAAGTGTTGCATGCCTGAGATGCTTATTTGGAAGTGAAGATTCCTTATACAATTAACTTGTTTAAATTTCTTTCACTACCCCCATTTTTGTAAGCAGACTAAGTTATTATCTTTTTTCAAAATTGTTTTAATCAAGTATTTTCACTTAGAAATACAAAAACTAAGCTTAATTCTGTGCCTAAATTGCAACACTTTTGCTTATTTTGGGACTCTCAAAAAGTATTGTGCTAGGTATGTTTAAAGATACCTTTATAGTTCTCTTGTTAAGAGATTTAATTCCTACATATGTTTTTCCTTTGCAATCTTATTAGTATGAAAGACTCTCTAATGTCTAGAAAAAGTTTTGATCCCAAGTATTTAACAGCTTGTTGCCTTTACTTATATAGGGAAGCAATCTTAGTTATAAAGTATCTGCATTAGCTAGGCTTTGTGCTTCAACATAAAATTTTTGTCAAGTTCATGCTGTCTTGTTGTATTGCTATTTTAGGGAAAAATGATGTCATAGTTACCTAGTAACTGTATTGACCAATATACTATTGTTAATCTTCCCCCTCCATAATTAAATAAGATTTAATATTCAGTTCATCTATTCATTCTGAGATTTTGTTTGCATTCTCACATGTGATATAGGAAAGTTCTCAAGCTTTTGACTTCACCTTAATGATGAACTTTTATTTAAGCTACTTGCTCTTTTTTTTATAAGCCTTGAATTGTTAATAGAAATTTTACTAGAATCAGCTCATTTATAGGTTGTGGGTCATCATAATATGAAAAAGGTTAAATTTCAAGTGCAAGAGGAGTTTAGCAAGTATTGAGGCAGCAAAGGCTCTTAAATTGTCTTTTAAGAGCAGCATTATGATTCATATTATAGATGAAGTTATAAATCTGCAAGGGATTGAACAGAGCTAAGAAATCTAAAGCTATATAGTTGTACCATTTATCCACTTTGTTTCTCGGTTAAACACATTAGTTAGGCTTCTGTTCACATGTTTCTAATTTTTTCCCTAATTATTTTTGCTGGAAGTTTCAAATAATAATTTTTCTAATAACTATGACATATTTTAGACATTAGTATATGTAGTATGTAGTATAATCATTAGAATTTATATGAATTGAACTTCCAGCTTTTTAATTTAGCATAACATAATGTTATAGTGTTTATTTCTCATTTTAATCTTTTGGCTTTTATAGTTGAAATAAGATGTGACTTGATAATGATCAACTTTTTTATGATTGAAACAGTAACCCTTAAGAGTTATATGGGTGCATGTTTAGTCTTTTCGTTATTTGCACACGTTAGCAACTCAGAAATGATGACTAAACATACTCAGAGCTAAATGAGGTGTTGGGAAGAAGCCTTCTTAATGTTTTTGTTAATTGGTAACAGTCATCATCAACAGTCTACGTAAATTCTTTATATGAGAGTATGGCAAGTGGGTCCTACTTTTTCAAGAGATAGTTATTAGAATTTATGTGCTGTCTGTATTGCCCAGAATGGTTAGCAGTTTTGAGATAAGTCTTTATTGGTTTGTAAATCTTTAAAATGGGAATAAAAATTAATGAGAATAAAAATTAATGAGAATAAGCATCCTACAGTTTTTCTGATGGTAATTGAAGCTGAGCTCTTTCCCAAATTCTTTTATCTGTAATAGAATTGCACTTTTAACTTCTGGAGTGGAGACTTCAGAGCTTGCTATGCAGTGACAGCTTGCATTAATGTTAACTTATGTTCCCCAAAGACCATAGCAACTATCAAAACCAGTAATTTTTTTTTTAAGGGAAAAATGTATCCTGTTTGTAACATTGTTAAGGAATTGCTCCCTCTTTGAAGGAAACTTTTTATTTCTTGACATGTGGGGCTAATACTATATTCTATTCTTCCACATACAGCATTTGGCTGTGTCGTCTGAGGTTTCAGAATTGTTATATCTCTACTGTTGGAGAAAAATGTGTTTTCAAAATGATGTCTTAGGTCTGAGGAATAGGGATCGTGAGCACTTGGAAGCACTTTACAATGGGAAGAGCACTGTGCTGAGTCCAGAGTTTTGACCATCCTACCAACTTGGGGAAAATAATTTTGGAGCCTGCAAAATCAGAAGTTTAGAATGATGACTGCTTAGGTATTTTGTAGCTCTTCATAGTTTATGAATTTAAAAATACTGACATAGCAGATAGTTGGGGTCATTTCTCTACCTGGATTTTATATTTGTTACCTTAGTAGAAAGTAAAATTGTGATTATCAACTTGCAGCTATGTACTGTGTTCATGTCATTCCTTTTCTCCTGCAATGCATGTGCTTACAGTAAAGCAGTACATAGGGCTTGGCTAATGTGAAATGGGGCTGTGTGCTTAGGTTTTGTTGTTATTGGTTAGTGCCTGCTCTTTACTTAAATGCTTGAGACAGGTTTCCTGAAAACAACTCCTTCCTCACCCAGAACATGGTCCACTTACCTTGCTCTATACCACAGAGAAGATATTTTGATAACTTGTTATGATCTTAACTTACCACGGAGAGTATACTTACATTTTAAAATTCAAATTATACTTAGATACTTATTTGTTCTTTTTTTTTTTTTTTGAGTTGGAGTCTCACTCTGTCGCCCAGACTGGAGTGCAGTGGCCGCTCCCGGCCACCGCAGCCTCAACCTGCTGGGCTCCAGCGATCCTTCCACCTCAGCCTTCCAAGTAGTCAGAATTATAGGCATGCGCTACCATGCCCGGCTGATTTTTTGATTTATTGTAGATATGAGGTCTCGCTGCCCAGGCGGGTCTCGAACCCGCGGGCTCAGGCAATCCACTCACCTCAGTCTCCCAAAGGTGCGGGATTACAGGCTGGGCCACCGAGCCCGGCTCTTATTTGTTCTTATAGTTGTGTCACAATAGTGCCTGCTCTTATGTGCATGCACTTTCATGAAAAAATGTTGTCCATTTAGATTGTTGCTCTCTTTGTCAAAACATTTTGAAATTGTCTTAGCTTAATAAACTTTTAAAAAGTGAGAATTTGTATGCTGTTTCCATTTTTATACAAGAAGAACAGAGATTGTAGATGTAATGCTTGTTTTTTACACACTGCCATTTTAAGAAAAGAAATGCTTGTTTTTCGCACACTGCCGTTTTAAGAAAAGAAATGTTCAAATAGATGAGATTTAAGTGGTCAGAACTGAATGGTTTATTTCTTGTTGCACTTTGATTTTCTATCCAGTGAATTTACTATGATTGTTTCTTATTGTTGAGAAGGCTGTTGGCTTAAGAGTAAAAAAGTACACATAAATTTTAATAATAACAAAACATGGTTACTATGTATTGTACTCATGAGCCTAAATAAATAGCATCGTGAATATTTTCAAAACGTAATGTAAGAAAGTTTATTCAGTTATAGAACTGCTTCGGTCTTGGTTGCCTAGAGATAATGGGACAAGAAGACTGACACGAAGATTAACTATTTAGGTGACTGTGAAAAGATGGTGTTCGATAATTATTAAGCATAGACCTTCAGCTCCAAACTGTACTTATATTCTTATTCTGTTTTATTGCTCAACTGTGAAAGGTGAATTCTAAGAACAATATGAATAGCTGAAGTTTAAAATTTAAAAATCTGTTTTCCAAGTTTAACAGCTTTAAAAAGTCAAATCCTTTCTGAATAGTTTTAGTGGAATTAATCTCTCAAATCATTTTACATCATTTAGTAGACTTGCTTAGTTTTCCTTTGAAAAAAAAATGAGTGCAAGAAAAGGAAACAACACTATTTTCCTAAGTTTAGGTCTTATTTTTTATAACTAGGATTTCTTAGACTTCCAGTGGTGACCAGGAAAACACGAATGTATTAAAACATACTCTCCACCCCGCCATCTTCTGTATTTTCTTCTCTTTCCCATTTCTAAGTTTCCCTAGTTAATTTTATTAAAAAAGTTAATTTTTTAATACAGTGTCTTTTTTTTTGATTTGATTTGTGAAAATAATAAAAGTCTGGATTTCTGGAGCATTTGCTAAACTTTCCTTGTCCATGACCCAGCCTTTTAATGGTTGTGGGCCTTATTTGCGCAAATTTACCCATTGTTTCCATCTGCTTTGTTTCTCAGCTTGTCTCATTATAAGAGTTTTATGACTAGAATGCATATCCACCTGGGATTTTGGATGTGACTCCCAAGCTTTAGTGTTTGATTTATATTTGAATCCATGTCTTTAGACATGAAATGTTAGTGCAGACGCATGCTTCTCCACTGTCTTCTTTTCATTTTAGCAGCTCTGCTTGATACCTTTGGAATGTGTTTTAGTTTCTGTCAATTTGATTAAGAGGAGGAAAAGAGAAAGTAACAATTGATGAAAAATGCTTTGTGGTCTGTGTGACACAGATAGGTTTGGGAGTGTTGTGTAGGGTGTAAAGGGTAGGGCTGCGGCAGAGAAGAGGTGGTAAGATGTGGGCTTCAGGCTGAACCTCAGAGTGCCTGTGTGGAGTCACTGAGGTTCAGGGTCCAAATCTCAGATTTATTGCAGTGGATGCTGGATTTTTCAAGTTCATTCAGGAATAATTCATTTCTTGAGAATAGGTTCATGCCAACCACTTCAAAGAGTCATTTATAATCTAGGGCTACAATATCTAATATTATAGCCGCAAATCCCATGTAACAATTTAAATTAGATAAATTAAAATTAAATAAAATTAAGCATTCTGTTGCTCTGTCACCATAACTGCATTTCAAGAGCTTAAAAGACCCATGTGGCTAGAGGCTGTCTATTGGACAGGACAGAAATGGAATGTTTCCATTATTGCAAAAAGTTCTGCTAGACAGTGCTGATCTTGAGCACCAATTTACAGATTTGTAATGGGTGAGTACGTCTTTCTAGTAACCATATTACCTGAGTCTCCTATCAGGAACACCATTTTTCAAATTACCTTGAAAATTAAATTAGTCTTCATGAGATTGTTGATTTTTTAGTGAACCATTAAGGATCTGGGAAGTCATGTGAGATATTTATATTAGTTTGGGGAAATCTATAAAGTATTTTCTTTTTAGTATCTTTTTAGTTTGCGAATTATTGGAATATGCTGGTTATGCTGCATATTTTGAATAAACATCGACACATTATCACAATCACAAAATAATCCTTTAAAATTGAGATTAAGATAACTAGACACTGGGCACATGATTAATTTTCTGAAGTGGGTCTGAAGTTGTTTATTTTCAGGTATTGTACTTTTTGATCCACTGAAATATTTGCCCTTGAAATAAAATATTTTGCATTGATGTATTGCATCAAATGAGTACTTGTCTTGAGGCCTTGATTAGAGGAACTACTTGAGATTTTAGTTTTAGGTATGTGGACAAGTCCTTTTTATCTCCCCCAAAATCGCTTGGTATGTCAAAGGCACACTTCTAAATGTTGGGGACCAAAAAAAAGTATATTACTAAGTTCCTGATGTTATTATTGTTAGTGCTAATATGACTAGTAATAATAACTATATTTATAATTGCCTTGCGAGTATAAGGTGCTTTATTTATTTTACTTTATTTTTTTAATCAATATTTTTTATTATGATTTTGTAGGATACAGTTAAGGGTTAGGTGTACAATTACGTTTCATTCAAGCACCCTGTTGATAAGAGGTGTTTCCCCATCCCCAGACAGATATTTGCGACTGTTAATCCCATCCCCCCCATAGTTTCCCAGTACCGTCAGTCATTTTCTTATAGTATTACGTTGGATGTTCAAGGTCCATTATATGAGTGAGAACATGTGATACTCAGATCTTTGTTTCTGTGAGAGGTCACTCAGTATTATAGACTCTAGTTCCATCCAGGTTGCTACGAAATTCATGATTTTGTTCTTTTTTATGGCTGCGTAGTATTCCATCATGTATATGTACCACATTTTTTTTATCAAGTCCTCTTTTGATGGGCAGCATGGTTGTTTCCGGGTTCTTGCTATTGTGAACAACGCTGCAATAAACATACGTGTACAGGTATATTTTTTATAGGGTGATTTGAGTTCTTCAGGGTATATTCCCAGTAGGGGGATTGTGAGGTCATATGGAAGGTCGATTTTTAGAGCTTTTAGGAATCGCCACACTGCTTTCCACAGAGGTTGCACTAGTTTACACTCCTGCCAACAGTGTAGAAGTGTTCCCTTTTCACCACACCCTCTCCAGCAGCTGTTATTTTTTGAGTTGTTGATAATTGCCATTCTGACTGGAGTTAGGTGGTATCTCAGTGTGGTTTTGATTTGCATCTCCCTGATGATTAGTGAGGTTGAGCATTTCTTCATGTGTTTGTTGGCTGCTCAGATGTCTTCTTTTGTGAAGTGTCTGTTCATATCTTTTGCCCATTTTATAATGGGATTGTTTGTTTTTTTCTTTTCAGCTCATTTTAGTTCCTTTTAGATCCAGGATGTTAAGCCTTTGTCAGACCTGGAGTTGGCAAATACTTTTTCCCAGTCTGTAGGCTGTCTCCCTGCTCTCTTGATGGTTTCTTTGGCTTTGCAGAAGCTTGTCAGTTTAATAAGGTCCCACTTGTCTATCTTCTCTCTTATGACCTGTGGGTTTTGGGTTTTGTTCAGGAATTGGATGCCAGTTCCGATTTCCATGAGGGTATTTCCTTCCTTTTCTAAGGTTCTTACGGTTTGAGATTTTACATTTAGGTCTCTGATCCATTTGGAGTTAACCTTTGTGCATGGGGATAGATAGGGGTCCTGTTTCAATCTTCTGCATGTGGTCAACCAGTTTTCCCAGCACCATTTACTGAATAGGTTCTCCTCTCCCCATTGGTAGGTGGTGGGGGCTTTGTCAAAGATGAGTTGGTTGAGAAATTGAGATTTTGCTTCTGGAATCTCAGTTCTATTCCATTGATCTATATGCCTGTTCCAGTACCAATACCAAGCTGTTTTGATGATTGTAGCTTTATAGTAAAGTTTGAAGTCTGGTAATGTGATACCACCTGCTTTTTTTTTTTTTTTTTTTTTGCTGAGGATTGTTCTGGCTATTCTTAGACGTTTGTGTTTCCATATGAATTCCTGTGTTGTTTTTTCCAGGTCTGAGAAGAATGTTGCTGGTAATTTGATGGGTATTGCATTAAATTTGTAGATTGCCTTAGGTAAGATGGACATCTTCACAATGTTGATTCTTCCAATCCATGAGCATGGGATATTTTTCCACTTGTTTGTGTCAACTTTGATTTCTTTGAGCAGTGTTTTGTAATTTTCATTGTAAAGGTCTATAAGGTGCTTTAATATCAATGAAACCTTTTAGCATAGATTGCACACTAAAATGGAGAAGAGGTTAAGATCTTGCCTTTAGAGACCATTTTTTATTTAAATCCCAGTTGTGTCTCTTGTTTAGCCATGGTCTTGGACAAGGTATTTAATCTTTACTGTTATGAAATTTTCATCTTTGAAATAGTAATAGCAGTTATATCTACTTTTGGGGATTATTGGAAAGAAATGTAAATGATTTACTTTTTAAAGAATTTAGCATGCTGTCCAGAAATTACTAAGCACTAATAAAAGTTTGCTGGTATTATTACTTTATTTTACTTGTTTTTATTTAATCTGGCAAGTATAGAACTTGAACTTGTAATCTACATTGTTTTTAAACTCATGAAAAGATGGATGCTTAGAGATGTTAATTGGTTTATTTATGGTCACATGGTTGGTAAATTGCAGAACCAGGCCGTGAAATCAGAACTTTAAATGTATTATGTAAATTCTATTTGAAAGAGAAATATCAGTGACATACTTAAGATTTAATGATCGGGAAGGATTTGTTTGTATGAAGAATATATTGTTCTTGTTCAGAAGATTAAAACTGAAAATAGGAGAAGGGGGAGACAATCTGGAAACAATGTATACATTGCAGGTCCTCAGGTATGGCATGATGCCCAGTAACTTAGTAAACAGTGACCTGCACATGCTCACACCCATTACATATTTGTGCTATGAATGAATTGGAGTTATGAATGATACTTAGGGCTTCAGTTGTTACCGATACATACTTGAAAGCCAATTAAAAAAATAAGTTCTGAAGATTTTTTTTCACCATAGTCAGTGCAACCGCAAAAAACAAAGGCTTTAGGAGGAAAGGAAGCATGGCTGTGTACAAGGTATATGTTATTTAAAGAAACTATTAATAGGATAGGAACCTTGGGATACAAACACATGTGAGAACCCTTAAGTACATATATAAAAGACAAAAATAACAGATGCTGTAAAATTCCAGAAATATTTTAGAGCCATGGAGAGGAAGTGGCTGATATTTTCTTCATGCAATCACAAAAAATGATGCAGCTAGAAAGTTGCTAGTGATGGTCATGAAATCTCATTCATTTAGCTAAAACCTTTGTCAAATTATTGACTTGAGCATAGGATTGTCTTTCAGAAGGTTGAGGGATGAAAAGGACACTGTTTCTCTAGGCTAATTTTAACTAGTATGAAAAACTGGTGAAAAAGAAATAAACACATTTTGGAAAAAAACTAAAGATGTCACATTAGACTTTGGGATTACATTTATAGTAAAGGGAAAAAAAGTTTGAGACAGGTAGAACATTGTGTCAATTTGAGAAACTCAAAGGAAAAATAACCCAAAAGAGACCAATGATTCTCTGTCACGTGGGAAGGTGGTTTGGCTGGGATATGAGAAAGCTGTGGCTAGAATTGTCTGACGTTTGTAAAGAAAAATCCCTAAAGATAACAATGTTTTATATTTTTCCTTTTGTTTTGAATGCACTAAAAGCACATTGAAGAAGTAGATCTATGGTAGATGACCTAACTGACTTAGTTAAGTTTTATCCTCTATATCAAAGTGTTCTTCAGCTTAGGGTAGTTAATAATATAATTTAGTTAAATTATAATTGAAGCTCAAGATTGGTGAGAAGAGGTTGTAAGAAGGCATTCAGTGACTGGTAGATTTATTCAGTTTTCCTAGTCAGAGCAAGTTAAATGCCAGGGCTTTAAAATTATGTATGTATTTAAGTTTTATTTTTATTATATAACAATTTAAACAGAATAATACACAAAAAGTATGTAACAGACATCATGTATATCCACTCTTAGCATTGAACATATGTTAAAATTTTACCTTGTTTCACATCTTTTTTTTGAAAAAAGATTTTAAAACACATTATAAAGATTTCTCTCCTTTATATAATGGTGTTTTTTATATTTATCCTTGCTAATCTGTATGGCTTACATGCTTTCATTTAAACTGCTTTGTATTATTCCAGTGTATGACTAAACCAATTTTTGGGGGGGTGAGATGGGTATGGGGATCAGTATCTCACTCTGTTGCCCAAGCTGGAGTGCAGTGGCATGATCACAGCTCACTGCAGCCTCAGCCTCCTGGACTTGGAAATCCTTCTGCCTCAGCCACCTCAGTAGCTGGCATTACAGGTGCACACCACCATGCCCTGCTAATTTTGGGATTTTGTTGTTGTTGTTGTAGAAGACAAGGTCTTACTGTATTGTCCAGTCTGGTCTCAAACTCCTGAGCCCAAGCAATCCTCCCACCTCAACCTCCCAAAGTGCTGGAATTACTGGTGTGAGCCACTGTGCCTGGCCTTGTTTTTAGCAGTACAATGTTTAATAGAAACCACAGTGTCTGAAACATTATTTAATAGAATCAGTAGTAGAGGCATCCTTGTTTTTTACCTGACTTTAATGAGAATACTTCTCACATTTAGCCATTTGGTAAGATGTTGACTATACTTGGTATATTTCTTTTATTGTGTTAAAAATAAGACTGGCCGTGTGTGGTATCTCAAACTTGTAATCCCCGCAGTTTGGGAGGCCAAGGTGAGAGGATTGCCTGAGCCCACGGGTTTGAGGACAACCTGGGCCACTTGGTGAGACCTCATCTCTATGATAAAAATATTAATTGAGCGTGGTAGCATGTGCCTGTAGTTCTGGCTACTTGGAAGGCTGAGGCAGAAGGGTTGCCTGAGCCCAGCAGGTCGATGCTGGGGTGGCCGTGATGAGTGTACCACTGCACTCCAGTCTGGGGGATGGAGTGAGACTCCCACTCAAAAAAAAAAAAAAGACTTATTTTATCAAAAATTTACATGATGAATGGGTATTGAAACTTACCAAAAACCTTTTAGGAATCTTTTGAGCATGTCTTCTTTTCTTCTTTAATTTAACGTGAAGACGAGTTAACATCTGGGAGTGGTGGAGTGTGCCTGTAGTTCCAGCAACTTGGGAGGTTGTAATAGGAAGACTCCTTGAGCCCAGGAGTTTTAGTTCATCCTGGGCAACATAGTGAGACCTTATCTCTTAAACAAAACAAAAAAGAATTAACATAGCAGACCTAAGATAGCCTTCTGTTGTCTGTAGAAGGCGCTGCTTGCAAGGTTGTCCCTTGGCAGGTTTCTGAGATCTGGGCTTCTGAAACAATTCCTAACCGATGTAGATGTTTCACTGAGCCTAGAATGCTTCTACAATGTGATCTGTGGTGAGCACCTGCTTTTTTACTTGGAGTCTAGAATTTTGCTAGTTGTGAGGCAGAGAATGCCTGTGTGACCAAACCCAATAAAAATCCCTAAACTCTGAGTCTGTATTTTTCTTATAAGAGAATCAAACATGCTATGTGTTTCTTCCCAGGCTAGGAGGGGAGAGCATAGGAAGCCTGTGTGTGGATGTCTCCAGACCCCTCCTATGTCTTTTTCTATTACTGGCCTACCCAAATGTATAATCTTACTGTGTGACTGTCATATAAGTCTGAGCTGTGATTACAACTGCCTCTGAGTTCTGAGAGTCCATCTACTGAATCCCTGAACTTTGGAAGATCTTAGGAGGGTCTCTGTAACACTTCATAATGCAGAGAGTTACATTGATAGATTTTCTCTGTTAAATGCTCCTTCCTTTCTTGGAATAAGTCCTGCTTCATCATGCTGAATTTGTTTTAATTGCTTAAATCAGGTTGCCAATTTCTTTCATAATTTTGCATTTGTATATTTTTTATAATTGAGATTTGCCTATGATTTTCTTTTCACTTTCCTTCTCTAGTTTTGGCATCATGGTCTTATTGACTTCAGCAGGTTTTATAGAACCAGCTTATAAAATCATCTATTTCAGAGGAGGGAATTTTTCTCTGCCTGATATCTGGTGGATGTATTCCAGTTTATTGTGACTGCTGACTTTAGCTTTTAGTATATTGCTTTTTAGAGTGTAAACTCATTTTTTGCGAAGTTTGCCTTGCTAGATTTGTATACCTACTTTACTGTTCCTTTGCATTTTAGGCTGTATGTTGTTGGAGGTTTTTTACTTTATCTTAGTCTTCTACATCTTTGGAACTGAAATCAAACCTAATGTTATTTGCTTAATATTTAAACTTTCCATCAGTTTTTATAGTTTGCTGTAGAAGTTAGAAGAACCTAGAGAATGGGAAGAGATGCATTGAAAGATCTGCAAGTGTTTTGGGTTTTAGACTTAAGTGATTTTTGCTGTAAACTGGACATCATTTCTTGTTACAAATCCTTGAGCAATTTGAATAGTGTATCAAATTGATGATTTATATGGATTTTAAAATCTGTATTTATATAGTAGTATTTTGTAGTTAGATTTTGGAGAAATGGAAAACATGAAAGAATCCAGGGAGGGTTTTGAAAAATCCAGACATCACCTTTTCATTTATGTTTTTAAGATTAATAGAACTATAAAAACTGATGGAAAGTTTAAATATTAATGAGACCCATTATAACTTGGGAGAAAAATTGGAAGTTAACATCCCTGAGTTACAGCTTTAACTTACGATGGGCTATTGCATAACTAGTTATTTCTGTGTGGATGTTTTTCATTGTTATAATGTGGTCAGTTGAAGTTCACTGTCTCTGCAGATTATGGGATCATGATAATGTCATTGTCATTATTTTATTTTGAATTATTCAGAAAAGGAAAATTTGTCTCAGATAATTTTGTTTATAGATTATTGTATAGCAAGGTGATTAAGTATACTTCTCATGGATTATGCACATATTTCTGCCTTGAGAAAATTGTGTGAAGTAATGTTCATGAATAAACTGACATTCTGAATAGAATTAGTTTAATAGAGTAAATAATTTTGAAGAACCTCTTAATGATTTTTTCCTTTATTATAATTATGTAGTATAATTTTTTCCAACTATAACACTAAGAGATACCTAAAATTAATTGATTCCATGGGTTAGGGCTTTTCTTGGAAAGTTTGTTCCTTTGTAAGAAATATCTATTCTTGGTTACCTTCACTTAGTTAAGCACTTCATGTAAAGAAAGTGTCCTTTCTCCATAGGTTAGTTATTTAATGATTTAGAGTATAGCTGAAAGAATAGTAATCTGAGGTTTTTTGCCTTCTAATCAGTTCACTTATCAACTGCCATTAGTTATGTGAGCAGCATATGCAGTGCAACATGAGACTAGGTATAGTAATTTAGGAATGCTAATTATTCCCCGTAATCATGTAACTCACATCTAGGTAAATGAATGTACAATGTATATTGTTTTGTTGATATGTATTTATATTATATTTACTTTTTATCCACAATATAAAACAATGGAGATTGACCATTTATGGTAACAAGTATAGTAAAAATAATTTCATTTTCTCACAAAAAGCAAGAACACCCCATGTATATATTTTGTCTGCAATAATTTAATCACTAGGAACAAAATAAACAGAACTTCTGTTTTTAAATGACTATGTTTTCGAGGAAGGAAGATGTGGTGAAAAGAGTTGAAGAAGAAAATTTTACTTTACAAATGAAAGCACAGAATTCTACCTATAAAATTTGTGTTAGGCAGAAGGGTCTCATATTGTTTTTTTTCCTCAAATATTTTGTAAATGGCAATAACAACAGAATTATGATGATAACTGCTGAAACTATTCAAGACTGTCAGACTTGTTCAGTTGGCACCATTGACATCCACAAATATACCTCTTTAGCTACAGGTTTTTGTGTGAATAGTATAGCTTATATAAACATAGCTTATTTGATTTGATTCTGTGTTGCCATTCTTTTATGATACAACAGAAGGGTCTTAATGCTCCATGGTAGCATCTTTTTTATTAATCAATTTGATTTGCTTACTGTTGTATAAGACTGTCAAAACTTTTAGATTTGTCTTAAAACCAATGGTAGCAAGAAGACTAAATTAGTTTTTTCCAGAAAAGATTGAACCCTACTAATTGATTTATGTTCTGTAAATCTGTTTTCTGTCTTTACAACTGTAGTGTTTGCCAGAAAAATAGAAAGTAACATGCCTTTAAAACTAGATTTATTTCCGAGTTTAACTAAATGAAACTTTTATAAGGCAAATACTACTCTTTCTGTAAAGTTTGAAAGTAAAATAGAAGATTTGTGGCCAAGACTTAATCAGGAATATAGAAGAAACTAAAAGAAACTTCTGTGCTTGCTAATGAATACATAGGTGTATGCCAACTCTCTAACACACACACATACTACAAACACATATAATTCTTTTTAAAATCTCAGTATTTCAAATGAATTCTTATATACAACTATATTTTGTTTTAAGTTATAAATTACTACATAGCTTGTATTTGATTTTTGGACTTATTGCTTATGTTTTTTGAAGAATTATACTTTTAAATAATAGAAATCTATGAGAGCAATAGTCAGACAAATTGTGATATTCTGTTCAAGTATTTATTAATTTAGCTCAATTCTATTCTAGGTTCAGGGAGATGTAAGAGTTAAAAGAGTTAAGTTGTAGCCTTTAACGTAAGGAAGTTAGAGGAACAAGATATTGAGGTAGTTGTAGAAATGCAAATAATGTGAGCAGTATATGCAGTGCAATATGAGACTAGGTGACCTGTAATAATTTAGGAATGTGAATCTATCCCACATAATCATGTAACCCACATCTAGGTAAAGGAATGTACAATGTAAGTTTTTTTGATGTGTATTTATATTACACTTACTTTTTATCCACAATATAAATCAATGGAGACTTGATCATTTATGGTAATAAGTATAGTGAAAATAATTTCATTTTCTCAAAAAAGGCAAGAGCACCCTTATGTATATACTCAGAGATAACCATTGTTAATATTTTAGTTTATGTGTTTTTAGCAAATATATAAATGTGTACTGCATATGAGTGTATATGCACTTATTTTAAAATTGGGATTATAATGTGTGTGTATTTGATTGAATCCTGCTTTTTACACTTACTGATGTCTCAGAATTGTTCCAGGTCGTGTAAGATACTTCTACAGCATGGTGTGTGACAGCTGGAAGATTTTGCATAGTGTGGTTATGACTTAATTCATCCCAGGATTCCTCTGTGGTTTGATATTAAAAATGTTTGCAGTTCTTTGATGTTACAGAGCCACTGTCCATTTTAAATTTCCTGTTGATTTGAAATGAAAAGTGAGAATTATTCTTTTGAGTTATTTCTAGAAGATTTACTTATTTGCTCATAGCCTGTGTTTTCGAGTTATCAGACATAGTTAGAAGGTATACACGCATGCTTAAAATGAGAATCAAAGTTTGGAGAATATTTTTGCATTTTTCTCTGCTTAAAAGGTTCATCCTATTTGTTTGGCTGATTCCTTATCCTTCATGTCCTTAAATGTGACCTGTCTCAAGACCTCCCCCACCCCCACTATTACTTTTATGTCACTGATCCAATTTATAGTTACACTATGCGTACCATATGAATGATTCACCCTTTCCCATCTTGAAATTTTTTGAGGGCAGAGAACTTGCTTCTTTTGTTCAACCTTCTGTGCTTATATCAAGGGCAGGGGACATGATGAAACTTTGTTACAATCAAGTAACATATATTTATGTTGAGGGTACATAAATTCTAGGGAAAATTGACCAAGGTCAGAAGTCATTTTTTTATTCAGCTTCCTTTTGAGTGTCACACTCCCTTCCTTCTACTGCCCTGCCTCCTTGTCCCCAAAGCTCTTGGGCAGAATTCCACAGTATGCAAACTTTGTTTTCCATCCTGTCTCCCTTCCATATAGAAGGTCTTTCTATAAATATAAATATTCTTTAAATAAATAAATCTAGGTTCTATCAACTATTCACACTGCTCTAGCACTCAAGAAACTATAGTCTGGTAGGGCAGATAAAAATAAGAAGCATTGAACTGTGAATTGTGATGATCATGGAAGTGTGTCTGTTTCCAAGGATCACTATGTATTTTGACATTCATTTTTCCTGCTTTTCTTAGTTTGTATGTAGCGCAGCAAGTTGGCCTATGTTTAGTCTGTCTTTGGTACTTTTATTAAACACCTACTAATCTGAGACATCTTCCTCAAGCACATGTTTTTGTCCTCCCATTAAACTTGATAATACATGATTAGTACTCCAAGAAGTTTCCTGAGCATGTTGTTATTTAGTTCTTGGGGATTCTTTTCTTTAAGTAGCTTTTAAAACCCCTTGCTGTTTAATTCTTGGAGAAGTTAGGACCCAATTATGCCTTTTTTGTGACAGTGGGCTTTTCTTCCAAGCTCTATATAATTTCTTGTGAATTCTCTAGAAACCTGTGTTCCTTAAAAAGAAAGAAAGACTCATTTTTACCTGTCTCCTTCCAAGAATCGGCAACCTAGTGAGGATTATTTCTTCACAAACAATTGAAACAGATTATACCACTTTTGCCCTCTGCTTATCAGAATGCAGATTTTCTCCTTGGAAAGATCTAGGTCACTGGCATTTCTGACCTAAAATAAAATATAAATTGTTCTGCCAGTCATAAAATAATAAGTCAGTATTTCCACTTATGTTTTAAAGTTTGTTTTTGGTCTTTAGTATCTGCAGAAGTTCTAGGATTTGGGATAACTGGAAGCTTTGGACTGGTTTAAACTACCTAGTTCTTTCTACATTGTTGTCAGCACCTACAAGAGATTAAGTGACATAGGTTATGGGCTAATTAGAGTAGCTACTTACAGCTTGCATTGTGCTTTATCGTTTTATAAGATTTTGCAACATGTTTAATACAAAATTTTCATTCAAAATTATTAATAATTATTAATTATTTCATTTGCATTGAGCCCTACAAATAAAAGGACTTATGATTTGAAAAACCAAAGAGACTGGTAGGTGGAATGCAATGTGATAGTGGAAGAATTAAGGAGATTAATTTGTAGAGGAAGGCAGAGACAGATCATTCAGCAATTGTGATCATTTAGCAATTGTGGTAGCTAATTCTAGGCTTTTCTTGCTGCTTAAAGTCCAGCCAAGAGCTGACTTTGTCATCACCAAGCTCTACCACACTGTTCCTTTGCAGTTGAAAAATCAGTTGTATTATATACTTGAACTCTCTGGTAAAAAGTGCTGTGCTCACCAGTCTCTATTTATGGCCCTCAATGAAACATGCCTCCTGATGTCATCCTTTTCCATGTTAGTTCTATACTACCCTGTGACTCATTTTACCTGACACAGTGTAGCAAAAGTAAAGCTCTGTCACAGGCAAGACAGCGTGACAGCTTTTGTTTCTACACTTGTTGGGAACATTGAGCCACCATGTAAGAAGTCCAGCTATTCTGTTGGAGTTTAAAAACCACTTGGAGAGGGTGTGGCATTGAGAATACATGGGGAAAGAGAGGCGCCACCACCCTGGCATCCCAGCCAAGCTCACCCTTGTCCACCAGGGTGTTAGACATATTAATAAAGTCATCTTGGATGTGTCAGCTCCAGCCCCCAAATGACTACTGTCTTATGAGGAGTTGTAAGTGAACCCAAAACCAAAGTGAAAAATTATTCAAATGTTCCTCAAGAAGATGACTTCTCAAATAATCATGAGAAACAATAAAAGAAATGTTGTTTAAGCCACTAAATTTTGGGGTTGTTTATTACGTAGTAAATGGTAAATAGGGCAAGTAGCTAGGAAACATGTTGAGTGGCAACTACTTGGTTCTGCCAAAATTGTAGAATTAATTCAAATAGAGAAATATGAAGAATTTCTGCTCTCAGTCTCAAACTCTGGTGCAGAAGAAAAACATGTAAACAATTGTTATGGCATAGATGAGACCCCTAATTTTGTAATTCCTTTTGCACTCAACAAGATTTTCCTCATTCTTTCTCATTATGATATTTTATAGTGTGTGTATACCATAGCTTACTTAGCAGTTCCCTCTACTGAGATGGACATTTTTCTTCCTTTATAGCTATTTTTTCTGTATTGCAAATACAGGTGCACAAATGCGGATGTCTTTAGGATAATTTACACTTGTCCTCCATAGTGGCTTCATCAGTTTTAGTACTGCCACATGGACCATACATTCTTTGGTAGCTCTTCATAAGATTGAGAAATGACATATTTAATTTTCAAATAGGAAAGCCAAGTATATGCTCTATAGGAAGCAATATGTATTAGCAGCAAATATAAATTTGGGGATAGTGAGAATGGCTTTAGAACATTTTTTATTTTTCTGGGAAATTTAGTAAAGGAGGAAAAATGGCCCCAGCACATTCTCCCACATCTAAACTTAATTTACTATTGCTAGTTCTTTCTTCATAGGAAATTAGTGTTGGGTCAACTATTATATCATAAAGACAAAGCTAATGTTGAATCAATGACACATCTTAGTTGAATGTAAATCTCTTAGTAACAGTGCATCAGGAGAGGGGGACAGCAATGACTGTTGGCAGGAGCACAGGCTCTAGAAGCATAAAGACCTGAAACTTGAATCCTAACTTGGCCACTTCATAGTAAAAATTGATAATCACCTGTAAATTAGGGTCAAAACTGTCTACTTAATAGTGTGGTCATAAAGAATGCCAAACATATGGCATGTAAATAGATGCTATTTTTCCCCATTCCTCTAGAAAGTATATAAACTCTTGTTACTAATTTTTACTCTTACTTTGTTCATACAAGCAAAGGATGTAATATGACCTTTTATATTTTTATTTATTTTAAAAACCAACTTGGAACATATTGCAAAGTGAGTAAGAATAGAAGTCTCTGACTACACAAAATGCTATCATCTGTCATATTTTGCATTCATTATCTTATTTGAATTTTGGGAGCAGGAATAGAGGTTCATACTTTAATTTTATTGATATGGGTTCAAAAATGACCAAGTTTGATAATGGACTTTGAGGGTTGGAATGCAGGTCTTCTGGCTGCTAGCCTAGCACTCTTTCCTTTAGGTCACATTGCCTGATTCACTTTCAGTTCCCATGTGATTGTCATTAGAGATTTCCGTGTTGCTAGCATATTTTTTGAATGTTCCACCAGATCCAACAAAATATTTAGTTCCTGCTTTGTATAATTAGGTCAAGCACTAAATATATTTTTATACATTTTCATTTAGAAATTGCCTCAGGTGAAAAGGAATTTTTAGTGGAAGAAAGCTAAATTGCTATTTTTTATTACAATGAACTCAAACATTTTGTGTGAAATATGTATTTTGATTTCTGAAATAGTATGACCATGTAGTTGTGATGAGTTGAAGAAGATAAAGAGTATTGATGGTGAAGATTTTTAGTTCTGTGAGAGAGATAATAATTGGTTGGCAGTGTTTGGTATCCCTATAGGAATGCTGTAGTGATGTGGACAATGAAGAGATAAGCTGCTGTAGAAAACTTTGATGCTCAGTTTTGCTTTATGCTATGAATTTGTTTCGAAGGAAAGAGGGAATTTGATACACACAGCTGATGTTTAAAATTATGTTTTCTAATACAAAACTTTCAATTTGAGAACTTTGCAGCTTTTTTTTAATTTCTCTGTGGATTTGAATAGTCAATATTTAGTTTATAAAACTAAAGGTAGATTGGTGTATAAGACATCAGAACTCTACCAGCTGCTAAAATGAAAGCATACGTGCATATGGGTGAGCTTAAAACTTAGAGTATTAATTTATAAGTCCCAGAGAAATATCTTGCTGTCTAACTGTGACCTTTCATATGTTTGACAGATTGAAAGATTTAAATCAAGGAGAAAAAGTGACTTATTTCTCCTTCAAGGAATTATTTTTATCATCATTTCCTTCTTTATAATGATAAAAATATAAGAAATATGGAACATGGAGGTAATTTAAGGAAATACTTCATTATTATTTAACATATCAAAATATGGCAGATTGTGGACCTTTGTACATTTTTGTCTTAATTGTTTTTATTGAAAAAAATCATTTGTCTCCCGCCAAGTTTTTTATCCTGATCGTTGCATATTGTCTTTGTTGGGTGTTGGAAAATATATCGTGTGTGAAGTTGACACTTCCACTCTGTAGCCTCTGTTCTGCTAGATCTGTATTAACACTTTCCCTGTTGTGTTTGCTCTGCAGCTCACCAAAGCTCATCGTCAAGGACACATGGTGAAAGTAGATTGGCTGGACAGACTGACATTTAGAGAAATAGAAATGATAAATGAGGTGGGTTGTATCCCTCTTTTTTTAAATTTTAAAATATTTTCTACAGATTTTTGAATTGCCAGTTTCTCAACAGAATTGTTTGTTGAGATTTGTATCTCACAAT
Source organism: Cephalopachus bancanus (assembly GCA_027257055.1). Taxonomy (NCBI): domain Eukaryota; kingdom Metazoa; phylum Chordata; class Mammalia; order Primates; family Tarsiidae; genus Cephalopachus; species Cephalopachus bancanus. The sequence goes on from JAPVLO010000307.1 coordinate 4,312,212, forward strand.
TGTGGGATTATCAAGGTTAACCCGGATAGCAGTGATTTCTATGCTAATGTGGAAAATTGAGAATATCTGCCTTTTTTATATTTAATGTAATGTCAAACCATGAAGTAGGTAGCGGTTATCCTAAGATGTATTAAGTATCATACAAGTGAAGTCTGTGCAGGCCTGATGGCGCACTTGTGTCTTCTTTTTCATGGTAGCTCATGTTCAAGTCAGGGTTGGATAAATCTGTCAGTACAATGCTAGCTTTTCACTTCAGTTACCGTAAGTCATCTTTAGCAAGTTCCCTTTAATTAATGTATTGCTTGTCTTTTGCATTATGTATAGGACTCTGTACCCTTAATAAAGTTACATGATTTAAATAGCTTCTTTTTTCTTTTCTTTTTTTTTCTGAATTGGGGTCTCACTGTAGCCCAGGCTAGAGTGCAGTGGTGCCATCATGGCTTACTGCAGCCTCAACTTTCTGGGCTCAGGCAGTCCTCCCTCCTCAGCCTCTCAAGTAGTTGAGACTACAGGTATGTGCCACCATGCCACCATAAACAGCTAATGTTTGATTTTTTTTCTGTCTTTTCTTTTTTTTTAGAGATTGTATCTTTCTCTGTTGCCTAGGCTGGTCTCAAACTCCTAGACTCCAGGAGTCCTCCTACCTCGGTTTGTTTCCCAAAGTGCTGGGATTATAGGCCTGAGCTACTGCACCTGGCTTAAGTACTTTCTTTTTCTTGACCTTGTGTATTGGGCCAGTGTATGTGTTTAATTAAAAGATGACTTCAGTGAGAGTCTTCCAAAAGTTGTAACAAAAAAGTAGAATTTTCTTTTGTATATTTTCTGTAAACTACTAGATATTTGATGTAATGGAATGTGCTTAAATAACTAAAATAATAATTTATCAAATTAGGAGAGAAGAATTTCAATTTTGTGATATGTCTGACTTATAATAACCAATGTAAGTCACAACTGACTTAATTTAGATTCTCCAACTGGTTTTCAGCAGGTAAAAAGAGAGAGAAATTTTTACTTTTATGGTGAACTACTGTAAAAGTTATGCTTCAACATTTAAAAAAAAATGAATGTAGTGGTGTTTAGCATTTGCATTCAATTTGAATATTTGGTTTCTTTTCTAAGTTTACTCATAATACAATCTCATGTATTCAAATTGGAAGAAAGGTTACTTTTTGTAATTTTAATAGTAGTCACATTCCAAAGAGAGTTTAACCAAAATGCTTGCTTACATGTTTCTGTTCTTTCCCTTAGGTCCCCATGGGTATAGAATGTATAATGTTAGTGTTACCTTTGTCCCGCCTTTCTCGTCCTTTCCACCTCCGCACTTTAAAAGGCAGGCAGCCATTACCATTACCACAGTAGGGTGTAATATGCTTCATAAAGCTGAGCAATTTAAATAAACTCTTTAGGCCTTTATGATTTTATGTATTAGACTTAAAAGCCATTTATAAAGCTGTTTTGGGTCAAGACTAATCAACCTTTTAGACTGTGTTGTATTTTCCTTTTCTCATTACCGTAGTACAGGTATGCACCTCATAAGGATACTTCATATGGACTGCATGCACAACAGTGGCCCCATATTTTTACTGTGCCTTTTCTTTGTTTACCTATGTTTAGATACAAATACTTACCATTATGTTACAGTTGTGTACAGTATTCAGTACAGCAACATGCTTTACAGCTTTGTAGCCTAGGAGGTATGGGCTATACCATCCAGCCCCAGTGTACATATAGTAAGTATGCACTATCATCTAGGTTTATGTAAGTACACTCTGTGATGTTGGTACAACCATGAATAGCCTAATGGTGCATTTCTCAGAGTGTGTTTCTCTCATTAAGCAACATATGACTGTGTGTGCTTTTTTTTTTGAGACCACATTTATATAAAGAATCATAATTTTCTTATGTTGGGGGAGAATTAATTATTCCCTCGAATACTTAAAATGTGGATTAAATTTACAAATGAAAAATCATTTTAAGAATATTTATATCTTAATTGGAAAAAATTTGTAAATGTTATACTTGGTAAGTCAAATGGCCTCTGTCCTTAGTTGCATACTTTTTATTTTTTTAACTTTTGGTTATTGCTGCAGTTATGTTAATTTCTATAGTTAGATCAGTCATGTAGTTTAAGGGTGAACTTTTCTTTGCTTAAAATTGTTAGAAATAGAAAGCATATTTAATTTTGAAAGAAAATAATTCTCATGCAAATGTATACAATATACCTCCAGGATTTTATATAATAAAATCCAAACTACTGAATGAACCAAAACTGTTAAGTTTGAGGAAGCAGTTATGAGTACATAGTTGGCACTACTGAATGAAACAGTGGTGCTGTGTATATGTAAAGTACTGCATAAAACACTGCATGTATATATTGAAATACATTTTTTATGTGCATGTTGTATTTTAACTTGTACTTCATAGATACATATATTACTGAGTTGGGAAAATGATATGTACTGAATTTTTAAGACAATATTGAAAATGGCCATTTTTCATGAAAATCTTTTTTTTTGTTGTTTTAGAGTGAAAAGCGAAGTTCTAACTTCATGTACTTGATGGTTGAGTTTCGATGTGTCAAGTGTGATGATAAGGAATATGGTATTGTTTATTATGAAAAGGTATTTGCCTTGGAACTGTTTTTGATCTTTGAAGTAGAGGGGAGGGGAAACATTAAAAAAAAAATCACTGTTGTTCCTGCTGAGATGAATTATTTGGTTGTGGGATAGCAGCAGACAGCTGTCAGCAGCAGCTGTTTATGTATACACAAATCAAATCATATAGCTACAACAAGATTACAAAAACTGATCATTCTTGTAATGCAGTTCTGGGTTATAGAATTCAATAAGTATGCAAGTGATTAAAAACTTTTTGATTAATTTTTCTGCAAATTGGCAAGTAGGACACTAATAGCTTTATTTATAATTATTACTCATTTGAAAAGTAAAAAGAAGAAATCATACTTTTTAAGTCATAAACTATTGAAAATCAAGAGTATGGTTGTTATTTAAGTATTATACACACATGAAATGTGCTGGAATTCTGTATGAGGTCCTAACTTATGTATGCTTATGAACAATTTCATAGAAGTCCATTTCTTTATATAAATATGCAGACTTTGATAGACGGCATAATAGATTAATATTTCTTCTAGCATATAATCAAGCTTATATGTTCGTTAGAAACAGCCCTTTTAAACTATAGTTACACTTTATTTGTTAATGCTATCATAACTGATTTTTAAATATATATAGCTTTATAAATTACTACTTGAATGGTTTTTATAATAGAGTTTTAGAGTTTGTATAGTTAATTTATGACGCTTTTCAAAGTTAATGTTCATATAGCTTTTTTCTTTAGCTTGTATCCCTTTCACTAAAGTGAAAGGATAGAACTTGTTAACTTGTTTCAGCTTTTATTTATTTATTTATAAATGATACTCTTTGGGAAATAAAGAAGATAGGAAGATAGACTATTTAACATTGTTTATTAATTTGTTAGAAAAACTACATCAAAGAGTAAGGGAAATGTAGGTGAGTGGAACTGTTTTGTTACCAGTACACATTAATGAAATCATATTTTACATTTTATACTATATGCCATTTCATTAAAATCAATATTTTCTGCTCATATAGAGTTTATATTGTAAAACATGCTAATTGAGATTGTACTTTCAAACATTAGAGATGTGAAGGATCTTTTGAAAGACAGTTTTGATAGCAGATGAAATAATAACAGAATAGAAATTAGAAGAATTTCAAGTATTTTTGAAAAGGTTCTTGACCCCTTTCTACTGCTTCCTGAAAATTGCTCATAAATTAATGGCTGTCTACCCACCCTGTCATATTTCCACTTAGTGTAAAGGTTGCTGGGCCAGTGTATTGAATCTAATGGAAATAGACTTTCTTGTCACCTGTCTTTTGTGATAGATAGCCTTAGTGAAGATTACTTGTCACAGTTGGGCTGATAAATGTGTTTGCTGGTATTGTGACTGAGAACAAGTCTGTTAAACAACGGCTGTGGGAATTTGTGGTTTTCTGTAAGACTCAATTACTGAAGTAAAGTCACAATCTTCCCCTCTTTCAGTCTCTGCTGATTGTGTTGTACGTATCTAAAACTGAAAACATATTAACATTTGGAAATTGACAGAAAAGCTTGATGCTGGATACACAACCGTGAGAAAATGAATTTTGACCCTAATTAGGTTAGCCTTTTCCAGTGTATTTGACAGTGACATTTATTATGTTGAATTATCTTTCTTGACTGAATTAGATAAAAATAAAAGCCAGTGTTCTTCAAAAACGGTAATACCAACAAAATAAGGCAACCTTATTTCTTAAAAATTGATTGATTGATTGTCGTTATTCATGTTTGGATTGTGTTGAGTAGGTGTCCCTTTGAGAAGCAGTGTTACTGCTTCTGTAGCTGCGTATAAATTTGAGTACCATTAACATACTTAAAATTTTGCTCCTTTGGATGGATCTCAATTGTGATGCCTTGAAAAGTCACCAACATCCACTTAGTTTTTGCAAATGATGTATATCTATTGTGTCATATATTACTTCTCAAGAAATCTGTGATTTCTTGTTCTGAGTTTGAAAAGTAGCACATACTTTCTTTTAATTCGTTGTCAATATGAATGAAGTTTAGAAAAAAGGTACAATCAAAAACAATCTACTGATTTCCAGACCTCATATCTCTAAACTGTGATACAAATTTTTTTTATATTTTATTTTCTCAAAATATTTCATCAGCAACAAAAAGAGGTGGAAAATGGATATGTATTTTATAATATAGTAGAAAGAAAACAAGAGTTTCTTTAAAGGGAAGAATGATTTTCATGAAATAGAATTAAAATACATTGGAGATACATTACATATTGTTTATTACTATTTGGATAATTTTTTAAAAATGTCATTGCAATCCAGGATGGTGATGAGTCATCTCCAATTTTAACAAGCTTTGAATTAGTAAAAGTTCCTGACCCCCAGATGTCTATGGTAAGTTATTGTACAGATTGTTTGTGAAAGTACTTTTTTCTAAAGTGATTATGACTTAGTTATTCATGTACTTTCTTTAAAAAAAAAAAGTAATAATGTAGTCACCTCAGTTATCTAGAAGTGATTCACAAATTCACATTAGTTTTCTGGAATCTTTCAGATGGAATTTTTATGAGGAATATTGCAACCAAAAAATAAGGTCACGACTGTGGGATTGGGTATCCAATTTATTTGTATTACTGTATGAGCTGGGGAATGGCATCTTGGAGTAAGGAAATGGTATTTGAAAGATTGTTAAATCATACAGAAGGAGTATTTGTCTATTACAGGAGACTTCTATAACATGGGTCAATGGATGAAAATTTCAGGGAACCCAATTTTGTTGTGAAATAAGGAGGATCATTGTAGCTACTAGAACTATTCAGTTTTGAATGTGGTAGCTTGGATGGTGGTGGGATACCTAACTATTAATGGATTTTTGAGATGATAACTGCCTCTCAAGAGGTGTGAGAAAGTAAGGATTCCTACTTTGTAATGGAGGTTTAATTATTAATAGATGATTTTAGATTACAAAGTTCCAGGCACAAAAACCTTTTAGCAGCACAGTAGATACCATGATAATCACAGCTACAACTCACATTACTCAGGCTTTTAATACTTTTATTTTATACTTTTTGTTTGCTTATTTTGAGGCAGTCTCACTTTGTTGCACAGTCTGGAGTGCAGTGACATGATCATGGCTCACCACAGCCTTGACTTTTGGGCTCAGGAGATTCTGCTGCTTCAACCTCCTGAGAAGCTGGAAGAACAGGCACATATCACTACTCCCAACTACATTTTTTTTTTTTTGTAGAGATAAGATCTTGCTATGTTGCCCAGGCTGCTCTCGAACTTCTAGACTCAAGCAGTCCTCCCTCCCTGGACTTTTAAAGTGCTAGGATTATAGGCATGAGCCACCATACCCAGCCTTATTTTATACATTTCTAATTAGATTAATTACTTTTCTAATCAGTTCAGAGTAGATTAAAATCGGCACCTTGGGCGATGCAAACATAATGACGGAGATAAGTAAGGTCATGAAAGCATGAAGTGACATGGCTGATGGCCTAAGCTCAGAGGAAGAGATGGGGAATAGAGCATAGAAAAGTTCAAAAGAAGGTCACTTGAGCATCCTGCAGGAACAAACATTTTAAATCCTTTAGAGTTCCTATGCATGGTATAGTAAAGTCCAGTTAATATATCTTAGATCATCACTGAATTTTCAATATAAGATCAGTTTATAGTTTACATTCTAGATATTCAAAACACACGGAGGGATGTATTTTATAGCTTACCTTCAACGTGACTGAGTGTGAACAAGTTTTGTCTCATTGGAATTGTAGGTATTACTATGTGTAACTCATTCCAAAATGCTAGGTAAATGCAATGTCTGAATATTTAGTATATTCTTTTCTAAAAATGCTCATCAACAATTATACCTGTTTTGATTACTTTTTATGCTATAGATGCTAAAAAACCAAAAAAATAAAAAGCTAGGGTATTTGTTAAAAATGTTTACTTTTCAATGGAAATAAGCAAACAAAACAAAAGATTTTAAAAACACTGTCCTCATTGCTCCTATGCTTAAAAATTCAGTTCCACTTGTAGCCCTGGTTATTTACTAAATGGAGAGATATATCAATGAGAAAATTTCGGGTGGTACTGAGTTGATATGCCACTATATCAGACAATAAAAGACTATAATTTTGTAATTATAATAGTGTGGTACTGATACATGTACATATCAGATAGCCAAGTTGAACAGAATTAAAGCCCAGAAGTACATTTAAGTATGTGTGGAAGTGCAGTATCTGATTTAGGTGGCATTTCATTACTGGCATTTCATTACTGTAGGGGAATTAAATTAATCAATTTGAAAAAATTAAATTAAATTAGAGTCATTCCTCATGTCATACCTAAGAAAAAAACTCCAAGGAATCTGAATGCTAAAAAATGAAACCATTACTATGCTTTACTTTCAGTGTAGGGACATTCTAACTATGACTCAAAATTCAGAGACAATAAAAGAAATGACTGATAAACTTGATTACATTTTTAAAAATTACATCAAGAAGCATCACCAGCAAAATCAAAGATGATTGATAAGCTGGAGAAAATTCTTACTATGTGCATTACAGACAAAAGGCTGATATATTAAAGAACTCTTAAAAATTGAAGGACAAGCTGGCTCTGTGGCTCAGCCTGTAATCCCGCGCCTTTGGGAGGCTGAGGTGAGTGAATTGCCTAAGCCCGCCGGTTCGAGACCCGCCTAGGCAGTGAGACCTCATCTCTACAATAAATCAAAAATCAGCCAGGCGTGGTAGCACATGCCTGTAATTCCGGCTACTCGGAAGACTGAGGTGGAAGGATCGCCAGAGCCCAGTGGGTCGAGGCTGCGGTGGCTGGGATCGCAAAGTGTACATATATTTAAAAGAAACATAAGAGACTAAGATTGTATAAGAACACAGCAGTAAATATTGTGAAATACTGTTAAGTAAGTACCTTTTTACTTTTCTGTTTCTGACTGGCTGTAAAAATTTCCTTTTGATAAAATTTACATTCTCAGTATTTTAAAATAATTTATAGGAGAACTTAGTTGAGAGCAAACATCACAAGCTTGCCCGGAGTTTAAGAAGTGGACCTTCTGACCACGATCTCAAACCCAATGCTGCCACAAGAGATCAGTTAAATGTAAGAAAATTTATAAAATATAATAGAAAATAATTAAATGAATGATATTTTGGTTGTAACTGGTATGTTATCACTTTTCTTAAAAATTATTTAGATGCACATTTTCTCCAGGTTGGTGAATCCTACATATTGTCGACAATTTTATATATCTGCAGTTCCCTTTTCATTTGGGGACTTTCAGTAAGTTCATTAGCTCTGGAGACAGCACTACAAATAATATGCACTTTAGTATTCTTAGAAACTGGCCCTAACACACTACTGGAGAGAGGATATTTTGTGTACACATGCATTGTTATATGCATTGACTTGGCATGAGAAGAATTTGTTTTTTCTTTTAGGTGGGAGAGGAGGGGCATTGCTATTTTGGTTTTGTTTGTCTCTGGTTAAATTAAAAGAATTGTATAGTTGTATACTTTTTTATGACTTTCTCATCTTTTTCTCCCCCTTGTATTCTAGTAATTTATCTTTCTGACAGATAGCTCAGCAAATTAAAATCTTACTTGGCTAGATATACATTCTCCTTGCTTCTGCAGTAAATTTTTTATTGAAATATTTAAATAAATGGAAAATTTTAATTGAAATGGGAATATGTAGGAAGTATGTAGTTGAAAAAATCAATTTTTTCTTCTTCGTTGTAGATTATTGTGAGTTATCCACCAACCAAGCAACTTACATATGAAGAACAAGATCTTGTTTGGAAGTTTAGATATTATCTTACTAATCAGGAAAAAGTGAGTGTCTTCAGGATTTTTATATATCAAGTTTATTTACAAGCTTTGTTATTAATGATCAAGATGAGGGAGCTACCATGGAAATATAGTTGTTGTCATCTTGACAAAAAAGTTGCAGAGAAATATATATGATACTCTAGTTAAAAAAAAAAGACAAAGATATATACACAAAGACATGCGTACCTGTTAGAACACATAGACAGTGTCTGAATGGGTTTATGTCAGTTAGACTTGGATTCAGTTTCCAGCACTATGTCTTATACTTACTAGACAGGGTGATACAAGTTACTTAGGCAGCTTGGTTTCCTTATTATTCTCTTGGAGACATTTCTTTTTCATGGGTAAGCTAATGCAGGTAAATTACCTGGCAGAGTACCTGATGCATAACAGGTGCAGAATAAATGTTGATTCTCTTCTATCTCATTCTTCTGACCTCTTTGAACCTGTGTGACTAGGAAAATATTTATACCGTTATAAGAACTAAACAACAGCATTTTGGAGGAGATGTGGCTGGAGGAAGAGTATGAGGAATGTGATTTGTTATGTGGAATTGATTTGACGCAGTAGCATACAACTTCGCATGAAGGAGAAAGGCCAGGTCAGAACTAGATTTTTGTTTTCCATAATGAAACCATGTAGCAGTTAAAGTTTCTGGAGGGAGAATTGTGGTGAGGTAATCAGCACTATACTTGTATCTGGACTTAGTTTCAGTCTTACTGCTGCCACTAAGAAGCTTTTTGATTGCAGGCAAATTACTTCATCTGTCTAAGCTTTAGTTTCTTCATATTTAATATGAGATATATACCTGATGGTGAATTTTGCCTTTGCTAGTTTATAAAATAGTCTATAAAACCTCAGAACAGAGGGCCAAAGACTAACTTTTCAGGTATCATAACAGTAACCAGCATATGTTAAAACAGCTACTGTATGCGACGGATCCTTTAAATTCTTAGCAATCCCACAGCACATGTATTATTGTCAGTGTACTACAGATGAGGAAACTTGAACTTTAGAGAGATTAAGGAACCTATGCGGAATCACAGAGCTTATAAATGCTGCCTCTTGATGTGCTTGCATTTATGAATGAGAAGGGAGTCAGTGAGGCATAAAAAAGAGAATTGTAGAGAAAACATTTGCAGCATTATGTACATGCCTTAGCAGGAATTCTGAAATGCATTAGGGGCAGAGCAAAGAAGCACTAGGAAAATTAATGTCTATCAGAAAGCTGTTAACATACTTATGTAAGAATGAGTGAATTAATATGTTTTGCAGTCTCATAAGATGGACTTTACTGTTTTAACTTGTTTTCTCAACCAATTGGTTTTCTTTTAGTTTCTTAAGTAAAGATAAAAATTTGCTTATAGCTCATCTTAGCTCTTTAACTTTCCCTCTGTGTCATTTATTGATGCCTTGGGAAATTCTTTATAGATGAATCATTTTTTTTATCCATAATAAGAATGAGAGAAATTTTAAATTTACTGTAGATTTGAGTGTCATTCTCTTTATCACTCAACAAAAGGAAATATTCAACAGAAACACAGGTTTGTGATTTTATGTTTTATAAAAAGATTGAGTTAGTATTATACTGTGTTAAATGAAGAATAAGCTTATTCACAGAAATTGCAGCTGAATGCAGCATGGTGTAGTCTAAACTACACAGCAAGATATTGAATTAATCCTGTTAGAATGTATAGGTTCAAGAAGCAGAGAATACGTTTACAGAGCAGAACCTCCTAGGATAGGAAGTCCGGCAAGAAAAATTGTTTGTTTAAACAAGTAGTCACTTCCCACTGAAATTCAATTACTTCTAGATATGTGCAAAAGAAATAAAATGCTCAAGTGATATAAAGTGTGTGACAAGTCTCATTTAACTAGTTGATTTCAAGTTTTCGAAAGGTGGGTGATGAAACTTCAATTCTCAGGACATATTATAGGATTCTTAGGACCACTAGTGTAGAGTGAACAATATGTATTAATGTTTAGGAGTGACTTTTGAGTAAACTAAATATATATAGACCTTGAAGTGACCTAAGGAATTATTCACAGCACCACGCTTGTATCCTTGTAATAATTCCAAATGAGTATTGTAAAAAACAAATACCCTTGTACCCCACCTTATAATTTATTTACACCAAGAAATTCTTTCAGTGTCAGACTCTCAGAAATTGTGATTTAGGTTATTTGGCATTTGGGCCTTGGGGCTGAAAAGCTTTCCTAGAGAAAAAGTAGTGCTCAGAAAACAAATTGAAGGAAATTGGTTCTTACAAAGTTATATGCTTTTCTTTTTAAATTAAATTTAGTCTTTCTGCCTGTTTTTTGTTTGTTTGTTTGTTTTAGAGTTGGAGTCTCAGTCTGTTGCCCAGGCTGGAGTGCAGTGGCACACTCACGGCCACCCCAGCGTCGACCCACTGGGCTCCAGTGTTTCTTCAGCCTCAGCCTTCCAAGTAGCCAGAACTACAGGCGTGTTCTACAATGCCCAGCTAATTTTTTAATTGATTGTAGAGATGAGGTCTCGCCAAGTTGCCTAGGCTGATCTGAACCCATGGACTCAGGCAGTCTACTCACCTCGCTCTCAAAGTGCTGGGATTACAAGCTGAGCCACCAAGCCTGGCCTCTACCTGTTTTCTAAATGATCTCCCTTAAGTATTTCAGGTGAAAACCCTCTAGGCTGGACTTAATGTTGCATCTAAAAAGTTCACAATAACTTTGTCCAAAGTTACCTTTTAAATTTGTTGCCATTTATATTTATGAAGTGTTTAGAAACTTGTGGTTCACAGCAGGTAGGTAGAAAGGGACTCAGTTTTGTGGAACCTAAAATGGGAATACTGTAATTTTCCAAAATTAGCTTTTATAATGGATTTTCTTATAAAAATATCAGTTAAAGGTAATTTCCATATTAACTCTATGCTTTTGATTATATTTTGGGAAATAAAGCAGTAGGAAGAGTCACGTGTAATGAAGATAATAGTGATGCACTGAATGCTCTTATAAGGCTGCTTCTGACACAGTGTCATCAGGATAATAATTGTGTTTGTGTTTCCTGACAAGAAGCTGATTGCAAGCCATAGCAGAAATGAATCATATCCAGCAGCCATTTATTATTTATTCCTGGCTCTGGGCCTTGGGGTATCATGTCCCTATATTCATGTAAATTAAAATTATAAGGATATTTACACACAATCAAAATAAGAATAGAATAGTAATTGATTAAGGGTTATTGTCTTAGTAAACATATAGGTAATTACTATAATAGAAACGTGGAGGATGACATGATCAGGGTACTGTGATATGAGGGAAGTGGTACAGAGCAAAGATCGCCCTTGAAGTTTATGCAGATTTCGATGACATTTTTTATTTGACAAAGATATTTTTTTCATGGGGAAGAAAAGCATAAGTAAGGCAGGTTGTTAGATTCAAAAGACAGAAAAGTTTGTGTAAATGTTTATGAAATAGAAAGCATGGTATCAGATTGCAATTAGCCTTGAATTTTTCCCCTGGGAACTGGACTTCACTGGCAACAGGAAACCACTAAAACAGGAAAATGTGTATAAACAAGTGATATTTTAAGGCTAAACTAGGGTAGATTGAAGCAGAGCTCTGAATGAAAAAGGTTACTTTTCGAAGCTCATGTACTGACTTAGGTGATGGCATTGGAGGGCAAGGGAGTGAGCGACAGCCATAGAAGAGTTGACATGGAGACAGTTTCAGGGGTTAGAACCGAGCCCGACACAAGGATATGTGGCAGGTGAAAGGAGCAGGGTGAGGATGTGTTTTCTTTTTTGAGTATTTGGAATTGAAATTATTAGAAGAATACCAAAATAGACTCTGACAGTTGAGTTGGTAGAAGTTAAAATTCAAAATACGTATCTATGATAAATACATATTTTCATTTCTGAAGTGATTGTGATTGTGCTTCTAAGAATAGGCGATAACAGTGATGTGATTTTAAGATGAGAGATTTTAAAAATGTGTATTAATATTAATATAGAGCAGCAATAAGAGAAGTAAGGTTAACATTTGACACTAGATTCAACACCAGAAATAGAATAATAATAACTGATGCTAAAATAATTAACATTTATAGAGTATTTATTATATTCAAGGTGTTGCTTCAGACATTTTACTTTCGTTAACTTAACCTTCACCACAACCCTATCAGTCCCTTAAAAGTTAGTGTGCTTCAGGTGACTCAGCTAACAATTTGTGGAGCCAGAAATTAGAATTTGAACCTAGACGCCCTGACTCTGAAGCCTGTATTCTCTAGTTATCTGTGGAAGCTCTACAGGTTGAATTGTATTTGAATCCTGTATCTTTACATGGATCAATAAAGCATCTTTAAAAGCCTTGGGGTTAATTCTCATCATTATTATTGTTGTCTTCAAATTCTTAGACTTTTTGTCTTTCTCATTTTTGTTTCCTTCATTATGTTGCCTTCTTGTTTGCAGTTGTAACATTTAACATTACAAAGTTGTGAAATTCTTTGTACAGTGCCTTATGTTCTTTAGCAACAGCATACTCTATAAATCTTACTAATAAATCTATAAATCTGAGAATCTAGGAGTTAGATTTTTTTCAGTCATTGAATTGAGTGCATTGGCATGCTATAAGATTTGCTTATAATAAGTACATACCTGCACACTTCTATTAAGACTGCTGATGTACTGTGAAATGGAAAAGCTTTCACTGTAGTTATTTAAGAAGTACTGCTTTGTTTTCACTTTGAACCTAGAAATACATTTTAGAAGTGCAAAATAAATTCATGGAATAAGTTAGTAGGGCAATCTGTGTTCTGTACAGAGAGAGGAGCATTATACTAAATGGTGTGCAGGAGGTGCAGAGGAAATGGACAGCCATCCTTGGGCAATGCAGACTCCAGTTGTAGAGATAAAAGTGCCCACAAAAGTATTTGGCAGCTAGAACATTATTTAAATGGGAGTACTATAATTGAACCAACTTCTAGAACTGAAAACTTCCTGGAAAATTCGAGTCTTTAACAAGCTGCCGTTAAAGAAGGTGGTATCACTGTTTTGCTGAAGAGCATATGGGAGGTTTGTAGATGGGAGTTAGTCATGAATAAAGTAGGCTTAAGCACAGAAGGACAATGAGAGTTTCATGAGATAGGTTTGTGTTGTGGTAAGAGCTGACAATAGAATTTCTGAGAAAGAAAACAAAGTCTGTTTATTATTTACTTACAAACTAGAGTGACCTTGTAATCTGACTGAATCCACATTATAATGGAATAGCAATCACTTTCAAATACTGGAAAGGCTGTCCATGTGGTGTAGGGCTAAACTTGTTCTCATTCTTTCTGGGGAGTGAAATTGACCAATGGGAAGAAATTACATGAGGATGTTTTTGCCTTTTAGTTTAGTATAGTTAGAAAGCAAAACAAAAATGGTTTTAACTGTCTGTGAATATAATGGCTACTTTGAACATTCATTCGTTCCTGAATTAATCAAGTAAGTGCTGGGTCTCTTTTTAGCAGTGATGTTGTAAAATAAATTTTACTGACAATGGAAGATGTGTGCTAAGATCACTTCCAATGTGAGCTTTTAGGAGTGTGTATGAAATGATTGGAAGAGAAACTGGTATTGAGGCTCTTAGCTAGAAAGCTGTGTCAAACTCCAAATGTATGATATACTGAGACTCAGGCTGAGAGGAAATATAAGTATTGCTAGGAAATAATTGACAGGACTGGGGATAGATTTAGGGGGTTACTGTTGGTGGAGTGATGGCTCCAAGGGGTATGGGATTAGCTAATTAGGGAAAGGCAGTGCATTCATGGTAAGGAGGCATCATCTGGTGGGCAAAACATGGGACTGAGAACCAGTGCACCTGGTGGATTCTTGGTTCAGCTTATGTATCATTTTGAGGTGATGGGCAAGCCATTAAAGTTTGCTGAGGTCATATACAATTCAAGCATTGGACTAGACAAACTCCATAGTACATTTTTTTTTAATTTAGTAAAATCAGGAATAAGGAGATAGACCTGAAGTTTCCTTTTGTATCATACTAACTAGAAGTTGTGTTTTGTTGTCCAAGTGTAACCCCCCCTTTTTTTTGAGAACACGACTAGTTTACTAGTAAAAAGATTATAGTTGGGCAGAGCAGGAATTTAAAATTTTAAAGCTATATTTTTTCAAGATAAATTCATAGAGGAAGAGAAGGAACAAGAAAACATCTTGAGTTAGCCAGGAAAGTGCTGTCAGCAAGGAGACCCAGAAATAGGGACTGCTCTATATGGAAAATAAGTGTGTACCTTTCTTAAAGCGGCATTTGTTATTTATGCCACAAGTGACATGATCCAAAGAATCTACTTAACTGATAGTTTTGTGAAAACTTCATCATCCTGTCCATCTAAAGAAGTGAGGTTCTGGAAGAATGCCACTAATAGCTAGCTGAAGCATAGACCATTTGCCTCTACTTTGGTTCCCATTTTTATGCTTGTGCTTTGAGTTTTTGTTTGCCTGTCTTTTAGTTACTTCTTAGCGAAACATCCGTATTCCACTTTGGTGGAGTCCTCATCTAGGAAAGCCAGTGATCATACCCTGGGGAGATGATGGAGGGTGAGACTAGTGGTGGGAATTTCTACCCTTGTATGTTTCTCAACCTTTTTTCCATTCAGTGATTGCAGTATTTCGTGTCACGCCTTCATGTTGTAAAATGTAGGTTGCCTCCAAGTCTTCTTAGCATTCATGAGAACATGCCTCAACTATTTCCATGTCCTGAGGTCTGTAGTCTTTTAAAATAACAAAAACAAAATGAAGAGAAGTCAAACCAAATTTAAAAATTCACTGTGCTCTGCAATTGGTTTGACCTGTAAAATGTAAAGTTGCAGGGAACATATTTTTTGTTTTTGTTTTCCTGTCCTGTGGTGCTTCTCTAGGGTCAAATGATAACTTAATTTCATGCTTACACAGGAATCTATCTTTGACCCCGTGACTCTGCCATCAGGACCAAGTGGAATGCTGCCTAGTCACCCTTGATCTCCTCTAACCCAGGCAATAGGCTGTTTCTAACTTTGACATATTTTCTGATTTTAGGCTTTGACAAAATTCTTGAAATGCGTTAATTGGGATCTACCTCAGGAGGCCAAACAGGCCTTGGAACTTCTGGGAAAATGGAAGCCAATGGATGTCGAGGACTCCTTGGAGCTGCTGTCATCTCATTATACCAATCCAACAGTGAGACGTTATGCTGTTGCCCGGTTGCGACAGGCCGATGATGAGGTACATTATTATTCATTACTCCTGTTTAAATGGATACATTTTAAACTAGAGTGTAATTATAGACTATGTAAGTGTGTGTGTAAGAGAGAGAGAGGTTTTTAGAAGGAAAGGATATACTAGGTGTGTTTTCAGAAGGAAAATTAAAATATTCCTCCAAGGACTCCTACATGAAATGAAAATTTACTTCCTGATCTGTTACGTGATAGGACAATCTCTCCCAGGACATTTACCTGGCAGCAGAGCTTGTATTGCTCTGTCTGGAAAAAGGAATTCTAATGAAAAATGGTTTAATGCAGCACCAGCTAGGGAATAATTCAGATCCCCTCTATCAGTCAGTATACAACAAGCCACATTTAATTGTAGCCTTGAAAAGCCCTTGGGACCTTTAAAACATAGAGATGCATGGTCATCTTACTCTCCTTCAAACTCCTCCTTTAAACTTTCAGCTGACAGTTAGGTATATATGTAAATTTTCTGAAGGTGGTTTTGCATCCTCTGGAAAGTAAAGATTGCAAACTTTATGCTGGCTATTTATATACAGCCATACTTCACTTAGTGACAGAGGTATGTTCTGAGAAATATGTCCTTAAGTGCTTTTGTTGCTGTGCAAACATCATAGAGTGTACTTACACAAACCTAGATGGTATAGCCTATTCCATACCTAGGCTGTATACTCTTAGGCTACATGACTGTACAGCATGTTACTGTACTGAATACCATAGGAAATTGTAACATAATCATCAAAATTTGTGTTTCTAAATATAGAGAAAATACAGTAAAAAATGGTATTATAATGTTATGAACCTCTGTCATATATGCAATTCATTCTTGACTGAAATGTCTTTGTGTGGCTCATGACTGTAAATATCAGACTGTCAGAGAAGGAGAAACATTCTGTTGACAACAAAATATTGCTGGATTTTGAGTTATACTAATTCTTTATGAGATAGTCTAATCTGGAAATTGTTTTCTTCTTAATTTTTATAGGATGAATGTGTTCTCAAATATAACCTAATAATTTATACTAGGCAGCAGGACTTATGGGATGTGGAATAACTTCTCAAGCTTTTTTAAAAATATGTATACACAGTAATGCCAGTCTATAGAAAAACTATTATCAAAGACTTTTTTGTGTGGGGGGGAGGGACAATGAGATCATCTTGATGAATTAGTTGCATCTGAATTTCAAGAAGCAAATGAAGCATTTATTAAAGTAGTTAATTGTATGTATGTATTTAATTATAGTAAAATTTAAACAATAAATGGTGTAATGAGCCCTCATCTATAATTCACCTGGCTTCAGCAGTTTGACAACTCATGGTGAATCTTATTCTATCTAAAATACCACTCATTCTTTCTATTCTAGTTCCCAACCTCCACTAGATTATTTTGAAACACCCTTCTAACTTCTTTGGCTGTTAATAATTAAGTCAGTCTTCGATTCTTCTCCCCTTTTGCCTGATGCTAGTGGTGGGGCTTAAAGGTGCAACCCTCTTAATTTTTTGTTTAATAGATATTTTGTTTTAAAGATGTAAGGTACAGCCAGGCATGGTGGCTCACGCGTATAATCCTAGCACTTGGGATGCTGAGGTAAGAGGATTGCCTGAGCCCATGGGTTCTAGACCAGCCTAGGCAACTTGGCAAGACCTCATCTCTATAATAAATTTTTAAAAAATGAGCTGGGCATGGTGGCGTGTGCCTGTAATTCCAGCTACTTGGAAGACTGAGATGGAAGGATCGCTTGTTGTTGTATCACCCCTCCCCGCATTCATCCCCCCTATACCCAGCAGTGTCCTGCCATCTTTCTTATAATATTATGGTAAATGTTCAATCCCTTTCTTATAATATTATGGTAAATGTTCAGGGTCCACTTATGAGTGAGAACACGTGGTACTCTGTTCTTTGTTTCTGTCATAGATCACTGAGTATTATTGACTATAAATCCATCCAAGTTGCTGTGAAGGCCATATGTTCGTCCTTCTTTATGACTGTATAATATTCCATTCTGTATATGTACCACATTTTTTTTTTTATCCATTCCAGTTCTGATGAGCAGCACGGTTGGTTCCATGTTTTTGTTGTTGTGAATAGTGCTGTAAAAAACATGTGTGTGTAGTATGTAATGCTTTGAGTTCCTCTGAGTATATTCCCATTAGGGGGATTGCTGGGTCATGTGAAAGGTCATTTTCTAGTTCTTTTAGAAACTCTCTAATCACATGCTAGTTCCGCTGGCAACCAGCTTCTATCTTTGGGACTTTTCTGAAGTTATCTCATTATCATAAACTCAGGTATAGTTGAAAAGGACTTGTTATGAATAACAAAAAATGTTCTATCCCTTGTAAGTCTTATCACTTAGGAAATTAAAAGAGTTTTAGATCTTTTCTCTTGCATTTATATTATTGTTGCTATTATGAACTGCTCTACTCAATTTATCTCTAATTTATGTTAGTTCAAAGAAAAACTGTTTTTCTTGTAATACTTGTTTTGTCTAGTCATTTTATTGCTTTTTCCTATTCTGATAGATGTAAGGTGGGTTCTTACATTTTCTAGGTATGGCATTATGTTACCTGAAAGACACTGGCATATATTTCTTTTGTTTTTTGTTTTTAGTTTTTGGAAAATAGGATTTATTGAGAAGACAGAAAGGCAATATATTTCAAACTATCTTGTTTTTTATTGCATTAGCTAAAAGCTACAAATTATAATGGTGAATAATAGCAGCGACAATTTCATCTTTGCTAACTATGGGAGTGCTTTTAGTATTTCGTTCTTTAATGTGTACTTCTTACTGATTTTAGTCATGTGCTCTTATTTGTGTTTAGAAAGTCCCTGTCCCCTCCCTCTATCCTTTCTTCTCTCTCTCCCTTTCCCTTTCCTTCCATCTCTCCCTCCTTCTCTCCTGTGTTTAAATCAAGAATGGTGTCATATAATGTGAATCACACTTTTGGCACTTGTTTATATCATATAATCTCTCACCTTTAATTTGTTAATCTGTAGTAAGTATGTGGTAGATTTCCTAATGTTATATCATCCATAAAATAAATCTTAATTTTTAATACCTATCTGAATTTGATTTGCTAATATTTTATTTGGGAATTTTTTTTTTAACTGTTCTTTCTTTGGCATCATTTTGACATTTTTGAAAGTCATATTTCTTATAGTTGTGTAGTTCAAAAGGAGAGAAATTCCATATTAGAATTTAATGAAGAAGTGGCATTTGAGATAGTCATTGAAGGAAGTGTAGAATTATTGCAGTTGAAGTTTATGTTCTAAGTGAAGAGAGCAATATGGGGAAAAGCAAGAAAATTGAAAAGTACAAGAAGAATAGAAAGCATGTCACTTTGGCAGGAGTGTGGGATGTATGTAGCTGTTAGGGAGGCAAAATCAGAACCCATGTCTCTAACTGAAAATGCCTGTATGAAGAGTTACTCTTTTTTTTTTTTTTTTTGAGTTGGAGTCTCACTCTGTCACCCAGACTGGAGTGCAGTAGCCGCTCCCGGCCACTGCAGCGTCGACCTGCTGGGCTCCGACGATCCTTCCGCCTCAGCCTTCCGAGTAGCCGGAATTACAGGCATGCTACCACGCCCGGCTGATTTTTTGATTTATTGTAGAGATGAGGTCTTGCTGCCCAGGCGGGTCTTGAACCCGCGGGCTCAGGCAATCCACTCACCTCAGCCTCCCAAAGGCGCAGGATTACTGGCTGAGCCACCTAGCCCGGCTTGAAGAGTTACTCTTAATGCAGTAAGACAGGGGAAGGCAGTGAGTGACTTTGACGTGGGACTTTGCATTTGCACTCTGAAGCATTAGAATTAACTCGTTCCTTAGAAAAATGGTGATCACTATCTAGATAACATTTCATAGCTCTTGGGAAATTTTTACTGAAATTGCCTATGATGGAAACCTGATTTTTTTTTTTTCTTTTTCTTTGTTTGTTTCCTTCTTTTTCTTTTTTTTGCTTTGTTTTTACTTGAATGCTTATGTCCTTCATGCTTGGAGGAATTTTGTATTTTTCAAGATGTGACTATATAATGAGAAAACAGACTTTGTACTTACTATTGAAGTTAATTCATTTTCATACAAATGAAGGAAAGAAAGGTTTGAATTTAGAATACCAAATGACCAACAAATCAAATGATGATAAGTGAAAAATTTGAAAAGATAAAAGTTTTCTTCTGAATTTTCCCTTCCTTGATAATTTAATAACAGTGCAGTCTTTTTTATTTTATGTGGTTAAGTCTTTAATGTAATTGGGAAAACACACAGGTAATAGATTTAGCAGCATTGGGAATGAAGGCTAACAGTGAAACTGAATTACTTATACCTCCAAAGAAGGATACTAAGCATACTGTTTAATTTTCTGTTGTATTACATACTTTTTTCTTAGAAAAAAACATGTAATTATATCTATAGTTATATTGGATACCATAAGTCTCAAATATGATAACAGAAAATCAGATATTCCAACTAAAAACTGGGTTAACAATATTATAGAGATGCTTTGATAAAGAACCACTTGATTTTTCTGACAACTGACACATATGAATAAGAATAAGCCAATCATTTATTTAACTTATATTTATGGTGAATCATGTGTGTTATTCTTTGTCAGTGTTTGCTTAATTATAAGTATTTTTTGCTAAGTTGCCACAGCTTCAGTCCAGATTTCTGCAGTAAAGCACTCACATGAATTTTTTTGTTTCCCAGTGCATATACAAATTATGTTTACATTATACTGTAGTCTAGTGAGTATGTAATAGCATTATACCTAAAAGAACAATGTACGTATCTTATTTTAAAACATTGTATTGCTGAAAAATGCTAATGATTATCTTCGAAGAGTCATTACATTTTTGCTGGTGGAGGGACTTGCTTTGATGTTTGTGGCTGCTGACTGATAAGGATGGTGGTTGCTGGACTTAGGGTGACTGTGGTAATTTCTTAAAATTTAAGACAACAATAAAGTTTGCTGCATCCATTGACTCTTCCTTTCACAGTTTCTCTGTAACATGAGATACTGTTTGAGAGCATTTTACCCACTGTGGAACTTTTTTCAAAATTGGAGTAAGTCCTCTTAACCTGTGCTATTGCTTTGTCAACTAAATTTATGAAATATTCTAAATCTTTGGTCTTTTCAACAATGTTCTCAGCATCTCCATCAGGAGTAGATTTCTTCTCAAGAAACCAGTTTTTGCTCCTCCACAAGAAGCAACTCCTCACTCATTGAAGTTTTATCATGAGATTGCAGCAATTCAGTCATTTCTTCAGGATCCATGTCTAATTCTCTTGCTATTTCTACCACATCTGCAGTGATTTCCTTTAACCCTTCAAACTCATCCATGAGGGTTGGAACCAGCTTCTTCCAAACTTCTGTCAATGTTGATATTTTGACCATCACTCACGGATCCCAAATGTCCTAATGGCACGTAGAAAGGAGAATTCTTTCCAGAAGGTTTTTTTAGCTTACTTTACACAGATCCATTAGAGGAATCACTATCTGTGGCAGCCTTACAAAATGTATTTCTTAAATAATAAGACTTGAAAGTAAAAATTACTTCTTGATCCATGGGCTGTAGAATGAATGTTGTGTTAGCAGGCATGAAAACAACATTAATTTCCCTGTACATCTTCATCAGAACTCTTGGGTGACCAGTTACATTGTCAATGAGCAATAATATTTTGGAAAGAATCTTTTTTTTTTTTTCTGAGCAGTAAGTCTCAACAGTGTGCTGTAAACAGATGTGTCATCCGGGCCTTGTTTCATTTGTATAGCACAGGTAGTGAAAATTTAGTATGATTCTTAAGAACCCTAGGATTTTCAGAATGGTCAATGAACATTGGCTTCAACTTAAAATCACAAGCTGTATTAGCCCCTAACAAGAGAGCTACCCTATCCATTGAAGCATTGAAGTTAGACATTAACTTCTCTCTAGCTGTGAAAGTGCTCGATGGTATCTTTCAATAGGAGTCTGTTTCATCTTCATTGGAAGTTTGTTGTTTAGTGTGGTCACCTTCATCAGTGGTCATAGCTAGATCTTCTGGATAACTTACTGTGGCTTCTCCATTAGCACTTGCTGCTTCACCTAACACTTTTATGTTGTGGAGACAGTTTCTTTTCAAAAATATCAAAAACCAACCTCTGTTAGCTTCAGACTTTTCTTTTTCAGTTTTCTCCCCTTTCTTAGCCTTTGTAGAGTCGAAGAGAGTTAGAGCCTTGCTCTGGATCAGGCTTTGGGTTAAGGGAATACTGGGGCTTCTATCCAGATCAATAAAATTTTCTCCACATCAGCAATAAAGGTATTTCACTTTTTCATTATCCCTGGTTCACTGGAGTAGCATTATTAATTTCCTTTCAAAATTTTTTCTTTGCTTTCACATCGTGACTATTTGGCTCAGGAGACTTAGATTTTAACTTGTCTGGGCTTTCCATGTGCCTTCCTCACTAAACTTGATCATTTATATCTTTTGA
The DNA here is from genome assembly GCA_027257055.1 of Cephalopachus bancanus. Taxonomy (NCBI): domain Eukaryota; kingdom Metazoa; phylum Chordata; class Mammalia; order Primates; family Tarsiidae; genus Cephalopachus; species Cephalopachus bancanus. Next base: position 4,334,368 of record JAPVLO010000307.1, read on the forward strand.
TTTAAAGTGAAAGACACAAGACTCTTCCTTTCTTTTCTTTTCTTTTTTTTTTTTTTTTTGAGTTGGAGTCTCACTCTGTCGTCCAGGCTGGAGTGCAGTGGCATGTTCACGGCCACCGCAGCCTCGCCCTGCTGGGCTGAGGCGATCCTTCCACCTCAGCCTTCCAAGTAGCTGGAACTACAGGCACGCGTTACCACACCTGGTCAATTTTTTGATTTATTGTAGAAATGATGTCTCACCAAGTTGCCCAGGCTGGTCTCGAACCCATGGGCTCAGGCAGTCCTCTCACCTCAGCCTCCCAAAGTGCTGGGATTACAGGCTGAGCCACCAAGCCTGGTTGAGACTCTTCCTTTCACTTGTGTACTTATAAGGCATTGGGGGGTTGTTAATTGGCCTAATTTCAATAATGTTGTATTTTAGGAATACAAAGGCTGAGGAAAGGGAGAGACCAGAATGACTGGTCAGTAGAGCAGTCAGGCACACACATTTATCCATTATCCATCCTATTTGGGTGCTCTCTTAAACTATTAAAATAGTAATATCAGTGATCACTGATCACAGATCACCATAACAGATATAATAATGAAAAGGTTTGAAATATTGCAAGAATTACCAATATGTGATGGACATGACACGAGTGCATGTTATTCTAAAACTTGTACCATTAGACTTGCTTGCTACAGGTTGCCACAATCCTTCATTTTGTTTGGAAAAAAAACAGGGATGTCTGCAAAGTGCAGTAAGACAAGGTATGCTTGCTGTATTAAGTAAAGGTATATAGGCGCTGGCAGGTGGTCTTTGTCTTTATGGAGTTTATAAAATAATGGAAAAGACCTAGAGTAAATATGTAATGTCAAGTGTTACAGAGGTTACAAACAGAAAAGGAGTGGGCCATGAAATATTGACAGGATACTGAACCTGATTTGTGAGCTATAAGAGGTCACTGAAGTTGAATTGGTAGTCTCAAAGTCTCAAAAGTATCAAATTGAGAGTTTCCAGTGGCTGAAAGGTGTGTGGCAACTGGAATCAGAAGATAATAGATATGTTTTAAATTTTTTTGAGTTTTGCAAGTTTCTTCAGTTTTTATTAATAGTTACTTTCCAAAGTAAAGTTCTTAAGAGTATAGATTTGGAAAGAGCTAAGAACAACTTGTATAAAGTATTACAGGAAACATTTCCACCCTAAAAAATTAAACTTAAAGAGAGTATTCGTACATTAAGGGAAAACTCAGAAAGTAAAAGCTATTTTGTGGGCGACTGTTTAGTTCTAATTATCTCACTGGTTGTTAAAGTATAATATAGGGAATTTAGGCTCAGCAGTTTGTTTTCTTTAAGTCGCTTTGGTGGTTGGCAGGAAAGGTAAGCATTTGTTTAATGTGTTAAAATATCTGTTTTGCAGGATCTTCTATTTAAGAAACAACCTAAATTTTCTAAGACCTGAGCTTTCAGACAAAAAGAGACTACAAGATTTTTGAAGATTCTAGTCAGAGAAAGTCATGAAACAAATTCTTTGAAAACTTAAAAATTTTGAGTTTCTTATGTAGTGTTAAACATAGAATGTGGCCAGGTGCGGTGTCTCAACCTGTAATCCCAGCTCTTTGGGAGGCCAAGGCGAGAGGATTACCTGAGCCCAGGGGTTTGAGACCAGCCTGGGTAACTTGTGTCTACAATAAAACACAAAAACTAGCCGGGCGTGGAGGCGTGCGTCTGTAGTTCCAGCTACTTGGAAGGCAGATGCGGAAGGATCACCTAAGCCCAGCAGGTCAGTGCTGCGGTGGCCGTGAGCGTGCCACTGCACTCTAGCTTGGGTGACAAGAGTGAGATTCCAACTCAAAAACAAAACAAAACAACATAGAATGCAGTTATCTGATTAATTGCTGTAAAAAAGGATCTTTTTTTTTCCAATTAGAGTCTGTCACTCAGGTTGGAGTTCGGTGGCACAGTCACTGCTCACCGCAGTCTTTGTTTCCTGGGCTCAGATGATTCTCCCTCCTCAGCCTCCCAAGTAGCTGGGACTACAGGTGCATGCCACCATGCACAGCTAGTTTTTTTTTTTTTAATTGAGATAGAGTCTCGCTATGTTGCCCAGGTTGGTCTCCTGGGCGTAAGCAGTCCTCCTGTCTCAACCTCCCTGCGTGCCTGGATTACAGGTGGGAGCCACCAGACTTGGCTTTTTAAAAATTTTTTAGTTTCAGACAAACCATCTTGATTCTCCACTGCGTTCACTTTCTAATATTAACTTACTTTTTGTTTGTTTGTTTTCCAGGATTTGTTGATGTACCTATTGCAGCTGGTCCAGGCTCTCAAATATGAAAACTTTGATGATATAAAGAATGGGTTGGAACCTACAAAAAAGGATAGTCAGAGTACAGTGTCAGAGAGTGTGTTAAATTCTGGAATAAACTCTGCTGAAATAGATAGGTATGGCAGTCCACGGAGGACATATTTTCATATTTAATAGTTTTCTACCCTTTCAAATTGTTTTCTGTTTTTCTCAGATGTACCAAACCTTAGTATTACTAGTTTTGAAGTTTTACCAATGAATATGACATGTGCAATCAACAAATGGCTGTAGTAGAAAGCTGTGTTTTGCAGCCTATTAACTCAGAATACCTGAGTAAAAATCTTGACTTTGCCACTTACTGGGTATACAAACTTGTGTAATTTACATATTTTCTATGTGTTCCCAATTTCTCATTTTAAAAATGGGGACAGCAATAGTAACTGATCTTTGAGGGTTGTGTGATCACTAAATGAGTTAATACTCATAGGAAATTATGTCATACATGGTACTACTGCTACTTATTTATGGTGAAATAAAATGAAGTACAGTTAATGAGGAGCTATAATTATATTAGCTGCATTCACCTCTTTAATAGTTACACTAAAAAAAATCCTGTTATTTACATTAAAATTCACCTATTAACAATAACAACAATTAGGAAGTCCCAACTCTGTTTCCGATACTGTGCCAGGTGATCCACGTACATTGTCTTGGTAAAACTGCCCTCTGAGGTAGATGTTCATAGCCCTAATTTAGAGCTGAAGGTCTTAACAAATAGTTACACCAGACCCAAAGTCTATATTTTGCAAATGGTAGAGTTGACCCTAGAGCCTGTGTTCTTTCTACTTGGACATTTTGCTTTTCAGAAAAATCTTAAAATTTGAAATAAATCATAACTTTTAGGTGAAAAATCTGAGACTCAGTGATAAATAAAATGATTTTGTGAAGGTTGCGAGGTTTGTTAATGACAGAACCAGGTCTAGATTTTAAATTTCCTGTCCAGTCATTTCAACTTACATGTGCTCAGAATTGTATTTCTGAATTTTTATTTAAAATAATGATAATTCTTTGCTTTCTCTTCTGTTTTATTTGGATAACTGAAAAAGAGGAAAAAACATTTTTCCCCCTTAGACTACTCTATATTTTTCTCTTTTTAACAAAAAAAAGAGACACATAAAATGTGTTTATGTTTTCTCATATTATATACCGGAGGTCTTCAATCTCAAGTCATGCTTGCTTACTTTCTTCCTTCCTTATGCCACGTAGAATGTTGTATTAGTAAAAAATCGATGCAAAATTTTATAAAGGGATTCTCAGTATTTTCCAACTCATGGTCTCCTATTCCTGAATTCTATTTTTTTTTTTGTAAGATTAAAAAATATGTGACAATCTTAGGACTGGATATATTTGGGAGAAAACATTAAAAAAAAAAGTTAAATGAGCTTTAAAAAAACACACTCATCAAAACCTTTAATATGCAAACTTGCACTTAAATCTCCCAAAAGGCTGTGACCCATAATCTTTGGCCATGGAGGGTCTTCTTCTAGAGCATGATGTGGTCCCAGCATTGCACAGAACACACTGCAGAAAGTGTTGTGTTAACCAGACACAATTGAGGTGAACCGAGCTAAAAAAATGTGTTTTCTAGCCGGGCTCGGTGGCTCAGCCTGTAATCCCGTGCCTTTGGGAGGCTGAGGTGAGTGAATTGCCTGAGCCCGCGGGTTCGAGACCCGCCTGGGCAGCGAGACCTCATCTCTACAATAAATCAAAAAATCAGCTGGGCATGGTAGCGCATGCCTGTAATTCTGGCCACTTGGAAGGCTGAGGTGGAAGGATCGCCGGAGCCCAGCAGGTTGCGGCTGTGGTGGCCGGGAGTGGCCACTGCACTCCAGTCTGGGTGACAGAGTGAGACTCCAACTCAAAAAAAAAAAAAAAAAAGTGTCTTCTTCTCAATGATTTCATTTCTTATTTTTTCAGCTCCCAAATTATAACCAGCTCTCTTCCTCCAGTGTCTTCTCCTCCTCCTACATCTAAAACAAAAGAAGTTTCAGATGGCGAAAATCTGGAGGTGAGTCTCGAGGTTTTGCAAGTTCCTGTAAGACAGATCCCTCCAGATACGCATTCTATGCTTGTCTTTAAAGCCTTGATTCTGATTAAATAACTAAATGCTACAACTTTATTAAATAACTTGCTTTATGATGCATGTTTATGACTTTTTCTCTTAGGATAAAGTGCCAGATAATCCTCAATTCAAGTTATTTTATTGGTGCTTTGGGCAAATAAATGGATTCATATGCAATATGAAAATAAACTGGGCTTAAATATTTTATTAGGGTAACAATATTTGCTGTCACTGTGTTTATGAACATTACTATAATTGTCAGTGTTTGTGATTACATTGCAGAAATGTATGACTGGTATTAGGGGTAATACACTAAGCAGCTATTATTAGTAGATAAGTAGACTAATAAGTAGATAAGTAGACTCATCTTTGAGGTAATACAGACCTGTTAGACTAGTGCTATCAGAATAGTGCGTTTAGAAATGTATTGCAAAAGCTGACCTAGTATGTATTGTTGAATTTTTCCCCAGACTTCTAATTTAGGCAAAATCTTTCACACCCCTGTTGTTAAAAAAAAGTAATCATGTTTTGATATTAGAAAAGTTGATTTGAGTTTTCCATGTGCGTGTACTCTTTTAGTCACATTTTAAGAGTTAGTGATTAAATTAATCTTTTGTTTTAACTATTAACCATTGACTAAAGTTTGCGTATTTGCGTACCACTTTATATAGCAGAAATTTTTTAACTAAAAAAAAGACTTTAAATCACAAGATTATACAATCATAGATCACAGATGAGTCTTTTAAGAAACCATTCTGCTACAGCTTAATTTTTCCCTTTCAGAGCTAAGATATTGACTCGTTGATTCAATCATTCATTCACATATTTTTTTTTGAGTTGGAGTCTCACTCTGTCGCCCAGACTGGAGTGCAGTGGCCACTCCCGGCCACCGCAGCCTCGACCTGCTGGGCTCCAGCGATCCTTCCACCTCAGCCTTCCCAGTAGCCAGAATTACAGGCATGCGCTACCATGTCCGGCTGATTTTTTTTTTATTTATTTATTGTAGAGATGAGGTCTCGCTGCCCAGGCGGGTCTCGAACCCGCGGGCTCAGGCAACCCACTCACCTCAGCCTCCCAAAGGCGCGGAATTACAGGCTGAGCCACCGAGCCCGGCTGATTCACATTTTTTTTTTGAGCTTTTATCATGTATCAGAAATTGTTCTTGGTGTTGAGGTGGATGCAAGAGACTTAACAAAATAGTTAAGTCTTTTGTCTTCATGGAGTTTGCATTTTAGTAAGCTCTTACAAGTTACTTGTGACTAGAGAAGTCACATCTGTATAAAGATGAAGTCCATGAGAGAACAACCAGGTGGCCATCGGGGGAGAGTATTTCAAACAGAGACTAACAAGTCAAGAGCCATAAGACCAGAGCTCAAGTGTGTGTATTTGTGGAACAGCAGAGGCTAGTGTGCCTGGCTGGGACACACATGTGAGCATGGCAGAAGATAATTGATTATCAGTCGTGTCTATCAGTCGTGTCAAGTTTTAGGCATTGGACTGAATGAGTTTTATGTGGATGCTTTTAAAATAATCCAGGTGACACATGCTGGTGGCTTGAACCAGTGGGGTTTGCAATCCAGATCCTGTGGAGTGATTGGAGTCTGAAAGTAATGTTCAGAATATTGTCTTACACCCCACCAATTGCTCAAAACTTTTAGGCTAAAAATAGCAGTTTATGTATATTTCTGATTGTTCTCTTATGACTGATGAACTCATCTATTGTTAATGATGAAGCCATTTAACTTTTTCTCAGCCTAGTGGGTTTTTAAAGGTTTAAGTATCCCAGAAAGGAATGAGAATCATTTTGAGTGATGTTTCTTTCCTTTTTCCTCTGCCCCAGTAGAATGGTAATTGTACAAGCAGTGGTCACTTTAAGTTGACATCCAATCAACCTGAATTATCTCTCTTCTTATCACAACATGAACTACCAACATTATTGTCTCTTTTTGTCACCTGAGCAGTGTCTTATGTATTTCCTCATTTCTCACAGTTTTATGAGAACATTATAGCGTCTGGTCAAATGTTAGAGAGGAGATAGAACTCAATCCTCATTACTCCCAATATGGTCATATTTCATAAAACCCATGGGTGCTTGAAAAGAAAGTGTATTCTTCAACTGTTGGGGACAGCATCGTACTAAGTCCCAGTGCAAGCTTATTCATTGTGTTGTTGTAGTCTTCTGTACACTGTCCTGGTGTTTTTTTTCTGCTTGATCTGCTGATCTGTGAAAAAATTAGTGTGAAATCCCCTTGTATGATGTTGGAATTATCAATTTCTCCATGTACGTCTATTGATATTTTTCTTAAATATTTTGAAGCTTTTTTTGTTTAGTGCATATATTGAATCTTTTATCACTGTTTAGTAACCCTCTTTATATCTAATAATGCTTTCTGCCTTAAAATCTGCTTTGTGTGTTGTTAATAGAGCTTTGCCTTGAGTAGCATATTCATATTCAGCATGTACCATGCTGATCCTTTCAATATTTTTTGTGGCCTTATTTAGGTTTGTCTCTTGTAAACATCATGTAGATAAATTCTGTTTTAAAGTCCAGTTCAACACTCTGTTTTTTTGTCTTTGTTTTGAGTCATGGTCTCACTTTCAACCAAACTGGAATGTAGTGGCATGATCATGCCTCACTACAGCCTTGACCTCCTGAGTTCAGGTGATTCTTCCACCCCAGCCTCCTGAGTAGCTGGTACTATAGGCCTGTGCCACCATACTTGACTAATTTTTTTATTTTTTGTAGAGTTGAGATCTTGCTATGTTGCCGAGGTTGATCTCGAGCTCCTGGGCTCAAGCAATCCTCCTGTCTTGGCCTCCCAAAGTGCTGGGATTACAGGCGTGAGGCACTGTGCCTGGCCTTTGTTTTTTGCTTTTTGAGTTGAAGTCTCACACTGTCAGAGTGGAGTGCAGTTGGCACAGCCATGGCTCTACAGCCTCAAACTTTTGGGCTTAAATGATTCTTTTGTCTCAGCCTCCTGGGCAGCTGAGACGTCAGCCGTTTGCCATTACACCCAGACTATATTTTATTTTATTTTATTTTTTCTTAAAAAAAATTTTTTTTAAAGTCATGGGGTACAATTCAGGGTTAGGCATACAAATATTCATTATGCAGGCATCCTTGTTGATGAAGTGTGCTCCCCCCGCCAGCAGATTCCCACTACTGCCAATCCCTCCTCACCCCCACCCCCAGGCAGTTTCCCGCTACTGCCAATCCTTTTCTTATAGTATTACAGTAATTGTTCAAGGTCTGCTTATGAGTGGGAACATATGATACTTATGTGTTTCTGTGATAGATCATTCAGTATTATAGACTCTAAGTTTATCCAAGTTGCTGTGAAGTTCATAATTTTGTCCTTCTTTAATGGCTGTTTACTATTCCATTGTGTATATGTACCACATTTTTTTAATCCAGTCATCTTTATACGGGCAGCACAGTTGGTTCCATGTGTTTGCTATTGTGAACAATGTTGCAATAAATATACATGTTTAGGTATCTTTTTCATAGAGTGATTTGAGTTCCTCTGGGTATATTCCTAGTAGGGAGATTGTGTATGTATGGGAGGTCGATTTTTAGATCTTTTGGGAACCACCAAACTGTTTTCCACAGGTGTTGTATTAGGTTACACTCCTACCAACTGTGTAGAAGTGGTCCCTTTTCCCCATTTCCTCTCCAGCATCTCTTGGTTTTTGAGTTATTGATGATGGCCATCCTGACTGGAGTTAGGTGGTATCTCTGTGTGGTTTTAATTTGCATTTCTTTGATGACAGTGAGGCTGACCATTTTTTCATGTATCTGTTGGCTGCTCATATATCTTCTTTTGAGAAGTCTATTCATTTCTTTTGCCTACTTTGTAATGGGACTTTTTTTTTTTTCTCTTCGACACGTTTGAGTTTCTTGTAGATCCTAGATGTTAGACCTTTGTCAGATATACAGTTGACAAATATTTTTTCCCAGTCTGTGGGCTGTCTCTCCGCTCCCTTGGTGGTTTCTTTGGCTTTGCAGAAACTTGTCAGTTTGATGCGGAGCTACTTGTGTATCTTATCTCTTATGGCATAGGCACTTGGGGTTTTGATCAGGAATTGGTTGCCAGTTCCAGTTTCCATAAGAGTGTCTCCTACATTTTCTAAGGTTCTTATAGTTTGAGGTTTTACCTTTAGGTCTTTGATCCATTTAGAGTTGATATTTGTGGGTGGTGATAGGTAAGGGTCTTGTCTGAATCTTCTGCATGTGATCAGCCAGTTTTCCCAGCACCACTGAATAGGTTCTCCTCTCCCCAGTGGTTGGTGGTTGAGGCTTTGTCGAAGATGAGTTGGTTGAGAAATTTGAGGTTTTGCTTCTGGAATCTATATCCTGTTCTGCTGGTCTATATGCTTGTTCTTGTACTAATACCAGGCTGTTTTGATTATTGCAGCTTTATAATAAAGTTTAAAGTCTGGGAGTGTTTTACCTCCTGCTTTGTTTTTTGTTTTTTGCTGAGGATTGTTTGGTTATTCGTGGTCATTTATGTTTCCATATGAATTCCTGTATTGTTATTTCTGGGTATGAGAAGAACGCTGCTGGTAACTTAATGGGTACTGCATTAAATCTGTAGATTGCCTTGCGTACAATGGACATTTTAACATTATTTATTCTTCTGATCCATGAGCATGGAATATTTTTCCATTTGTTTGTGTTATCTTTGATTTCATAGAGCAGTGTTGGGTAGTTTTCATTATAAAGTCTTGGGTTAGGAAGATGCCAAGGTATTTAAATTTTTTGTGGCTATTGTGAATGGGTTTGTGCTTTTTAATTTGGGTTTCTGTTTGTTTATTATTGGTGTACAGAAATGCGACTGTCTTTTGCACATTTATTTTTTACCTTGAGACTTTGCCAAATTCCTTTATCAGTGCAAGAGGTTTTTGACAGATTCTCTTGGGTTTTCGAGGTGTAGCATCATGTCTCCTGCAAAGAGGGATAACTTGACTTCCTCTTTTCCTATTCGTGTACCCCCGATCACCTTCTTTTGTCTGATTGCTCTAGCTAGGATTTCCAAAACTATGTTGAACAGGAGGGGTGAGAGTGGTCAGTGTTGACTTATTCTGGTTTTCAGGGGAAATGGTTCCAATTTCTGTCTGTTTAGCAGTTTGCTGACTGTGGGTTTCTCGTAGATGGCTCTCACTATTTTGAGGTGTGTTCCATCTATGCCTAGATGTTCAAGGTTGTTTATCAAGAAGGGGTTCTGGATTTTATCAAAAGCTTTTGTACATCTAATAATATAAACTTATGGTTTTGTTTTTATATTCATTGATGTATTTAATTATATTGATAGTCCTGCGATTGTTGAACCAGCTCTGCATCTTGGGAATGAAGCCTACTTGGTCATGGTGGATGATTTTTGAGATGTGTTGTTGGATCTGGTTTTCTAGAATCTTTTTTTTTTTTTTTGAGTTGGAGTCTCACTCTGTCACCCAGACTGGAGTGCAGTGGCCACTCCCGGCCACCACAGCCTCGACCTGCTGGGCTCCAGCGATCCTTCCGCCTCAGCCTTCTGAGTAGCCGGAATTACAGGCATGTGCTACCATGCCTGGCTGATTTTTTTATTTATTGTAGAGATGAGGTCTCGCTTGAACCCGTGGGCTCAGGCAATCCACTCACCTCAGCCTCCCAAAGGCGCAGGATTACAGGCTGAGCCACCGAGCCTGGCTACTAGAATCTTGTTGAGAATTTTACCTTCTATGTTCATCAAGGATATTAGCCTATAGTTCTCTTTGTTGGATCTTTACTTGGTTTGGGTATCAATGTAATGTTAGCTTCATAAAATGATTTGGGGAGATTTCCATCTTTCTCAGTTGCCTAGAATATTTTCAGTACAATTGGCATCAGCTCCTCCTTGTATGTTTTGTAGAATTCTGCTGAAAAACCACCTGGTCCAGGGCATTTTTTTGTAGATAGTTTTCTTATGATATAGTCAGTTTCCTGGATTGTTATGAATCTATTTAGGGTCTTGATTTCTTCTTATTTCAACCTGTGGAGGTTATGTGATGTCAGAAAGTTCTCCGTTTCCTTTATGTTTTCAAGTTTGTTTCCATACAAGTGTACATTGTAGTCTCTGATACTCTTGTATTTCTTTGGGGTCAGTTGTGACTTAATCTTTTGCATTTCTGATTGTGTTTATTTGGGCTTTTTCTGTCTGTTTCTTGGTCAGTCTAGGAAGGGTTTCATCATCTCATTAGTCCTTTTAAAGAACCAGCTTTTTGTTTCATTGATTTTTTTTTTGTTTATATTTTTGCACCTATGGCCCTAATTTGGGCTTTTATTTTGGTTATCTGGATTCTTCTGCTGAAGTTATTGTTTTGGTGGTCTTGCTTTTCCAGCTTTCTTAGCTGATTTGTTAGACTGTTAACTTGGAGTCTTTCCATTTTCTTCATGTGTGTTTGTATAGATAGGAATTCCCCTCTTATTACTGATTTCATGGTATCCTAGAGGTTTTGGTAAGATGCTTCTTCATTTTTGTTTGTTTCCAGGTTCTTTTAATATCTGTTTTGATTTCCATGTTTACCTAGGAGTTATTTAGCATCATGCTACATAGTGTCCATGTATTTGTGGGTTTTGGGGAAACTTCGTTGGTATTGATATTTATTTTTATTCCATTGTGATCTGAGAAGGTGCATGGCAGTATCAATCTTATGGAATTTGTTTATGCTTGATTTATGGCCGAGGATGTGGTCAATCTTAGAGTACATTCCATGTGGTGATGAGCAGAATGTATATTCTCTGGTTGTTGGCTGGAGTGTTCTGTTGGTGTGTATTAAGTAAGTTTACCTAGAACCTGCTTTGTGAAAGTTGGTGCTCGTATGTTGGGTGCATATATGTTTAGGATGAATATTTTTTGTTGATGGATTAAACCTTTCATCATTATGTAGTGACCTTCTGTATCTTTTAAAATTTTTGATAGCTTAAAGGGTATTTTGTCTGATACTAAGATTGCGACTCCTGCTTTCTTTTGTGTTTCATTTGCCTGAAATTTTGTTTCCCATCCCTTACTTTGAGTCTGTAAGTGTCCTTTCTGGTGAGATGAGTCTCTTGGAGACCATATATTGTTGCCTCATGATATTTTGTCCATTTTGCCATTCTGTATGTTTTCAGTGGTGCATATAGTCCATTCACATTCAGGCTAATTATTGAGATGTGAGAGTTTATCCCTGTCATGAGTGTTTTAGATAGTTGACACTGTTGTTTGTTTATTTGTTTGTTGTCTTCTTTTGATTTGGGGGTTGATTTATGTGTGTTTTCAATCTTTTTCCTTCATTCTTGGGAAGGGCGTTGTCATTCTTGTTTTTCTTTCTTCTGTGTTTAATAGTTTCTTAAGTGATTCTTGTGAGCTGGTCTAGAGGCAATGTAAACTTAGGGATTGAATATCTGTGAAGGATTTTGATTCTCCATCACTGATGAAGCTTAGCTTAGTTGGGTAGAGTAGGTAATTCTCTGGTTGAAATTGTTTATCTCTGAGAACTTTGAAGATTGGGCTCCAAACTCTTCTAGCCTGAAGTGTTTTTGTAGATTAAGTCTGCTGCTATTTTAATTGGTCTTCCTTGGTAGGTAGTCTGACCTTTCTCTCTTGCTGCCTTTAGGAGTTTTCTTTTAACTTTGTGTATGCAAATTACTATGCCTCTAGGAGTTGCTCTTCTCATCTGTTGTCTTGCAGGGGTTCTCTGAATCTCTTTTGTTTGAATGATCTTGTCACTGATGAGATGAGGGAAGTCTTCCTGAATCATTTTTGGAATGTTTGTTCTAGGGTGTTCTCCATCTCTCTCTCTGCCTCAGGGATTCCAGTTAATCTTAGGTTTGACCTCTTGAAATAATCACTCATCTCTCGGAGGTTTTGTTCTTTTTAAGCTTCTTTTCTATGTTTTTAACAGTTTGGGTTAGTTCTGTATTTTGGTTCTCAAGCTCTGAGATTCTTTTTTCTGCTTCACTAATTCTTCTTTCCATGCTTATCAGTTTATTTATTTCATTCACTGTATTCTTTTTTTTTTTTTCTTTGGAGTTGGAGTTTCACTCTGTCACCCAGACTGGAGTGCAGTGGCACGCTCCTGGCCACCGCAGCCTCGACCTGCTGGGCTCAGGCGATCCTCTTGCCTTAGCCTTCCAAGTAGCTGGAACTACAGGTGCGCGCTACCACACCTGGCTAATTTTTTAAAATTTATTGTAGAGACGAGGTCTCGCCAAGTTGCCTGGGCAGGTCTCGAACCCACAGGCTCAGGCAGTCGACTCGCCTTGGTCTCCCAAAGTGCTGGGATTACAGGCTGAGCCACCGAGCCCGGCATTTTCACTGTATATATTTTTTTTGAGTTGGAGTCTCACTCTGTCACCCAGACTGGAGTGCAGTGGCCACTCCTGTCCACCGCAGCCTCAATCTGCTGGGCTCTGGCGATCCTCTTACCTCAGCCTTTCAAGTAGCTGGAACTACAGGCACGCACTACCACACCTGGCTAATTTTTGATTTATTGTAGAGATGAGTTCTCACCAAGTTGCCCAGGCGGGTCTCGAACCCACAGGCTCAGGCAGTCCACTCACTCAGCCTCCCAAAGCACTGGGATTATAGAGTGAGCCACTGAGCCCGGCTTCACTGTATTCTTTATTGCTGTTATCTCCGTTATCAGCTCCTTCATTCTTTCCTCTTGTCTCTCCTCAATTCTATTTATTCTATTAATGTCTTCATATCTGGCTTTGTGGTTTGAGACCAATCATTCTGGGGACTCTTCATTGTTTGCATTTTGAAGTTTGTATTCTCAGTTACTGCCTTCCAGGGGTCTGTGTGAGACCTATATTCTTTTGGTTTTTCTTAATTTGTGTAGATTTTACCCCCCCCCCCCCTTTTTTAACCTCTTCTTTAATTCTGTTGTTCAGGGATGGGGGGAGTAGCTTTAACTTCTGTTGCTCAATCTCCTATTCTTCCTTATGGGGATCTCTGGCTTTGTTCAATTCTAAAGATGGACTGTAGGTGGAGGCTATACTTTTTGCAGTTTTGAGATTTAATTGAGGGGTATATGTGATTCAGAAACTATCTGCAGATCCCTGTATCCACTGACAAGTTTGTGGGGCCCCCAGAAACCACTTTCCTCTGCCTTACAATCTGTCCATGCAGTTGGGGTATAGGTTTGCTCCCTAAAAGCAAAATGACATAAGAAAAAGGAAAAGAATGGATAAAGGAAGGAGGGTGTCAAGAGGAAGGTGGAGAGAGAGAAGAAGAGGAGAGGAAACAGGCGTGCCAACTAACAAATGAAAAGAGACACAAGCAAAGACAGATAAAAAAATATACAAAGAATCATACAAACACACAAACGGACAAAAATCCCCTAATGATCTACTTTCCCTCAAAAATACCCATACACAAACAAGAAGTCTTAAAAAAAAACTAATAAAATAGCAGAAACAAAGTAAGTACAAAAACGTGACCAAAAACAGAAAGAGAAAAGAGGAAAAAAACTAAAACAAAAAACCAAGCAAAATAAACAAAGCAATAAACAAACCTGGCTTTGAGGCTGTTCCTGTAACTTCAGCTTTCTTTCAGCTCTCCTAATTTTTTAATTTTTAGAGATACAGTCTCACTTTATTGCCTGTTATGGTCTCAAACTTCTGGGCTCAAGCTATGCTATTGTCTTGGCCTCCCAGTGGGCTGGGATTACAGACATGAGCCACAGCATCTGACTGTATAGAAATTTTAAATTAATCTCTATCCTTTTCTTTTTTCACAGCCTCCTTCCATATTTATTTTCTTCTAAATAGAGCTTTTATCCCATAGCTATCATTTTAGTAACACTTTTATTGGTATCTGCTGCTCCCCTGACAAAAATCTCAACTCTTTTTTTTTTATGAGTTGGTGTCTCACTCTGTCGCCCAGACTGCAGTGCAGTGGCCACTCCCGGCCACCGCAGCCTCTACCTGCTGGGCTCTGGCGATCCTTCCGCCTCAGCCTGCCAAGTAGCTGGAACTACAGGTGCTCGCTACCACGCCTGGCTAATTTTTTTTTTATTTATTGTAGCAATGAGGTTTTGCTAAGTTGCCCAGGCAGGTCTTGAACCCACGGGCTCAGGCAATCCACTCACCTTAGCCTCCCAAAGCACAGGATTATAGGCTGAGCCACCGAGTCTGGCGAAGAATTTGTTATTTTATTTATTTATTTATTTATTTTGAGTTGGAGTCTCACTCTGTCGCCCAGACTGGAGTGCAGTGGCCGCTCCCGGCCATGGCAACTTCCACCTGCTGGGCTCCGGTGATCCTTCTGCCTCAGCCTTCCAAGTAACTGAAACTACAGGCACGTGCAACCACACCCAGCTAATTTTTTTTGATTTATTGTAGAGATGAGGTCTCACCAAGTTGCCCAGGCGGATCTCGAACCCGTGGGCTCAGGCAATCCACTCACCTCAGCCTCCCAATGCACAGGATTACAGGCTGAGCCACCAAACCCGGCTCAACTCTTAATTAGCCTAATTAATCACCTAGTTTGTCTATTCCTGAATATTGCTGAAGAAAAACACATAATGTAGTTTGTTGGAGTCACTATGAATTCATGATCATAAGCCTCAGACAAGCATTCAGTGCTCTCCTCCATCTTAACATTTCTCTGGGTGAGTTGATCTTCCTGCTATGCAGTGGTTTTTTAAAATGCCATCTCCACCCTATCACCCTGCCTCCTAGTGTCCAAATTACAGTTCTGCCTCATACTTAATAGAAGTAATAAAAATCACTAGGTAAGAATGGTTTCCTGTCACTAGATTTATAGACATGAATCCCTCCGTTTTTTTCCCTCTATTTAACAACTCCCTTCAAAGATGTGCTTTTTTATTTTATTGTAGATGTATTCAAGTATGCATTAGTATTTTCCACATTAAAAATTTAGAAAGACAAAACAAACAGTGCTCTCCCTTGATACCACGTTCCCTGAACAACACCTTGTTTTCTTACTACCATTCTCAAAGGTTTATATCTACTCTTTTCTTCTTTCCCTTCCAGTCTTTAGACCACATCATTCTGACTTTTGTTTAAAACTTATTTTGTTAGGTTATTAAATGACCTAGCAAAATGTTTTTTGTTGCACATTTTTTTATTTCTTCTAGAGTATTCAGCAAAGTAAATCACCTCGAAAACCTGACACTTCTGTTGTTTGAATTATGGCATGTGTCCCCTGTGTTCTTCTCTCTTGCTGTTTCTTCTCCCTATCCTCTGCCTGTACTTTCTCCTCTGCTTGGCATCGTAATGTTCTTCAGGGTTCTCTTCTAGTCTCAATGTATGTTCTTATCCTAGGTTGTACTAATAAACTTCAGTTTCTATTTTTAGCTCATATTTCTCATCTGAGTTTTAGATGCACATATTCAAAATACCTACTCTATCTCCACTGTGGGTCTGACAGGTGTTTTGAACTTAGTATTTCAAAATACAACTTTCTCCTCTCACTCCATAGCCAGCTTCTCATCTGAAATTTCCATCTTTGACATAAAAAACCAACTGATTTGCTAAATTAAAAAATTTGGGGGTTACTATGCTATCTATTCCTTTCTTTCCATCCTAATTTCTCTCTTATCAGCAAGTTCAACATTGTTAAATTTAGCTTTTTTCCTCCATCACTACTCTTAACCATTCACTCTTCTAGACTGCTGTGAAAGCATCTTAACTGACCTCAGATCTGTATGTCACAGAGCAAACAGACATTTTTATAAAATGCACATAGATCATTTCACCTTCCTCTTAAGATCTTTTGTTGGGTATCCATTGCTTTTAAATAAAATTCATATTTAATAATTGTGTGACCTTAAAGGTTTCACATACTTTGACCTTTGTCTATATTTTCAGCTTCTTTTACTATATTGTTCACTGTATTTTAGCTATATTGTTTAAAATTCCTCAGTGAAGCCAAGTTCAGAACCTTTGTACATATTGTCATTTTGGTGTTGCCTGAATGTCACATCTTCATTGTTGCCTTTCCTAACCTCCCAACCTAAATTTTTTCTGTAACCATTTATTTGATGTCTTTCTCCTCTACCAAATACTAAGCTCTAGTTGGACAAGGAACTTTGTGATGTTATGAGCTCTGTGTCCTAACCTCTTGCATATTATATCTCATTTAGGACATTTTTGAATGAATGGATGGAGGGATAGATGGATGGATGAAAATCTGATCTGTGACATAAGATACAGATGAGAACTGATAGACACATATTTCCCCTTTTAAGAGCAGATGGTAAATATATATATATATATATTTATGTTTCTTTTAATTCTTTCAGCAAGATCTCTGTACCTTCTTGATATCAAGAGCCTGCAAAAACTCAACGCTGGCTAATTATTTATACTGGTATGTGAAAATACTTTTCTGTTTATTTTCTTATTACTCTTAAGGATTGCTTTGGCTTATGTTGTAAACACAATGACAATTTAAAGGAAGATAGGAGCAAGCACCAGAAACTTGGATACAGTATTCCTATCAAGCTGTATTCCCCCACAGCTGGTCTCAGGGAAGTGCTGCTAATAACACCACTGCTTCTCTTCTCTTTCACTCACTTTCCAGGAGCTAGGTTGTAACTGGGTAAGGTAATGGATATTTTCCCTTTGCTTACCTATTTGCTCTTTTATCCCCTAAAATTCCTGTCGTGGCACTGTTTACCTTTTATAGCACTTCAAATAGTGTTAGATGGGGTGTGCTGCTGCATGCCTGTAATTGCAGCACTTTGGAAGCCCAAGGTAGGAGGATGGCTTGAACCCAGGAGTGTGAGATTAGCTTGGGTAACATAGTGAGAACTTGTCTCTACAAAAAATAAGAAACATAGCCAGATGTAGTGGTGCATGCCTGTAGTCCCAGCTACTCAGAGGCCGAGCCCAGGAGGTCAAGGCTGAGGTGAACCATGATTGTGCCACTGTACTCCAACCTGGGTGACAGTGTGAGACACTAACTTTAAAAAAAAGAGAAAAAAGAAAAAAATAGTGTTAGTATGATGCTTCATAGTCCTTTAGGAGTATATATTTTCATATTATTCTCTAAAACATTGGAATCATTTAAAAATAGAAGAATTCAGTTACCTTATCTCATTTTTTATTTTGTATTTGTATATAATCATGAGGTGCAAGTGCAGTTTTGCTACACTGATATATTGCATTGTAGTAAAGTTAGGGACTTTAGTGCATCCATCACTGGGGCAATGCACACTGTACCCACTAAGCAACCTCCCATATCTACCTCCCCCTATCTCACTTTAAACATGAGAAAACTGAGGCAGAGAAGTTTGCTGTGACTGAACTTAGTAGAACTTGACCTAGTATCAAATTATTTATCTATGATTTTGCCATTTTCAGAGTACTTTCAGGGACTGTGTCTCATTTGTTGTTGTAGAGTAATATGGAGCAAGTATAAATGTCTCTCTTTTACATGAAAACAATATCCCGAGTCAATTGAAGGAAGGGAAAACTGAGATACAGAATGAATAACTGACTTTCTGAGACTCAATTCATATGAAACATGACTCCTTTTATCTGTCACAGAACTCTGAAGGGTGAAGCACAAGTAGCCTAAGCCACAATCAGGCATATTCTGGTTCAGAAAAAGAAAGCACTAGGATTAAACACTAGATAAGAAAGTTTATCTAATTTTACAGAGTGGACAAAAGGCAGAGCCAGCTGAGTGAGACCTACCTGATGCCTTCTTTACATTTGAAAGAACACTTAGTCCATGTGTTAAACTTCTTGACATGACATTTTTTTCACTGTGTAAATGATCTCCAATCCTACTTCTCAATTTATAACCTTAAACTTTAGCAAATTACAGATTAATAGATGTCCATGCTGAAAGCTTATTACAGGCTGAGCATCCCAAATCCAAAAATTTGAAATCTGAAATGCTGTAATATCCCAGAATTTTTGAGCACTGACATGAAGCTCAAAAGAAATGCTTGTTGGAGCATTTCAGATTTTGGATTTTCATATTTAGGATGTTATATATAATGCAAATATTCAAAAATTTGAAAAAATTTGGAATCCAAAACACTTCTTATTCTAACATTTTGGATAAGAGGTAGTCAACCTGTATTTTTGAATAATCATGAAACAGTTTGCTTTTCTTGAGGAAATGAAACAAAATGCTGTTATTTTAAACTGGATTTGGGGAAACTGCCCTTGTGGGGGCAAATTAAGCCTTAGCTTCATTTTCCCACTCTGGAAAGGTTATGTTTCTCTGGAAACTGTCCCATAGGCAAGGAGTAGGTAACTAAATCAGAGCACTTTTCTAACAAGCACAGATTTTGTTATTTACATAAATAAATCTTTGTTTAGTTTAGCCTTTATGGTTTTCTTTACAACAAAGAAAAACTGCTGTCAACAATCTTAACTAAAACAGTCATTTTTTCCTCCTTTTGGAACCTTTTTTTCCTGTGGGCGTCAGCAGTGGGAAGAAAAATAGTTCTCTGCTTTTACTTTAGCAATTTAATATAATTTTTATAAACCTGTAGTTTCCTCACATTAAAATTCAGCATGTTCTTGAAATATGCTTACACAATGTTTTAGCTAATTGTGAATTACTATTTTTTCATTGAAGAATTTACTTAGAAATTCTTATATTACCAAATTGCTACTGTTTCCTTTATAAAGTAACCTCTTGCCTCTCAAGTTCTCTATTCCAGTCTGATCCTAAGTATGTCTAATTCATTGGTATTGTGGAAAAATATTCCTCATGCAAATCTAAATATTTAAAAGAGAGTAAAGAGAATAAATATGGGATATGTTGCTGAGTTTGTGAGTGCTTCTTAGCTTCTAGTTATTTTTAAATTAAAATTTTATATATTTTTAAAATTATTTACTAAAAACTTTTTTATAGGTATGTTTTTTCCTTGCAATATTCATGGAAACTTTTCTTTGACTCAGAATGAGTAGTCTGGAGTAGACAATATTTTAAGGGCTATGTGTATACATACTGATTATGTTCTTTGAAATTATGTATTCTTTTGATTTGATCATAGACCAGATTTCATTATGAAATTTGAAATTAGCTTTGATAGAACCTTAGATCCTGTTTCAACTAGGAAGAATTTTCAAATCATTCTGAAAGCAACCAAACAGTAGGAAACTTAATAGAGGAACAGTTTCCTACATGGCAACTGTTTCTGTTCCGAAAGAGTGCTTTGTTTTCTCCATGGCTATTAAACAAAGTACAGCCCCCGCTCCCAGTCTTAGAAGCGTTCCATCAAACTTAGATTTGATTTGTGTTTTCCCACTATATCTCTGATTCATTGAAGCAATCGCATGTGCTCTGCCTGTTCATTCCGTAAGGAGTAATTGTCTTTCCCGTATTTACAGTCTGCATATTACATCTTCAGAAATACTCATGGGGAGAAAAGCTACCGATGTGGACTCTTGCCTTTGGTAGGCACTGCTTTTGTAAATGTAGGACAACTGTATGGGAAATAATTTCAAATAGTTGGTTTAAAATGATCATTCCCTTCCTTTGAACATGAATAGAATAGTACAACAATAGTCAAATGTAGAATTTAAATGCCTCTGACTCTAAGCTTACTCTGTTATAATGTATTAAATATAAATTTTAATTGATTGTGCTATTTCCTTTTGAGCATTTAAATTTCCTTTTTTCATTTGTTCCCTTTCCAGTGATTTAAACAGGATTCCAGCTGTAGCTAAATCCTTAGGGACTTGTGGTTGTGCAGGCAATCCTTTTAAAATGAATAGTGTCAACCTTTTAAGCCACAGAGGGGAGTTATAGTCGCCAATCTGTAAAATGTTGTGCATCAGAATCTATAAATCGTTCCAGTTTTTTATTTTTATAGCCATTCCAGTGTGTTGAAATTGAAAGTAAACTTTGGACACTTTGACATGTTTTCTATAACTTTTAAGACTTTCAAGGTAATAAAGGTTATTTACTCCACAAAACAAAATTGCCAGGAAGCAGGTAGCCCACTGATGTCATCTTACAATGGGTACCCAAACAATTTTGTCTACATTTCCACTTTAGTATGTCAGCTTTCAACAGAATACCTCGGGGGGCTTTGTACAATCTAGTTTATTGGTGTGAACAGAAAAACTCAGGAATGATTCAAATCTAGGTCTTCTATTCTTGATGTCTAACCTTGTTTTTGATATTTGGAGTTGTCGCTGTCATTTTTATTTTAGATTGGCTTTTTCTTTGCAACAGAACTTGAATGATTTTTGAGAGGTGTTTACTACTTGACCCTTATCATGAGCATCAAAATATACCTTCATAACAGGAAATGACTGCAGCTGTAGTGCTTGCTTGGTGGTCAGAAAGACCTGCTGGACACAGAGTGGCCTGTGTAGTGTGGTCATCTGTGTGTTCATTTGGAAATGAGTGTACTACTCAAACACATGGGAAAAGACACGGATATGCTAAGATGACAGAGACAAGAACTTTAACTAAAGGGTAGAAGGGTATGGATTGGGTTACCATAAGACCATATTAACAGTTTCAGAATTTAGAACCACTATCTGTTTCACAGTGTTTGATGTTGTTCTGAAATGACCAAATATTTTGGAATACTGTGAGTAGAAAATAGGAGCTTATTTCTTTAGTTGTTCTTAGCTTAGGTATCAATGTGGATGTTGTTCTGAAATGACCAAATATTTTGGAATACTGTGAGTAGAAAATAGGAGCTTATTTCTTTAGTTGTTCTTAGCTTAGGTATCAATGAACTTTCTACAGTGAAAGGAATGATTTCCAGTGCTCTTTGGAATGGGGAATGTTGGTAATATGACTGAGAAATCAAATTTTTTAATTTAATTTTAATTAAAGAGTCATATGAGTCTAGTAATCACTCTGGAAATTCTAAAAGTTACTCTTGTTTCAAGATTGAGGGTTGCCTTCTTGAATTTTTGGTTTAGAACTCTTGTTGTGAATTTGCTATGGTAGGTATGGTATCATGATTTATTTTCTCATTCTACTTCCAGAATGACTCTGGGGACTGCTGAAACATAGTTATTGTGGTGAAGTATCACACTGTGATGTAGGAAGGAGAAAGTTCTTATTTTTATCAACTTTTAAAACACATTTCTTTGTATAAGATTTTATTGGGTATGTCAGAATAGTAAAAATTTTTAAGGCATGACACCTGGCATTCATTTCTTTATAATCTTTGAAGGGCACTGAGTAAGAGTTAAACTTGTGACACAATGATATGCAGCAAACATTATCAACACAAGTTGTGTGAGAGACTGTGCCTAATCTAGGAAGTCAGACAAGTAACAAGTTATTAGGGTCTGTGAAGACTTCCTGGAAGAGAGAAAATGCCCACTATGCTTGAAAGATGCGTAGAAGGTGGAAAGATGAAGAGAGAGGGGAGGTATTTCTGGACAGTACTGCAAGATGAATGGAAGCGCCAATATGGGTGCCTGGGGAAGGGTGTTAGGGGACTGACCTGATTGGAGGGTGGCTGTGTAAACTAGGGGTGGTGGAAACTTGAAACTGAAGCTTGGGACTGTACGGACTTTTTTTAGAGTAGCAGAAGAGAGTCATTGATGTTTTTGTAACTAGGATGGGACATGATAAAAGTATTTTAAAGGTGAAAAATTGAGGGATATTGAGTTGAGCAGATGTGGTTTCATTTTAGAGTTAGAGGCCTTGTAAGTGGTATCTGTGATTTGATTCCAGGTAGTGCTAGATAGTACAGAACCATTAGAAGAGACATTTAATAGGAAAAACCAACAAGATCTGTTGACTAATTAAGTATAGGTGTCTGAGGCAGGGGACTGTGAGCTAAGTTATTGGTACCTTGGACCACAAATTAAACACAAGGTACCAATAAAAGTTTTAAGTAGGACTTGTGTTCTTTGGTTTGACTGTAGCCCCAACTCTCCCTCTTTTCTTAGATTCAAACAATTAAACATTTGTTTATAGCCTGACTTGTGAGAAAACTTGAGTTTGTGAACCCTGCTGTGTGAGAATTTCCAGCCCAAAATGATTGGAATATTGATACTTTCAGTAGAAGTAGAAAAATACCTCATTTAGTGTAATTGGTTCAGTTTTATACATGTTCAACACATGTTCAGTTAAAAATGACAAACAGTACCTTGCAAAAGAGATTTGGTGTTTGAAGTTAGGGTCGATGAATATAAAAGCAGGCCACCTAATGAAATGCAAATTTGGACTTTATGTCCAAATATGGACCTTTATTCCTTATGAATAAAAGGAATATATATTGAGATAATAGCTAAATCCATGAGATTAGTCATTCATTCATTCAACGGTAATATAAAGAGCAACTATTATGAGCCAGGCAGGAAAGTGCTGAAGGTATAGTGGAGAACAAGATGATAATCTCTCTGCTCTCATGAAGTTTACCCTCTAGATGGCTGAACACAGTATGCACTTTCCCAGAAACAGTATAATAATAATAATATGCATCTGTGGCTTGAGATTTTGGAAAGGCTATCAGTTAAGAAGGTTTAAAAGTTTCATGTGTGCTAACAGTTTCTAGAGACGTTCTCTAAGCTTCCATTTTTATATAAAGAATAGAGCTCCGTGAATTAGAATAAATAAATAAATAAATAAATAAATAAATAAATAACAGTGAACTAAGTAAGCTTAGTAGAATAGAAATAATTCTGGCACGGGAGTTCAACCTGGATTCCAGTCCAACTCTTACAATCAACTAATTGTGCTACCATGGGCAGGACACAGCCTCTCTAAGTTTCACTATCCATAAAGCAAGCAAGTTGATCTAGACTCGTGTTTTTCAAGTCACACACTATGATCCATTGAAAAGAAAATGTCACAGTCTAGCATTTGCTATTTAAAGAAAAATAAAATAGAGCAGAGTGGCAACTGTTAACGTTGTTTGTAAGGTATTGCTTTATGAAATTTCCTTTTCAGTTTTATGCATGTGTATGCACACATGGCTGTGTGCATCAAGTTGTTATATAAAATATTATTTGTTATTATGGTTTATTCCATTAGAACATTGTGAAACTGCATTAGATGTCCTCTAAAGTTTTATTCAGAGCTTTGCTTATATGATTTTTGTAATTGTATAAGCAGATTAGGTTTAAGAAAACATTTAAAATTTCTTTAACTTTCTAAAACCATTATTGTGTAATAGAAAAGTTGAAGATTATACATGAATTTTTGAGAAATGAGGAAATTGAATGGGAAAGAAAAAACCCTATTAATGTTTTGTTTATCTTTCAAAAGTATGTCAGTGAGAAAAGTAGCTTCAGGGTGTTTTTCAGAATAAGAGCACCTTATGTAATGCCAAAGTATTACATAAATTATGAAAATAATAATTTTTATTTTTTAATTAAATTTGTGAGTTTAGATGATATTTGAGGATGTTAATACTCTGCATCTCTCGTACATTCATAAAGAGAAAATGCGAAAATGCTAGTTTTTATGGCAATATTTTTAGAAAATTCTGAATATTGCCCAAATTGCCACATTAATGCTGTTAGTTTACCTTTTATTGATGGTCATACATGCCTTAATTTTTCACTTTTAAGAAATGATAAAATGTGGTTTATTACTCCAATTTAATTATTTTTGCATATATAAAATCAATTTTTTTAGTGAAAAGGTATAACTATTTGCAAAATGAATCTGTTTTATTTCACATATTAAGGTATGTGATCGTAGAATGTGAAGATCAAGACACTCAGCAGAGAGATCCAAAGACCCATGAGATGTACTTGAATGTCATGAGAAGATTCAGCCAAGCATTGCTGAAGGTAACTATTAAATGCAGGGGCAGACAAACTGCAGGGCATGGGACAAATTTGGCCTGATGCCTGTTTTGGTGTGGTCCATAGCTGGAATGGTTTTTCCATTTGTTTGTTTGTTTATTTATTTATTTATTTTGAGTTGGCGTCTCACTGTTGCCCAGACTGGAGTGCAGTGGCATGCTCCCAGCCATCGCAGCCTCTCCCTACTGGGCTCGGCAATCCTTCCTCCTCAGCCCTTCAAGTAGCCTGAACTACAGGCGTGTGCTACCACGCCCGGGTAATTTTTGATTTACTGCAGAGATGCGGTCTCGAACTCTTGGGCTCAGGCAATCCACTTGCCTCAGCCTCCCAAAGTGCTGGGATTACAGCTGAGTCACTGCGCCTGGTGAATTTTCTATTTAATGATCTGAAAACAAATCAAAAGAATATTTTGTGACATGAAAATTATGTGAAATTTGAATTTTATTGTTCATAAATAAATAATTGGAACTTAATCATATTCATTTTTCTGTTGTCCATGACTACTTTTACACTACAATAGCAATTTGTTAATTGGAATGCAAACTGTATGGCCAACAAGGCCTAAAATATTTCCTCTTTGGTCTTTCACAGAAAATTTGTTGATCCCTGATTTAATAAAATAAACCTAACCACAGAATTTTTTAAAAAATTAAGCTTTTCCTTTTTTTATTTAGCATTGTCTTATTAAGATTGTGCATATTCTCATAAATCTGGCAGTGGTCATTTTGCAGATACTTTCTGCATTATTAAATTTTTGGTTTTTCAACAGTTTTTAGAGATTTTTCCTCTGGTGTTATTTTAAAGCTATGTCGCAGTTCAGCCAGCAGAGGGTGCAAGGACAGTAAAAAAACTCATTCTGTGACTTTGCTACAGAAACATTTTACTTTATAGCATCTCTTATCTGCTGTTTTATGTTCTTAAAAATCTAAATCTTATTAATCACTTTGAAACTAAACATTTATATAGTTCTCAGAGTGCAGAACTTCTAGCATCAAACTCTCGTCTAATCTCACATCTGTCACTTACAACCTTTGTCAACTATGAAGACATTTTAGTTTCTCTAAGCTTAAATTTCCTCATTTATGAAATGGGGATGAAAACACTTGCCCAGCTGCTCTTACCACGGTAATTGGAAAGATTAGCTGAGAAAGTGTATTTTTATAACTTTTTAAAACTGGAAATCACTACATAAAATTTAAGGCATTTATTTTTTATGACCTATATTTTACTAAGCAAGTACATATTGTGGTGCAATTTGCACAGTTTCTTCTTTTTAAGTAGATTTTTAGTTCCTTGAAAACAACATCTTTGTTTTGGCCATGTATATATCCATCACATTTCTTAAGGCATCATAAGTTTTCAGGTATTTATTGAATCAGATAAGGAGTAAATACATTTTGACAGTGAATGAATCCTATCTTGTCACGTGGTTGTATGTGAAAAAAAATGCTCTATTGTAGAAAGACCATCATTCTCTGAAGACACGGGGATTTTCATTTGTGGATAGGCTGGTGGTGTTTAACTAAGATAGCAGGTTTTTCATTATCTCTGAATCAAGATAATTCATCTTTTTCCGTTTTGATTTGTATTGAAGTTTACAGCTTTAGAAGTATAACTAAAGTTCACACATGCTTTTTAAGAAACCCTGATCGTTATGGTATATAGAACTAATTTTTCTTTGTTTTGGTTCCCTGCAGGGTGACAAGTCTGTCCGAGTCATGCGTTCTTTGCTGGCTGCACAGCAGACGTTTGTAGATCGGTTGGTGCATTTGATGAAGGCTGTACAGCGTGAAAGTGGAAATCGTAAGAAAAAGGTGTTTGCTTTTGTTTTTCTTTTGTGGTGTTTGCTTTTGCTTATGACTGGTGGTGGCTTGGCCTCATACAATACTGAGTTCTGGTTGTTGTGTCTTTGGGTTGCTATCTTATGTGAACTTCTTATCATGTAGTTATAGTAATGGGAATACTTATAAGCTCTGATTATGTGCGCAGTCCTGTTTATGAGTTTACAAATACAGATATAGTATTTAATCTTCACAACAATCCTATAAGTTAGTATCTATTATTATTTCAGTCATGAGGAAAAAGATGCAAAGAGAGATTAAGTACTTTGTCCAGTGTCACACAGCTAGTAAATATTGGAGTTGGGATCTGTACTCAAACATGAGTTCATGTTTTTATCTACAATGCTTTGTTGCCTCATTTTAGCATATTAAATTAGGATATAAGGTATTCTATATGGAAGGCACCTCCAGGGAGCATTTAGATCAGAATTCTGAGATAATGAAGGTCCAGAGTGACTTGCCCAGGATTGCAGAACTGGTTGTTAGTGACAACCCTGGCTCTGCCTGCTGCTCTGGCTGTACCTTGATCTTTCTCTGCACTGTGAGACTTCCACTTGATGTGTAGGAGAATATCGATTCTTCTTTTGGCATTTCTTCTGCCCAGTGGCCTAAATTGTATGAAGAACTCTCTTGGTATCTTCTCTCTTCCTAATCCCATTAGATAAGAGTCAGATCTTTCTTGATGACTTTTGTAAAACAACACAACACATGTTACCCTTATTCTTAAGACGTGGAAGGCAGAGAGAGGAAAAGATGAAGAATCGAGTCAAGTTCAGAGGCAAGGATGCAGTCTAATGAGAAATGCTAGCATAGCTGTGTCCTAGGAGTAATGTTCACCAGGTTAGAGAGGGAAATAGACTGAAGGGGAAACACATTTTATTGAGTTGGCATTTTCTTTGTTGTTGAGAGGAATCACACGTTTTAAACAAAATCCTCCTGCTTTTCCCTGGACCTTCCTCAGAGGTGCCTGTGTGGGAAGCAGTATGATTCCCAGGGCCCCCAGCAGAGGGAGTATCTGCAACTCGCATGTGCAGTTTGACAGCAGACACTTAAACCTCTGACTACACCTGTTTTAGCTATTCTGGAGAATCACTGCCTGTTTGAGACATCACTCAGAGCCCCCGAAATAAATTTTGTGTTTGCCACATAGGCTGTATTTTAAGTCAGACTATTCTAAATATAGTCTCAGCGTTGGCTAAAAACCTTTTTAGCATTTTATCATGACTTCGTAAAAGATAAACTTACTTTTATTTGCATAAATTTATGAAAAACAAGCCCTGGCACCATGGAGAAATGCAAAGATTGCTCTTTACTACCATGATTTGCGTTAATACTAGTGGTAATGAAATGGCCACTAATAATTTAAAATTATATATAGCACTTTGTTAGCCCTCAATTAATTTGTAAGAGCTGTATCACAGTGGGGCAATTGTATTAGATCCGAAGCAAGGGAATCCCTGAATTTAGTGTCACTTGAGGGAAGAAAATGATACTGTTGCTATCTTCTTTCCTTTGCTGATCTCTAGTTTAGGAAAAATTCTTTTAGAAGTCTCTAAGATATATGAGTTCTAATAAAATACTTTTTCCATCAACATTTTAAAAAATTAACACTTGCATTTTAAATGTTGTAAGCAGTCTGTTTTCACTTTGTGATTCTTTAGGGGATATTATTTATTCTACAAATATGAAATATATGTTGCATACCTACTGTGTGCCAAGCATTTTTCTAAGTTCTGGGAATAAACACAGCATTGAATATAAAAATCTCTCTCTTTATGGAGCTTATATTCATGTTGGAACAGAAAGTAAACACAATAAAAAAGTAAAATGTGGATAGTATACTAGATAGTGTTGTGTGCTTTGGAGAAAAATAAGCAAGAAGGGTTATAGGAAGTACTGGGGCCAAGTAGTAAGGGGATATTCTCTCAATAGCATGGTCAGGGAAGGCCTTACAGAAAATTATCATTTGAACAAAGTACCTGAAGCAAGCCAAAAGTGAGAGAGCAAGCCAGTGTTCCGGAGAAGACCGGTCCAGACAGGGAAAGCAGTGTAAAGGCCCTGAGGCAGAAACATATGTAGCAGGTTTGAGAAGTAGTACGAAGCCTAGTGTATTTGGAGTGGGGGGATAAGGGTGGGGAGGCAGTAGCAGATGAGGAAAGAGATAATGGGAAATGGATGGAATGTGTCCTTGTCAGACATTGTAGGGACTTTGACTTAACTACTGAGTGAGAACAGCTTCTGTTGAGGGTTTTGATAGAAGCGTGACAAAATCTACTGATCATATGAGCAGCAGTACTCTGGTTGCTTTAGATGAGAAGCCATAAGGAAGACAAGAGTTTGAAGAGGAGAAGTCAGGAGGCTCTTGCAGTAATCAGGATGAGACAGGACGTGAGGTTGATGTTCAGGTCCTTAGGGCTTTCAGTGGTAATGTGGTGACAAGTGGCTGAATCTCTCACCCTTTTCTTGTTTGCTTTCTGGTTATTTTACCATTTATCAGCACATCAACTAGAAAGTTGTTAATATAGAATAATTTTAAGTCATATTCATTGACATCACTTCACATTTGTTTTGTTTGACCATCCAGTTAGTTAGGAACTAGATGTATTGATTTTTGTAATGCATGTGTAGCCATCATACCAGTTGATTCGCAATTGATTTTAACTTGAACGTTTCATCATTCAGAAGGAGATTTGGATTATTACTGAAGGGAAATAATGTAATTTTTGGTCTTGGTGGTCCTTGAATACTTCTGTCCCTTAATCATTCCAGGGTCGGCGTCTTTGATGCATACCCAGCAGCAGTTGAAATGCTTTATGCTGGGATCAGCAACCGAGTTTTTCCTCTTAAAGAACAAGCTCAAGCCGGGCTCGGTGGCTCAGCCTGTAATCCCACGCCTTTGGGAGGCTGAGGTGAGTGAATTGCCTGAGCCCGTGGGTTCGAGACCCGCCTGGGCAGCAAGACCTCATCTCTACAATAAATCAAAAAATCAGCCGGGTGTGGTAGCACATGGCTGTAATTCCGGCTACTTGGAAGGCTGAGGCGGAAGGATCACTGGAGCCCAGCAGGTCGAGGCTGCGGTGGCCGGGAGCGGCCACTGTACTCCAGTTTGGAGTACAGTGTGAGACTCCAACTCCAAAAAAAAAAAAAAAAAAAAAAAGAACAAGCTCACCTATTTAAAGAATTCTAGACTTACCCAACTTTTCAAGGAAATTGATTATTCTTTTGAAATTGACAAAAAGGCTTCATCTGAACACTATAGTTGTTGCTAAATGATGAAACTGTTTCCTCATGACTTGGATTTCTCAGTTTTTTAAGTGTTGGCTTAATGCAATATGTATATGACTGAAGGAAATGAGTGATGATGATATCTTGGTAAAAGTTTGATCAGGCAGACTCAGTAAAAGATAGAAGGTAGGGTCCAGGTTCCTCCAAGTGAATTAAATTTCCTTTTTAAACTCAAAAAAGGCGCTGGGGCAGCTTAATGAAATTCTCGCTTAATATTTGGTCATGCAAAATTAAACTTCAAATGAAATTATAGTTTCACTCTGTGGCTTCACAAATCCTTGGGAAACAGAAATTGAATCTTTAGGTCCAACTTGAATATATTCCTGATTCCTTTTCAGCTGCAGCAAGTGAAATGTCTTCTCTCTCTCCTTCCGTGAAAGCCCAGCTTTTCAGTCATGGAATTGTTCACTTCAAAGCATGCTGCTGCTATTGTTTGATTGATTATTGATAAGGGGTTGTCTCTCACCCAATGTCTCCTTCACATTACTTTGGTGCTTTGCAAATATTTTGAAGTCAGTAGAACCAGATTTTATATCTTTACTGTATGTTTTATAAACTACTTCTTCCATTTTAACCTAGTCAATCCCTTCTGATTTGTTCTCCCAGAATGAGAGACTACAGGCATTGCTTGGAGATAATGAAAAGATGAATTTGTCAGATGTGGAACTTATACCATTGCCTTTAGAACCCCAAGTGAAAATTAGAGGAATAATTCCAGAAACAGCCACTCTATTTAAGGTAATTGTGGTAAATCTTTGACATGTATGATTGGAACCCAATTCTTTAAAGTCAGATCAGAGACACCATCTTGAAAAATTATTATATTGCAGATATCTAGAATTCTATTTAATTTAGTAAATGCTAGATAAATGGTATGTTTTACCTATCAGTGTAGTTTGTTTTAGGGTCTTTGTATGTTACCAGTACATGGGTATTTTTTATAAAATGTGTAAAATATATGTGTGACTCTGGGTTGCTTTTTAATATTTAATTCTGTTCCAAACTAATTATTGATCAGAGCCACAACTTTTTTATGTGTAAAATTACAAAACATATACATTTATTTTGTAGTTCAGATTATTAGATATGCATTCCAGTTGACCTTTTTTACATTTCTCAATCTGATATCTGTTCCTATGAACTTTAAGCTTTTCCTTGTATCTTCAAATAGCAATTCTCTTTAGTTTATAGTGGCATACCAAGCTTGGTGTACTTCTTTTGGCTGGCCACCAAAGAAACAGCTGAGGGAGCTGCCTTCTTCAGTCAGGCTAAAGGGCCAAAGAACTGAGCGTTATCCAGGAGGGATCCTACTGAAAAATTGTTGTGAGACATGGTGTTTTAGGTTTCATGATTCTAATAGTGGAAGGTCATAAGTTGCATTGAACATTACTTTGCATCAGATAAGAAAGTGCTCCTAGAATAACTAATGTATATGAAAAGAGATATAGTAGCATATAGTTCACATTTTTTAAGGAGGTGTGTTTTAAGGCAACTGTTAGAGCCCATCTCATACAACTGAAGCATAATTTTTGTAAAGTATTACTAAACCTTACTGCATGTTATAGACTGTCTCTATTCTTTTAAAAATTCTTCTATTTCTTTAATTTTTAAATGTTGCTTACACCCTGTTTTATTGGTTTTAAATTTCATTTATAGATTGCAGCCTGCAATTTGATAATACTGGTGTAGGCAATACAAAGTACATATTTCTTAGTTTGTGCTTACAATCTACCTCGGCTGAAATAGAATGAAATGTAAATATATACAAGACTATACACATGCAACAACTGGCATTTCTTTGGACTAGAACTCCCAAAGAGGACAAGCTTATAATGTTCTTGTACTCTAGGACTAGTCAAGAGCAGTGAATTAAAATGGCAGTTTTACTTTTTGTTTTTGTTTTTTTTTTTGAACAGGGTGAAAAAGAATATAACATAGAGCAGGGATAGTAGAGTGTAAGAATGTCTATCTGCCACTGTTTTTAAATAAATTCTAGACCTGTTTTCTCTTTAACTGTAAAGTATTATAATTGTACCTTATATAAAGGAAGTAAATTTTCAATAAAATAGCTTGAGAAATATATATATTTTGAGTTGGAGTCTCACTCTGTCCCCCAGATTGGAGTGCTATGGCCGCTCCTGGCCACCCAGCCTCGACCTGCTGGGCTCCAGCGATCCTTCCGCCTCAGCCTTCCACCACCTGGAACTACAGGCGCGTGCTACCACGCCCGGCTAATTTTTTGATTTTATTGTAGAGATGAGGTCTCGCCAAGTTGCCCAGGCGGGTCTCGAGCCAGTGGGCTCAGGCAATCCACTCACCTCGGCCTCCCAAAGCGCGGGATTACGGGCTGAGCCACCGAGCGCGGCGAGAAATATTTTTGATCTGAATTTTTAGTTTTGATTATTTTTCTTTTAGCCTCTAAGTATGTGGGTGTTCTTAAAAATGTTGAGTTGAGCCGGGCTTGGTGGCTCAGCCTGTAATCCCGCGCCTTTGGGAGGCTGAGGTGAGTGGATTGCCTGAACCCGCGGGTTCGAGACCCACCTGGGCACGCGAGACCTCATCTCTACAATAAATCAAAAAATTAGCCGGGCGTGGTAGCGCGTGCCTGTAGTTCCTGCTGCTTAGAAGACTGAGGCGGAAGAATCTCCGGAGCCCAGCAGGTTGAGGCTGCGGTGACTGGGAGCAGCCACTGCACTCCAGTCTAGGTGACAGAGTGAGACTCCAACTCAAAAAAAAAAAAAAAAAAATATTGAGTTGAAGTTTAAGAGTAATGGTTCTGAAGCAGTTTACTTACATAATTTTAGTTATGTATAGGAACTAGTTATGTAGAGTATCTCTGTGTTGAGTTGCTACATAACTAATTCGTAATCACCTTTGGGTCAAGGATACCTTTGAGAATCTGGTGAAGGTGGTGAAAATTGCCGGTGTGCTTACAAATAATACAGAAATTTCTACATACACTTGCATGGTATCTGTGGATTCCCGTTGTCCTTTTATGAACTCCTTAGAGCTGAAAAGGTTAAGTACCCTCTTTTCTAATATATTAAAGAGTATTTTATTTTTTTTTAATTTTTTTTGAGTTGGAGTCTCACTCTGTCGCCCAGACTGGAGTGCAGTGTCCGCTCCCGGCCACCGCAGCCTCGACCTGCTGGGCTCCGGCGATCCTTCCGCCTCAGCCTTCCAAGTAGCCGGAATTACAGGTGCGCGCTACCACGCCCGGCTAATTTTTTGATTTATTGCAGAGATGAGGTTTCGCCTGCCCAGACGGGTCTCTAACCCGTGGGCTCAGGCAATCCACTCACCTCAGCCTCCCAAAGGCACGGGATTACAGGCTGTCACTGAGCCCAGCTTAAAGAGTATTTTATAGACCTTAGTTTAAGAGCCAGAGTTAGATATTCCTGGGGCATGGACCTCTTGAGGCGCTAGCACTAGTGCCAGTTGTCCTGTGACGGTCATTTGCTTGCTGTAGATTTCAGATGAAATCTAAATTTCAGATCAGTTTTGAATCTGAATAGGAAAATCACAGCAGAGATCCTCCTGCCTGTCATTTATCTTTAGGAAGGTCACTTCCAATTATTATTGCTGAACTTTTGTGAACTAGGACTCAAGCTAATTTGTAAAGACATTTTCAGTAGGAATTATAATAGGATATTCCAAAAGTAAGTTAATTTGAAGTTCAGAATTTTAGTCCATAAGCGTTTATAAACTCTAAACATATGTTGGTGGGGAACATTTTACAAGTGAAGCATTTTTTTTTCACCTAACATTTTATAGGAAAGCTTTCAAACAAAAAGCAAAATTGAAAGAATTTTACAATAAACAGCTGTGTACCTACACTTTTACTCTGTGATAAATATTTTGCTGTTTGCTTTGTCTCATCTGTTCACATCCCTGTATGAGATTTTTGTGCTATTATTTCTGATGGCTTGTGTAAGTTAAAGTTATCACCATTTTTTTTTATTTGTTTGACTCATTTGTTTTCTTTGGATTATTATAAAGTTTTCAAATTTCTGTCTTATATGGTTTTCTCTCAGTTATAAAATTCAATAGAGCCTCTCTCTCAAAACAGTTCTCTGATTATTATCTCCAAATAGCAGTCTTAGCATGCCACTTCATGTGAGGTTTTATGTGATTCCCCTTTTTTAAAGAGAATTTAATTTCTTTCTTTTGTTGTTGATTTAAACATATATCTAAACTAATTTTGAAGGTTCATATAATTAAGAAGAAGATTCTGGGGAAAATATATAGTTATTCTAGAATAAAAGATACAGATATATGACATCTTTCATTTTTTAAATGAGGAATTTGAATCTTAAACCTGCACAGCCAGTACAAGTACACAAGTATACCAAAACCTGAAACTTTTTGAGTTCTGACATGAAAATTTCACACCTGGCTTCATGTCGGGTCACAGTCAAAACTTTGTTTCATACACAAAATTATCTAAAATGTTATATAAAGTTACCTTCAGTTTATAAGTGGATATAAAATATAAATAAATTTTATGTTTAGACCTGGGTCCCATTCTTATGATATCTCATTATATATATGCAAATATTCCAAAATCCAAGAAAGTCTAAAATCTAAAACACTTGAGGTCACAAGCATTTCTGTTAAGAGATGCTCAACCTGTAGTATATACTATACTTGCCATAACAAACCAGGACCCAGCCAGGTGCAGTGGCTCATGCCTATAATCCAAGCACTCTGGGAGGCCAAGGTAAGAGGATTGCCTGAGCCCACGGATTCGAGACTAGCCTGGGCAACTTGGCAAGACTTCATCTCTATAATAAATAAAAAAAGTAGCTGGACATGATGGCACATGCCTGTAATTCTAGCTACTTGTAAGACTGAGGTGGAAGGATCACCTGAGCCCAGCAGGTTGAGGCTGTGGTGGCCATGAGCATGCCACTACCCTCCAGGCTAGGAGACAGTGAGACTCCAACTCAAGAAAATAACAACAAAAACTAGGACTTGCCATCTGGTATATTTTTATGCCATGCTGTTTCACCTTATTTCTTCTGATATATCTATAACAATAAAAATAATGATGGTGTACATACATAGAATCTCTTGTCTGCATCAGGAATGGTGTCAGACCTTTGGCATCTATAATTTCTGATTTACCTTAACAGCTCTGCAGAAGGGGTGTAATCTTTATCTTACAGGTGAGGAAATAAGTTAAAGGAATATGTATAAGAGCCATTCAGCTAGTACCTGGCAGAGCCTGAATTTATATTTAGGACTGACTTCAGAGCTAGTGCTCTTTCCACCCTGTAATCTTCTGACTATTATTAGCTAGTTCATTGTTCTGTCCAAAGTACCTGAATGTATCTTACTGACAATCCAGCTTTCTTTTAAGTCTTTTTTACCTGTGTTTTTACCTTACATTTTAATCTTTTCTTTTATGTACAGTAAATGTTTGTGAATTAATTTATACCCAAATTTGAAACCAATATTTTTCTTCTCCAGAGTGCCCTCATGCCTGCCCAGTTGTTTTTTAAGACAGAAGATGGAGGCAAATATCCAGTTATATTTAAGCATGGAGATGATTTACGCCAAGATCAACTTATCCTTCAAATTATTTCCCTCATGGACAAGGTGAAAATAACCTTATGTTGGTGGGCAACATTTTCACCTTTTAGAAGACTATGGTTTAGATCATATGCTGTTTACAGAGACATGAGTATTTGGGGGTTTTTTTTGAGTTGGAGTCTCACTCTGTCACCCAGACTAGAGTGCAGTGACCGCTCCCAGCCACTGCAGCCTCGACCTGCTGGGCTCTGGCAATCCTTCCGCCTCAGCCTTCCAAGTAGCTGGAACTTCAGGCACGCACTACCATGCCTGGCTGATTTTTGATTTATTGTAGAGATGAGGTCTCGCCAAGTTGCCCAGGCAGGTCTCGAACCCGCGGGCTCACGCAATCCACTCCCCTCAGCCTCCCAAAGCATGGGATTACAGGCTGAGCCACCGAGCCCGGCTTGACATAAGTATTTGTAACATTCATGTACAATCCTAGAAAGCTCCACAGTGTCTACTCATCTTGAAAAAATTTAGTTGCTTTTATACACTTCAGAATGCTTTTGTCTTGATTATAAAATAAAACTGCATGCATTCCATAAAATGTGTTTTCTAAATTAAGTTCTCTCAATGTGGGATTTAGTAATTTCCTTCCGTTTAATCTATTAGAACTTTTTTTAAAAAATCTCATTCTGTCCCTGTCTTTTAACATGACATGTTTGCTTTTTCTTTTTGAGTTCTGAAGTACTTTATGTTCAGAAAGAACTGCATAAAATAGTAGAACAAACCCTACTGTTCATTGAAAATTCTGACAGATTTACAGTAAAGCAAAACTTTAGCATCCCACCATCTAAGTGCCTAATGAATTTAATTTGATGATCAAAGTTAAATTAACTAATTAATTTAGTTAAATTTGATTTAGATTTACCTTCTAAATCTGTATTATATTAAACTGGTATAATATTTATCAACAAAACTGTCTCTTATGTTTTTACATTTGGTTCATATATTTTGTTTTGATCAAAAGCTGTTACGAAAAGAAAATCTGGATTTGAAATTGACACCGTATAAGGTATTAGCTACTAGTACAAAACATGGTAAGTTTATTTTACATTATGATTGTTTATTTCAATGCCCATTGAGTATACTTTTTTAAATTGAAAATTGTTAAGTATGTTAGAGATTGAAATTATGTGTAACACTGAAGACAAGTTGCACTCGCCTGCCAGCCAACCTCCTTCCCTGCCTTCCTTCCTCCATCTAGCTAACCTCCCTCTCCCACTCCCTTTCTTTCCTCCTTCCTTCTCCTCCCTTTTCCCTCTTTCCTCCCTCCCTTTTTCTTTGTCATTTTTTTTTACCACTTCAAATTTATAAATCTGCTTATTTGGAAGAAAGATTAACACCTTCATGATTACTTTTTTGCATTCAAGCAGTTGGAATTAAGAAGGATTTCTTAAATGGTAATCTGTGTCCTGAATCATCACTTTGAAAGTTATCATGACCCAGAAAGACTTTGTATTATGCTCTGCTTATAAAAGCTACTCAGCAAATGATGTTGTCAACTGTGCTTTTAAAAATATATGTATATTTCAACTGAGTTTACATACACACACACGTGCGTAAAGATACAGCTAACTTCCAGCCTCATGGTTAATTAAAAACAAAAAAAACAAAAACAAAAAAACTTCATCTAGCTTTTTCAGTCTTTTTTGAGATTGAATAATCTCTGGAAGTTTGGCAGAAGATACCCTAGGAGTGCTTGCCTGATGCTTATTATAAATTCCTTAGTCTTGTTACTCTTAGAGCCACATACAGGTAATTATATTGGAGAAACAAAATGTCTGTTTTAGGTTTTCTGTTTTTTCTCTGGCCACTCCCAAATCTCTTAGGTGGTTTATTTGCTTTTCTCATTTTTCCCAGAATGATCTTTTAAAAAGTACAAATATGCTTTTTTACTAGCTGCATACATTTATTTACTAGTTTTTATTTGCTCTTGGGACAAAGATCAAGAAGGCCTTTCCCTAGCTCCTTGTGTGGTGTGCCTCTCCCCAAACACATCTCTCCAGCCTCTTCTGTTACCTCTCTCCACTGGTTTCCTGGCCTTTGGTCAATGCTGTCTAACTTCTGGTTTCTCTACTGCACTGTACTATTTTCAGCCTTGATGCCTGAACATATTCTGTGATCATTATCTGAAACAGCCTTTCCTTCATACCTTTACTTTGTAACTTTATTATCTGTGTCAGATGTTCTTTGATTTTTACTGTCATTTAGGTCTTCCTACACTATTTCCTTTCATAATAACTTTTAATACATAGTACTTATCCCAGTAAAACATGAGAGCTTTAACTTTAAGATCTATGTAGACAGGGTCAAGTATCTTATTTTTTGCTAACATCTCAAAGTTTTTACTACATGATAGAACAATAAGTACCTATTAAGTGAATTAATGTAGACTAGTCTGTATTCGTAATATAAGGATAAATGAGACATTTGTTACTTTAAAGGGGCATACTATCTCCTAGTTTGCATACAAATTGTTATGCTGTGAGGCTCACCAAAACCAGATCATGATTGCTTATGATCCTGAAATATTGTCTTCATTTCACATATATATTATACATATATACAATCACACATACACATATTAATACATTGTTTTACATTTCTGTTGTTGCCCCTAGATTTACTAGACTAACTTTTTCTCATTCTCATTCTCCTATGTACTTATTCCCTTTCTCTTTTTGGTAGTTTAAGGAATTTTTGCTTCTCTCTCATGTAATTTCCAGGCAATGACAGAAGATGGCATATTAGACGACAAGAGCCAGTGGACATACATATAGTTTTAGGGCTAGATAATTGTGTTCCAGATTTCTTAGAGTGATCCTAAATTTGGAACATTTTAAACTGGTATATATTATAAAACTACAGAAAGAAGAAAATTTTCATTCTATAATTAGAAAGCTTAGTTTATTACTTTGTGTTCCTTGTGTTCAGTAACAGAAATTAGCCTAGGGAAACATACAGGTGAAATCAGCTTAACTTAAAAAAAAAGTTTCTTGTTAGTTATTATACGTAGGTGCTAATATGAAATCATTAGTATAGTGTCCACAGATTGTCTTTAAGTCGTTTAAGTATGGAATGTATCCATTTAGAGATGAACTTTATTTTTACTTCTTAACCAGTAGCTATGCCTAATGCAGTGCTTACATTTCTGTGTAGGATTCATGCAATTCATCCAGTCAGTTCCTGTTGCGGAAGTTCTTGATACAGAGGGAAGCATTCAGGTACAGTATCTGTTTAAATATTTATACAATTCATGAATATATTCTTGTTATAAAAAATTCAGTCTTTATAAAAAGTACTTGGAGTTAAAAATGAAAGTCTCCTTTTATCATCCTTTTTTCCTCAAGTTTTTTTTTCTTTCTTCAGAAGTAAACATTGTTCATGGTTGGAAATTCTTTTATGTTTTTGCATAGATGCACAAGTCCTTGAATAGCTGCATGGCACGTAATAGGGGATCAGAAGTTAATTGGTGAACAGAATAAAAATTGGTAACAGTTTATGGTTGCATTATATGCAGAGTATGGAAATATTGTAATTTATTGACAATTGATGACCAATTTGATTATTTCCCATTTTTGTTGATAATCGAAATAGTTACCATGATATTCTTGCTCATATGTCTTTTGTACGATGATTTTTTAAGACCCTTGTAAGAAAAAGATAATTAATACAGAAAAGTATGTATGACAGAGATGAAAAATAATACAGAAAGCCGGGCTCGGTGGCTCAGCCTGTAATCCCGCGCCTTTGGGAGGCTGAGGTGAGTGGATTGCCTGAGCCCATGGGTTCGAGACCCACCTGGGCAACTTGGCAAGACCTCATTTCTACAATAAATAAGAAATTAGCTGGGTGTGGTAGCGCACACCTGTAGTTCCAGCTACTTGGAAGGCTGAGGCGGAAGGATCGCCGGAGCCCAGCAGGTCGAGGCTGCAGTGGCCGGGAGCGACCACTGTACTCCAGTCTGGGCGACAGAGTGAGACTCCAACTTAAAAAAAAAAGAAAAAGAAAAAGAAAAATAATGCAGAGAAGGACTAGATGGATACAGTGTGTTTTTGCCCCTCCCAATTTAGAATGTCCCAGTAATTCAGTTTGAGGGTTAGATTTGCAGGAAAGCATTACTTTGATTCCTTGGCAAAGCAACTGCTCGTTCTGTTTTTTGGTTTAGGGATTAGTCATGAGTAGTAGTTGAAAGCTCAGTCTTAGAACATCAAACTTCCTGGAATTGAATTCTGGCTGGTAACTTCCCAGCTCTGTAATCTTAAATAAACTGGTTAACGCTTTCTGCAGAAAAAAGTTAGCATAGCAGGCCTAAGGCTACTATCTTTGGAAAGGCCTGTTTGAGAGGAGGTTGGTCATTGACTCTCAGCATGTCCCTTCCTTAATTGAGAAGGGAGGTTCACTGTGCCTAGAGAGCTTGAAATAATACGATTTATAGCTTTTCTTCTGGAAATATGTACCTGATAGTTGCTGGACAGAGAGTATGTATGTAACAAGCTCCCAATAAAAACCTTAGGTACTAATTCTCTCATGGGCTTCCCTGGGCATAGCACTCATATTACTTACTGTGTGTGTGTGTGTGTGTGTGTGTGTGTGTGTGTGTGGTTGTTGGAGGAAGTAGTTTGCCTGGTGAATCTCTTCACAGGAAAGAGTGGGGCTAGGAGTCCTGTGCATGAATTTCTCCAGATTTTCTCTGCTTATTTTTCCAAGTTGATCTTGTTGTGGATCCTTTCACTGTAAGAAATCTTAGTCATAATGCAGCTAAATGTTGCTTTTGTGAGTCGCTTTAGCAAATCAAATCTGATGGTGGTCTTGGTAATAACCCCCTAACATACCTATCTTCAAGCCACCATTTTTGCATCTGTAAAATTTGGGTAATAATTGTTAGTAGCTAGCACTAGGATTGTTCTGTAGAAGATATGAGATATACTTAGAGCTCTTAATGTAGTTTCTAATTAAAACCATTGTTTTCATAAAATCATCAATCATTTAGGTTGTTTTGTGCATATGATTTTGTACAGTGAAGACAACCACAGTTTGTATACTGACTCTGTTCCATGTTTTATCTGTGTAAATTGTTTAACTGAGTCATAGGTCACCTTTAACTTTACTTGAGAATTAAAAGTTGTTTTTCGAAATAGTTATACTTTTTGTGTTTCTTGTTGCTACATATATTTAATAAATCTTAGTACTGTCAGAGTTTTAACTCTTAGTATCTCATTGTGGTTTTAATTTTCATTTATCTAATTATCCACAAGGGTGAGTGTTTAAATATACAAGGGGGTATCTAAAAAGAAAAATGGAATGATTTTTGGAGGTTGGGCCCCTGTAGTACAGTTTTTTCTCACTAGATAAATTTTCTAGGAACCAATCAGCATCAGTGTAGCAGCTAGCATTGCTGCATTCAACTTCAAAGATTTTTTTTTTTAGATTCTTTCGCCGTATTTGATCATTTCATGATGGGTGATTTACAAGCACATCCACCCATAGTGCACAGAGTGTTCAGGAGCTTTTGACCAAAAACGTCAAGACCTTCATGTCCCACCCTCCCTTCTCCCAATCTAGCCCCTAGCTAGTCCCTAGTGACTTTTAAAAAAAATTTTCCCTGGTAAAAAAGACTTCAAAGGGAAACATTTTGCCGATGTGGTAGAGGTGAAACAAAAGGCATCAAAATTGACAAGTTTTGTGCAGTGGACAAAGCATCTTGATAGGTGTATTGCATCAAATGGACAGTACTTGGAAGGTGACTGAAGTTTAAACATGTAAGAATAAATACACAATTTTTTAATAAATAAGTTCTGGGTTTTTTTGGAACCCCCTTGTATATGTAGAGGCCATTTCTTCTGTAAAGTGCTTGTTCACATCTTTTGCCCATGTTTCTGTTTTGTGGTATATATTTTTCTTATTGATTTATAGGCATTCTTCATTTATTCTTGATACACATTCTTTGTCAGAAATTTGGCATAGCTGAAGACATTGCATTAGTAGTATTTTCAAATAATATGTCATTTTAAAATCCTCTAAATGTAAAGGAATACATTCAGTTGGTAATATGGAAAAAAAAATACATTAAACACTCTATTTTCTCTATTGATTCCTGATTCTTTGCACATTCTAGTGCATTTGTCTTTTGTTCAGCTAGCTTCTCTCTTACTGTATTTTGATTAAATTGTAAACCAAACACTTCTTGGTTATTATATGTCATTTAAAAATGCCTCATTTGCCTTTTGTTCAGCCAGCATCTCTCTTACTGTATTTTGATTAAGTTTTAAACCAAACACTTCTTGGTTATTGTATGTCATTTAAAAATGCCTCATTTGCTTGATTGTTCTGCATTCTTAAATATGTAAATAATGTGTTTTCAGAACTTTTTTAGAAAATATGCACCAAGTGAGAACGGGCCAAATGGAATTAGTGCTGAGGTCATGGACACTTATGTTAAAAGCTGTGGTAAGTTTTTCAGGCCATGACTTTCCTTTAGTTTGTCTGAACAGAGACAAGCAGGCCATGCTGAATTGCTATATTCATATACATTGAGAACATGTTAAGATTTATGTGCTCTATAAGAATAAGAGTAAAAGATATGTTGATAAAAGAAGTCATTCACACAAGGTAAAATTCAGTTTAGTCTTGAATGAGCTAATTATTTTATAGTTGCAATGAACTATTTTATAATTACAAGTTATCTCTTCCTGGAAGCTGTTAATTTTCCTCTAGATTTTTTTCTGTTTTTGAGTAACCGTGGCTAATTAGCCAATTGAAAAAGTCTCAGTCAGAAATAATTGTGCTTTAGGTAAATAAAAGTGTGTGGGGTTGTGTGTGTGTGTGTGTGTGTGTTAGAAACCTTTGTGTTTTAATTCTGATTTTTACTGTAGGACTATAAACATATAACGGAGTTTGCTCAAAAACGTGATCACATACAATGTATTTAGATTTAAAGAATAAAAACCACTGATAAAGCCTTTGAGAGAAAATGTTTCCCTTTGCCCTCTCCCTCTGTATTTCTTTTTCTTTTCCTCATTCCCTTACTGCTTTCCTTCCTTCCTTTAGCTCATTTCTCTTTTTTTGTTTTTCACAGACCTTCAAGTTATGTTTTCTAGGATCTAAAATAATTACAAATTGTCTAAAGGCTCGACTAAACTGCACATCACATGATGTCAGTTTTTACTGTTTTTTATTTAGGCTAGTCAGTTGAGTCAACTACACATGACCTCTCTGTGGCTTGGGCTTCACAGAGCTGGGTTCCAAGAGCAACTTATAGAGACAGGATGTGGAAAGTATTGACTTCTGAAGGTTGGGAAATGATACTGTCACACTGTAATATTCTGTAGGTCAGCAGTTGAAGAGCCTACCTGGATTTGAGGGGG
Organism: Cephalopachus bancanus; assembly: GCA_027257055.1. Classification (NCBI taxonomy): domain Eukaryota; kingdom Metazoa; phylum Chordata; class Mammalia; order Primates; family Tarsiidae; genus Cephalopachus; species Cephalopachus bancanus. The sequence goes on from JAPVLO010000307.1 coordinate 4,376,575, forward strand.
CAGGATACCAATCTCTGCATGCAAAGGGTGTCAAGAAATGTGTGGTCATCTATGTCTGCCACACCTGGTTCTCTCAGTACCTTATTACATGAGGTGTTTTGCATGCCCTTTTATCTTTTTGTTTAACTCCCAAAATAGTTGCCATAAACTTTTTTAGGTCATAAGTCAGTTTAATAAAGTAATGGTTACTTTTTTCCCTTGAAATATATATACACGTACCTTATAAATATTGACTAAAATTTAAAAATTCTACTCAGTAAAATTACCAGAACAGTATAATATAGGTACATGCATGCTTGAGTGTCATAGCATTGTGTCTTTTGTATAATGGTCCATTTTCCCCAGGAGCTAATGAAAATATGACTGGCTTTTTCATGTGGAAAAAGTAGCAATTAAATTATTATACCTGTTGGACAGTTATATTCAAATTATGTCTTAATTTCCCTCTTTTTTCCCAACATTACACATTTATTCATCCCTCAATAACTGATTTGATGGCAGGTCTTCTCTTCATCTTAAATAGCTTTCTATTTTCTTTGTGTCTTGCTGGGTCACAAATAATTGTTGTGTTTCATTGAGTTTAGTAGCAGCGCTGGTTGTATTGGAGAATGCAAGCCATTATTTGGGTTTTTCATGAGAGAATTCAGTACTTAATAAAATTGCTGCTTTACAATAAAATTGCTGCTTTACACTCAAATCTGATTGTTAGATATTTTCGTATAGATCTGTGTGCAACTTTTTGTTTTAAAAAGTAATGTTTTGTCAAAATGTAAGAAGATGAAGAAAGAATAGATTTGTTGACATCTTCTCCAGGTTATGCAAGGTGTCAAGTCTATCATGCAAGTAAATATAGGAATATCTCTCTTAAACACATAAATAACCTTACTAAATGAAGGGGAATAGGATCATTTAGTTATCTTTTTTTTCTCTATATTATACTTTGCAAAGTTGTTTTATAAATCCAATTTCAAGTGCTGTGTATCACACATGGAGTCAGAAAACAAACATCATTTTGACAAAATTTTCTTGAACAGGTATAGTGTTTCCACTGTTGTGTGATTAAAGAATAATTTCAGATTTCCTAAAAATTCTCTAATAAATTTACTATGGACCATCTCATATCATTCTGGAAATTATTTACCTTCTCAACATTTCTGAGATTCATCCTTTTTGCCTTAAATGTGTAAAACCCCAAATTATCAATCCTCATCCTATGTATATATGGGAGAAGATTATATGCTCAGTTGACTAGAAATATTTATCAAAGTACCATCAAACATTTATTACTGTAACTCATAGAGACAGGTAAAAGACTCTTAGACCTTTCTCATTTCCATATAACATGAAATTGAACTATGACTGTTAAAGCATATTTGATGAGGGGGAGGTGTTTATATAAATATCTTGCTTAGTCATTAGGCACAGGAATAATTCATGTATGTCTAGTTACATGAAAATTTTAGGTCATAAGTATTCTTGCTGCACAGGGGAATCAGTATTTTATAGCAAAACAGCTTGAAACAAAGTAAATGAAACTAACTGTATTTTATAATTTAAAAAACAAGAATGCTAAGTAGTCACGTATTGAAAAACTCAGCTACACTGATACAAAATGCTGTTGTTTTTGAAAATTGCAGAAGTTTTCTCTGTCTTCAGTGCATGCCACCAGGAGTTTTGTACCCTTGAGTGGTAGCTAGATTACTGAGTGAATCACATATTAGAGAACTAAGAGTACTAAGTTCTAGTGTTTTCTCAGTATACTGTATTGAGTTTCTCTTTATGAATATCAAGTTTGATATTCCTCAGTAAGTCATGTAGTTATTTTTCTATGGGGAGCCATTATTCATTTGTGGGATTGCTTATTTTGCAGCAGTTTTAGAGCAGTGCTACTCAGAGGGTGATCTATGGATCAACAGCACTGGCCTCATCTGGGAGCTTGTTTGTATTGCAAAATCTCAGGCCTTGCCCCATGTTTTGATGAGAACATCTGCATTTTAACAAGATTCTCAGGTGATTCCTAAGTACATTAAAAATGCTTTAAAAAACTTGGAGAGCTTCTTAAAATGGACCTGTGACTATTGCCCCTAGAAACTGATTCGGTAGGACTGAGGTAAGGATTAGGAGTTTACATATTTCACAAGCTTTGAGGTGATAGTGATACTGCCAGTCTGTGCTTCACATTTTGTGTAGCAGTGCTTTACATCCAGGGTCATCAATATTTTTCCCTGACCTTTGCAGATAGCAAATATTTTAGACTTTTTGGGTCACATGGTCTCTTGTAACCATTCAACTCTGCCATTATAGTGCTCAAGAGAATATGTGAATGAACAGATGTTACTGTGTTCCAGTAAACTTAACAAAAGCTGTAGTTTGTTCTTCTTCCTCTAGATTAGCAGTCTGCAATCTTTTTGGCATCAGGCACTGGTTTCCTGGAAGACAATTTTTCTACTGATAGGGTGGGGGGGATCACCAGGCATTAGCTTCTCATAAGGAGCGCATAACCTAGATCCTTTGCATGTACCTTCACAGTAGAGTTCCCACTCCTGTGAGAATCTAATGCTGCTGCTGATCTGACAGGAGGTGGAGCTCTCCCACCGCTTACCTGCAACTGTGCGACCCGGTTCTTAATAGACCTTGGGCCAGTACTGGTCCATGGACTGGGGGTTGGGGACCCCTGCCCTAGATGACTTTCAGGTCCTCCCCAGTGAACCACTAAATGTGTTGGCAGTTGCATTCAGCTAGAGTTAACATAATCTAAATATAGTGGCTTGAACACTTCAGAGTTTTGTCTTTTTTGTAACAATACCAGGTATAAAGGGTTGCTGCTGTTTGAGCTGCTTAAGGCAGGTAGGGACAGCCAGAGTCTCTCTGATTCTCTTGGCCTTTTCCTCATGGTTCCAAATGACAGTTGAAACTGCAGTCATCACGTTTGCATAGCCAGGACAGAGAAAAGGCTTACAGGCTAACCTCCAAGATGAGCCAGCTCACTCTTTAAACATGCTCTCCATGCAGTACATTTGAGTACATGTCATTGGATGCAAATTTGAGCCTGTTGACCCTGGACAACCTTATTGATTCTTGGAGCCTGAGGTTTTCATTTGAAGGATGGTTGTAATACTTAACTGACATGAGGACCAAAGTGAGTCCCAAACTTTACCTGTAAAATGACCATTTGTATATCTAATCCTGAATTGTATCCCACATCCTTACAATTAAAAAAAAATGGCATCATTCAAAAGTTAGATGATGAATGTAACATGCCTAGCTATGAGCCTAGCCTTCAGTACATTGTAACTGTGTTATTAATAACTGATAATTTGTCCAATAACATGTTATTATTGCCTAAGTTTGGACTTCTAGAATGACCTTCAGAACTAGGTCAAATATACCTTAATATTTATTGAGCTTGAACAGGGATAATTAGGTCATTAACAAGTGGTCCAATCTTATTTTTACATATGGGCTAAAATAAGCATGTTTTGTAAACATTACAGTTTTATATATTTGCAAGTGGCTTTTGTTACCAGGATATTAATGGGAGAGACAAACAGAGGAAAAAATAATCTGCAGAAGATGCTGTTTACTAAATTCTGTTCAAGTACATTAAAACACTAGAACAGGCTCCTCAAACAGATATAAAAATTGCTAGGTTTCTAGGCACTAGTTAGAAGAGAAAGATAAGAATAAAATTGGAGCCAATGTTTGTCTCTACATAATGATGTAATTTTTCTTACATTTTAGAAGATTATTGTGTGAACTTTTAATAAATGCCTTTACCACTCAAATGAATGCATTTGACTTTCTATCTATTAACCCTTCTTTTCACTTCTCTTATCTTGTAGATTACATGGTAATGGTTTAGGGCACGGTTGACAGTTGACCTATGTGCATTTCTGTAGATACTTCTTTTTAAGTGTCATATTTAACATGTTGAATTTGAAATTAGAAACACTAGACATATGTTTTAATTAAGTTTCTTGAAACCGAATTTAACTTTTGATAGAAGTGACTTATAATTTGACAAAATTCTACATGAAGTTTTTTTTCTGTTGTAAATAGTAATTTTTTTGAATTTCGAATGATGGACTCTTTATGAATTTAAAGATGATTGCAAATTTGAAAATTTAGATGAGAAATCAGAGACATTAGAAGGCAAATTGGAATTAAAGTAGCACAAATTGTCTTTACATTCAGTGGAATGTATTACCTGTGTGTGCTTCATAGTCTTTCCTTTTGTTCTGTTATTGCAGCTGGATATTGTGTGATTACATATATACTTGGAGTTGGAGACAGGCACCTGGATAACCTTTTGCTAACAAAAACAGGTAACAGTTAATGGCTACTACCAGACATAAATTTTTTATGCCATTGATTTTCACCTTGGACTACTTAATAATGAGTTAAGTTGCATAAGTGGAGGTAAGTCAGAGACTCTTAAAAGTCCCTTTAAGTCAGCAATCTCCATCCTTTTTGGCATCAGGGACCAGTTTCCTGGAAGACGATTTTTCCGCAGATTTGATGTGTGGATCATCAGGCATTGGGTTCTCATAAGGAGTGTGATTAGGGTTCACACTCCTTATGAGAATCTAATGCCACCACTGATCTGATAGAATAAGGAGCTCCATTCGGCCTCTGCTCACATCCTGCTATGTGGCCAGGTTTGTAACAGACCACAGACCAGTACGGGTCCATGGTCTGGAGCTTGGCAATCCCTTCTTTAAATGGTACATTGGAAGGACATTTTCATCCCTTGTAAGACTTTAGTAGTAATCCTGCAGATGGTCGTCTCACCCAAAGTCTGTAATATGTGTATGCAATCCAATCTCTTCCTGCATAGCTCTAGATTGTTAGAATGTCCTTTATTTTACAGGCATACTTAACTCACTTTTATATCTGTATTTAATTATTTGTTTTTCTCCTTTGAGTTTTGTGAAATAATCTTTTTTATCCCCCTTGATCCTGTCAACTCTTTAGTCCTGTGTCTTTAAACACCATCTCTATGCAGACAATTCCCACACTAACAGTTCTTTACCTCAGTCCATTTCATTAACTTCAAGTGGAAATATCCAACTGCTTACTTGAAATCCTAATTATATGTAGCTGGTTGTAAAGGTTGTCCCCCCTCCTCCACTAACTGCCTAAAACCCACTCCTCACCTCATTTTCCCATTTCAGTAGGTAGCAATGTCATCCACCCAGTGGATCAAGCCCTAGACATCCTTTATATCTCCCTTGGCTTCATCTCACATATTGAACCTAGATGCAAATCTTGTCCACACCTCACCTCCAAAAAGATCATGAAGTTACCTACTGTCTTCATTTCCATTGCTTTCACCCCATTTGAAGCCACCAGCATATTTTGCCTAAACAATTTGAATAAAATTTGAGTTCTTTCCTATGGCTCTGTGATTTACCCACACTGGTCTTCTGTCAAAATATCCTACTATTCCTGTCTCAGACAAATGCCTTTGTTGTTTTCCCTTTCTGAGAAGCTCTTTAGTTATTAAGTGTAAGTTCTAATGGCATTTCTAACTCTTTGTTCAAGTAATATATTTGCCTCTAACTTCACTACTCTGTACATATTACTTTTCTTTATAGTCCTTATCACTAGGTGAATTTGTGCTTTTTGTTTTAATTCAACAAATATTTATTGAGCACCTACTGGATGCTGGGGATGCTAGAGTGAACAGACAGATCTTTGCTCTGATAGAGCTTGTCGATTTGTCATCGTCTTCTCTCCTTCAGGATGCAAGTTTCATGAGAGCAGGGACCTTGTCCGCACAGGCTACCACTATGCCTCCAAATCCATGAATAATACTCACATGTTTAGTAAATCAGTGTTGAATTAATAAATATTTCTGCTCTTCCATGTAACTTTTTCTTCTCTGGCCTAAATAATCCCAGTTTTGTTAGCCTTCTGCAGAACATAGATTTTCTCATTATGTATTGGTCTCTTGGGTTAAGATATTATCTGTTTAATTAGTATTCCTCCAAATTGTGATAGCCAGATTTTAATATAATAAGTATAGCATGGCTAATTGTAAATATCATAGTTCTATTAATTTACATAATCTGGAATTTTATATATTTTTTAAATTATTGCATGTGATTGATCATCTGGGGTAGAGTTTGCATGTGTAATGTCATATTTGTGTCAAGACCATGCAATCCCTCAAGACCAAAGCAATATATTTGGATTGTCATGGAGGTTCTTGGCTAATTTAGCAAAGATATTTATAAAATGTCATGGCATGTTTGAAGACAATTGCAATTTGAAAGGTTTCATGCTCTTATTTTTGGTTGAATCTTTTAACCACAAAAATCAAGGTCCCAAAATGATTCTATTGGTTTCTAGAGTGTAATTATTTTATAACCACAATGGAATTCTATAATATGTAGGGTAGCATTTTGTCTATAATGTTATATTCACAGATCCTACTTGATTCTTCAGGAAATTGATAAACAATTGCTCACATAATATAGCAGGCCTCTTTCTGCTGGACTTTGAAAAGTTCTGTCTCTTGTATGTGTTTGTGTTTGTTGATGAAGGTATTTAGGAATAGGATTCAGAAAGAGGAGTCTACTTATTATCGTTTTTTGCTGGGTCTCAGTTACTTTAATGGAAATGGAATTAAATTTCAGAAACAAAAACTCTAAGCTGCTTTTTTTTTCAGTTTTCCACTAGAGGGTGCTCCAAATTTGCCTTTTAAAAAATTTACCTGAAAATATGCTAGGCATTTTCTTTCTTCTGAAAGCAGCAGTTCATATTTTCTTAACTGCTCTGTAATGATTTCATCCAGTTATATTATGAAGTAGATATTTTAAATCTTCCTTACTAGGATAAAGGTTTTCAAATGTACAGGTTTAGTTTGAATGAAAATAGATCATATAAGGAGAGACTGAGTATGTCAAGACAGATAGACATGTAATACATTCCCCAACTTCTAACAATTTATAATAATTAATTAAAATCTTTTTGGTCTAGTCACCTTTCACTGATAGTCTGTTTAAAGCACTGATAGTCAATTTCAAAGAAGCGTCAAGTTATATTTATTCTACATATGTTGTAACTAGACTTTGTATAGTTTAGCCAAAATGAATTTTGCATGTGGTTCATTGCAGGAAGTATATTTCAGTACTTTTAGTTAAAAATAACTATAATAAAGCATCTTTTATCATACAGTTTGGATTACTATGCCTTCAAATTGAGAATTTTGCATTGTCTTTCATAACTGTTCAGTCTCTCAATGGCTGATGGAGCATTTTTTAATATATCAAGTAGTACGTCTCCTATTCTGAAAAATAAAACCTTTGTTTTCTGTTCTCATGTGCCACCCTGGGCAGGTTTATTAGTCTGTGACTCTTCTTTGGATTACAAGTGGTTTGAATTGTAATCAGAATTCTACTGTATCATTTATGTCCAGGTCCCAGGGATGAGGGATGAAGCAGAAAAAGGAGACACCCAGATTTCATTTCACTGGTGTATTTTGGGGTCTTGACCCTAACAAACTGTTCCACTATGTATAAATTTAGATGAGGTTAGAAAATGATCCAGTTGAGAACTGTGTGTGCTTGAAGGAAAATAGTTCACTGCATATAGGAATGTCAAAATCTATACAAAGATAATGTGCTAAACTACAAAATATGAAAATCAATTATGGATTTCCCAGAAATTTTTTGCCCATGCTTTATTTGGTTTTGGATACTTTTAGCTTGGTCGAAGTTCTTCAGTTTGTGCAGCAGAGGGTGCTGTGTATTCACAATAAATGTAAAAGTGCAGCAGGAAATTATTTAGTCAGTGTATTGTCATGTGGTCACTTAAAACAGTTTTCTTGAAACAAATTTGAGGTGAATGATATTTCACTTATTAGCGCATTACTATGGAATTTTGGAGGTAAGAAGTTACAAAACTTAACCTGGGGTACAAGTATGAAAAAAATAGAGTTTTCTTCCAGAGTTACTGTCTTTAGAGGATGCTTTTTTTTTTTTTTTTTTTTTTTTTAGTTGGAGTCTCACTCTGTCCCCAAACTGGAGTGCAGTGGCCGCTCCCGGCCACCGCAGCCTCGACCTGCTGGGTTACGGCGATCCTTCTGCCTCAGCCTTCCGAGTAGCCGGAATTACAGGCATGCGCTACACGCCCAGCTGATTTTTTTGATTTATTGTAGAGATGAGGTCTCGCTGCCCAGGCGGGTCTCGAACCTGCGGGCTCAGGCAATCCACTCACCTCAGCCTCCCAAAGGCATGGGTTTACAGGCTGAGCCACCAAGCCCGGCTTAGAGGAAGCTTTAAGAAGCTTATTTAGGTGATCAGTTGTGGCAGGATTCAGATGAAACACTGTTTGAGAGTTTTGGAAAAAGGTTTATTTTTTTGTTTTTATTTTTAAGAAATTGAGAAAAATGAGGGGGTCAGTATAACTGAAAAATGGGTTCTTTGCTTATTTGGTTATTGCAGACTTAATAATATGTGGAATTAATTTGAAAATAATCAATAGACATTCACAAATGAAAATTGGGAGCTGGTGTATATACTAAATGGAAAGTTAGTTGTGGGTCCTAAGGATGGCCTTTCTACCCCTGAGATATCCATTTGTGAAAGAAAGAAAGAACTTTTTTGTCTGTCTTGGCACCTCAGAGTAATACACTTTGAACCTTTTGTCAGGAGGCTAAAAGTAAAAAAAACAGTCATTCTAATTGTTATCCTAGTTAAACACTTTTTCAGTAGATCTCCTGCTCTTCTTTACCATCTGTGAAACTGATTCACTTTTTTTTAGATTCTCAGGAACAGTCTTAACATGTTAGGCTCTAATGTTAAATTGGGAGTTTAATTTGCCCCAGGCCCATTATGTGACTTTGGGTTAGTTACCTCATACACCTGTGACGATGTCTCATCTTCTGAATATATAAATAATAGTAAAGCCTCTCTCCTGGTGGTATTGTGAGGGTTGAATGAAATAATATGATAGACTTTTACTTGGTATTGAGCACATGGCAGGCATTTCTTAGGAGCTTGTTATGTTATCAGATATGTTTGTTGGTTGATTTTACCACCGCAAGATGAAAATGCCTTCCCTTTTTTGCTTATGTAATCATTACTTGGACTCATAATTTTAGGGAAAATATAGTTAATATTTCAAAAATCTCTTTTTTCCACCTGCTATAGTTTGGATATTTGATCGCTCCAAATCGTATGTTGAAATGTGATCCCCAATGTTGGAGGTGAGGCCTACTGGGAGGTGATTGGATTGTGGGGGTAGATCCCTCATGCATGGCTTGGCGTCACCTCCTGATAATGAGTGAGTTCTTGGTCTGTTAGTTTCCTAGAGAGTGTTTGTTTTAAAGAACCTGGCACCTCTCCTGCTCTCTTGATTCATCTTTCACCATGTGACCTCTGTATACATCAGCTCCCCTTCACCTTTTTGTCTTATTGTTCTTTGATACACACAACTATTGAAAAATATTGTGCCATTATTGTACTTTTAACTTTATGTGAAAATACCTCTAGCCAAATATACCAAAAGGGTTTCAATAATAAGTATGGGGAACAGTGAGAATATTTGTATAGGGAGCATTTTTAATTCCAAAAAATTTATGTTTCTGTATAATAATAGTTGTTTGCTACCTTCCTTGTTTCTATGTTTAGTGGCAGGACAATAGGAAAAACATAACATTAAGATAAGAAAAAAAAAAGACATTTTGTGTAAAAATGGCAAATGTGTCAGGTTATATACAAAAAAAAGTGAAGAGTGAGAAATTTACTGGAGTAGGGTGCCAGGGAAAAATTTTTGGAGTTGGAAATTATATGGAATCTTCAAGTAAAATAGAGTTTGCATTAAAAGGAACTGCAGAAGAGAGTCACATAAAACAAGAATGAGCAGAGGGATGAAAAATTGAATGAATACAGCTTTGAGATTGGTCACATTTGGTTATTAAAGTAGAAATTAGCAAAAAAAGCATACCATTAAATACTATTAATTCATCAGTATTTGGTCTCTTTATCCAAAGATACAAATGTCTTGAACCACAATTTGAGAAATAAGTTTGTGTTACTTTTGCAAATAACAGGAAAATTTAATTAGCATGTCTTATTCACTATGTGTTGCAAGCTGAGGACAAAAGGAGAGGTAACTATAGTCAACACCAGCTTGTTTTATATGCACTTTATCTCTTGACTGTTTAAGGTGAGATAAGTTTGAATAAGACCACATTTCCTGAACTTCTTTTCTTTTTAAATTTTTTATTTGGAGTCTCGCTCTGTCACCCAGGCTGGAGTGCAGTGGCATGCTCACAGCCACCCCAGTGTCAACTTGCTGGGCTCTGGTGATCCTTCCACCTCAGCCTTCCAAGTAGCTGGAACTACAGGCACATCCTACCATGCCGGCTAATTTCTTATTTATTATAGAGACAAGGTCTCACCAAGTTGCCTGGACCGGTCTCAAACCTGTGGGCTCAGGCAATTCACTTGCTTTGGCTTTCCAAAGTGCTGGGATTACAGGCTGAGCCACCGAGCCTGGCCTCCTTGAACTTCTTAATTGAACCTTTTTCTTTTTTAATTTCATGAAATGCAGCTTTTAAAGTCTTACAAATTTCATTTACAGATAATAACTTTTAAAAAACCATTTCCTTTGGTATGTATGAAGATGAATTTCCTTGAAACATTAATAGCCTCTTTTCAAAATACATGGGTATTTGAACTTGCAAAGCATAATAATGGTTTCATTGTTAGATACTGAATCTTTTATGCCTTATAATTAAGTAGTAATCCTATTCTTTAAGAGTTTTCTTACAAGAAGGATAGAAATACACCTTCATTTGCAAGCAGTGATGCATAGTTGACAATGGAATTTCAGTAATGCCTGTAATGAAATGAAGACGGAAACATGGAGCCCATTAAGTAAACCATGTGTGATGGCAGTTTTGTGTCAGAGATTGATCAGATTGGTCATCTGCCCAAGTGCATAGTATCATTAGGAATTATATTGGTAACAAAACATTATTTAAAATAAAACTCAGAAGAGTTTATCTATACCTGTAATATTGTCAGTTTCTCAACTCTTTACCTCCTGAAGGGTAGAAGGGTTTGTATCCAACAAGATAGGAAATAAATGGGAATCTAGAATGAGAATAAAGCACTAAAACAAGTATTTAGCTTAGTTGGGCAGATAATATAGCTGAAGGTGATAAAATCCTTAACAGAAGCTGTCATGGACTTTTCACCAAATCACGGAAAATTAAAATGATAGCATAGTCCCCTTGATCCTTAAGAGAAAAAGAAATGATGCTTTTCCAGTGAGTACTGCAATTATTATAAAAGCCCCTATTCTAGGAGTGGTTCTTCATGTTTTTTGAGTCATAAATTTCACTTGGGAACTTAGTAGAGTATATAGATCTTCCAAAAAATCAATTTATTTGTGCTTAGAGACCACTGAAACTCATTCTGGGATTCTGAAAGGGTATTTTTTAATCATGAGTGATTCACAGGTTTTTAAAAAATGGAAATGAAGTCCTTCATGTTGACATTACATAATCTTAAATGTGTTTAACATGAAACTTGATATTAACTTCTTTGTACTTACTCTTACATACTATAAAGTGAAAACAGACTTATAAGCTAAATCAGTGTTATAAACTAGTAAAATTCAACAACATTAATGTGATATGTGATATTTTATTGAAACTAAATTGCTACTGACAGTGTGCATATGGTACAGATAGTAAGTATGAGGGGACACACACACAAAACTGGGATTATCTTTTTATAGGGTGGGCCCCTTGTGGTACAGGCTTCCCCTGCTAGGTATGTGTTCTAGGAACCCATTGGCATCAGTGTACCAGCTAGCTCTGTTGTGAGAGACTGCATTCATTTTTATTTTTAATGAATTGTTTTTGTGGCAGTTGACTGGTTCTTGACAATGGACCTTTTCACACTGAGCTGAGTGTTCAACAAAAACAGCTTGACCCATGACCTATCCTCCCTATTTACCCTATCTCACCCGAACAACTTATTTTTGTTTCCCCGATGAAAAAAGTCCTCAAAGGGAAGCATTTTGTTGATGTGGAAGAGCTGAAAGAAATGGCAAAAACCCTAAAAGGCATCAAAATAGACGTTCAGAAACTGTTTTGAGTAGTGGAAAAAGCATCTCAATAGGTGGACTGCATCAAATGGAGAGTACTTTGAAGGTGACTGAAGTTTTAAACATGTAAGAATAAATACATAATTTTTAATAAATAACATCCTGTTTTTTTGGGTCCCCTTTCATATAGTGTGAGTTTGAGTTTGGAGTGCTTACACTTCTGTAGCCCACGTGAGATTCTTACACTGCCGTCCTCTTCCTGAACTACTTTAAAACCTCTATTTGTTCAGGATGCTGTCATGTAATTTTGAGGCATAACTAATTTTGCTTCTATTATGTTAGTATTACCCTGCAACAATTGCTACTTAGTACCTACCCAGTCAAAAACACTGACGTCACAGGGCAATGCTGAGTTCTGAGTGATGATGTGGCAGGCACGTGATCCAGACTTGGCCACCACTAATGTCATTATAGATCATCATGGACGTGAAGAAACAAAATGTTTAAATCAAAACACTTCCTAAGAAACTATCAATCTTCCTGAAGAAAATTTCTGGCATCACTAATGTTATTAAAAGTTGTCTGAGCTTCTCTGGACATAATAGTGTGCCCCTGTGGTCCCAGCTACTCAAGAGGCTGAGGAGGGAGAATCTCTTGAGCCCAGGAGTTTGATGTTGTAGTGCACTATGATCGTGCTTGTGAACCACTGTACCTTGTCTTTAAACTAAAAAAGAAAGAAAAAGTTTTCTGAACTGTAAATGTGGAATTAGGATATTACTGGTTAAGTCAATGCGAAGTAGATATGTTGAGTGCCCCTAGATGCTAGGCATTGTCCTAGTTTTCAGGACTATAATAAAGATAAATAAAACAAGATTCTTGATTACAATACTCTTACTGGATTATTATGAGTTTAGTGGTGTAAGAAAGATAAATGAACAAGTAATTTCAATATATACTTAGCTAGGGGATATTAATAGATACAAAGGAGGTAGGAGCCATAATAATAACTGTTTACCACATGTCTATAGATTTAGATCACCGTAATGTGAGCCAGAGGAACCATTTAGTTAGAACGAAGCCATTTTTTCATTCTCTATAGATTTATATCTACTTATAATTCCTTTGCATCTCACCTCCCCCAAATGTCATTTACTATATATGCATATATATATTATAATTTTTTTTTTTTTGGAGTCAGGGTCTCACTCTGGCACCCAGGCTGGAGGGCAGTGGCACAGGCACAGTCAGAGCTCACCACAGCCTTGACCTCCTGGGCTCAGGCAATCCTTCCACCTCAGCCTCCCAAATAGCTGCACCACCATGCCAGCTAATTTTTTGTAGAGGCAATGTCTTGCTGTGTTGCATAGGCTGGTCTGCAACTGCTGGGCTCAAGGAGTCCTCCCACATCGGCTTCTTAAAGTGCTGGATTACAGGTGTGCGCCATCACACTGGGCTCAAACATCTTTAAAATAGTAGTTTTAGTGTTGGAAGTATTGTTTTTCAGGAGTAGTATTGTTAGTAGTATTTACTAATTATTAGTAGTATTTAGTTATGAGCAAATTTAGAGTTTTAATTTTTAAGTGGTATCTGATGTACTTAAGATACACATTTGTAAACAGCTTTAAGAGACATGGTTGTTACATAATAAGTGGCTTATCAGTTTTGTGTGAATTTTGTCAGACTTAATCAATTTTCTGACTTAGTGACATTCCTTCTAAAATGGGGCAGGTCTACAGATGGAATTATTCTTTTTTTTTTTTTGAGTTGGAGTCTTACTCTATTGCCCAGACTGGAGTGCAGTGGCTGCTCCCGGCCACCGCAGCCTCGACCTGCTGGGCTCCGGCCATCCTTCCGCCTCAGCCTTCTAAGTAGCTGGAACTACAGGCATGCGCTACCACACCCAGCTGATTTTTTGATTTATTGTAGAGATGAGGTCTTGCTGCCCAGGTGGGTCTCGAACCCGCAGGCTCAGGCAATCCACTCACCTCAGCCTCCCAAAGGCGCAGGATTACAGGCTGAGCCACCGAGCCTGGTTGTAATTATTCTTAAGCAAGGTATTTTAGTTATTTTGCTGGACATACGCACCTATAACTTAGTTGGAAATAGTAGTAGTAATAATGGTAGCTAACATTTAGGGTGTTTACTGTGTACCAAGTATTGTGTTATTTATTTGATAGTATTATCTCTTCTATTTTATGAGGTAGTTATCAATATTATCCTACTTAGCAGTGTAGAAACTGAGGTTTAGAAAAGTTCGTCAACTTTATCACGACCGCATACTTGATCAAGTGAAGGTGTCTTTTGTGCTGTAGGGCAGCTACTGGTTGCAAGTTTCTGTCACTCCATCACTGTTAACATGGGGCTCCATTGCCTTGTAACCAAGGTCAGTTCTGTGGCCATCGTTGTTCTTTATTTCCCACAATGACCTAAAGATGGACTATCAAGTTTATGGATAACAGTGACAATGCTCAGAGAAAGAGATAGAAGAGTATAGCTAACGTCTTAATAGAGTCAATACATGAAAATATTTTGCCAAGTTGGCAAATTGTGCAAAAATTCAATAAATATACTTTAAGAAGCAAAGTTTTTGGCTGACAGCATTTAGGGGAAAAAAATATTTAAGCTTCGCAAATACTAGATGAAAGATAGGTTTCCACATGAAACAGGTCAAACTGTGTGAGAACTGTCAGGCATGAGTCCTGCCTCATCAGGACAGAAGAGAGTGGGCAGGTTGCAGCAGAAATTTTTGGTTGGCTCTTTTTTTTTTTGAGTTGGAGTCTCACTCTGTCACCCAGACTGGAGTGAAGTGGCCACTACTGGCCACCACAGCCTCGACCTGCTGGGCTCTGGCGATCCTTCCACCTCAGCCTTCCGAGTAGCCGGAATTACAGGCATGCGCTACCACGCCCGGCTGATTTTTTGATTTATTGTAGAGATGAGGTCTCGCTGCCCAGGCCGTCTCGAACCCACGGGCTCAGGCAATCCACTCACCTCAGCCTCCCAAAGGTGCGGGATTACAGGCTGAGCCACTGAGCCCGGCTGTTGGCTCTTTTAAATGAATTAATTCCTTCATTCAACAATGAGACCCTATTACATGCCAAAAACTATTCTGAGGTTGGGAATTCAGCAGCATATAAACAGGTGTAAATCCTAAAGTCCTGTCTTGGTAGAGCTTATAAGGTAGTAGAATCCATGAGGTTATTTTTTTGTGCTAAAATGTCTTTCTGCTTTATACCTACTTGTAAATCACAAGATGTTTTATTAATTCCATCATCAATCATTCACTAAGGTGAGTTATCACATTCTTACATGTTTTGTTCTATGAATTTAGATGACCTTTATAGGATTTCTTTTAATGATCACTGTAGCTGTATTCAACTCTTGACAGATACGATCACTGTGTTTGTTTCCTAGTCTGCAACTAATTAGTGATACATTTGTTGAAAATGCTTCAAATGAAGCTAACAGTATAACTTGAAATTGGGGACTTTTTTTTAAAGGTAGTGATAAATTAAAGGAAGGATTCATCTCAGGAATACTTAAAAGGAATGGTCTTTCATTACATGAAGGACACTTTGCTTAAACATTACCACAGAAAGTTTGCTAAAAGAGTCTAATGTCTGCTGATACTTTAAAAAACTACTTACGTTTTGGCTATCTTTGATTATGGAGACCTAAAAATAGGATTTAAAATGTTAAATTATTGAGTTGGCGCTGGACATAGTAGTGGAGACTTAAACATGGAGGCAGTGGGTGCTGGGACTGGGGAGTGCTCTTGGCTGGAGCTTCCAGAATCCACAGATGCCGGGCTTTTCCTAGATAAAGGGAGGTGTGGCCACAGCTGCCTTATTCAAGAGTTGGTCTTTCTTCCCTTGTCTTGCAGTTCTGGGCTGGGGCTCACTTTTTGCATGATGTGGGGTTGGTATGGTCAGGTTCACAGTCTGGAAAGTTTCAGGAGTCCACAGTGAAGTTCTGGGACCAGGCTCTTTTTGACAATGTGAAAAGGACTCATGCATCCAGTGTGCTTCCCAATTTCATGTGTCTGGGAGTTTATGGCTGTACACCAACTGAACAGGAGGTCTGATTCCTGTTAGTGTGGAGGGTGAGTCAAGGGGCCATCAGGTCACTGAAACAGAATTGCAGGAACTCAGCTCATTGCCACTTTCACCACCCCCCACCTTTTCTTATTGTTCCTCTTTCTGAAATGCATTTCAGTGGCAAAGAGAATGAGAATAGCTTTCCAAATCCTGAATATAAACTGTTCATTTTCTCGGGGTTCAGTATTCGAATCCTGAAATCGCTTTTGGCTTACTGTGCAGGGGCTGCGTGTATCAAGAACATGCTGCTCTCTTAGAATAGAAGGGAGAGCTTTTCAGGGATCATTACACAGTCAGCATTCTGCTTATAACTGGGGAGAAAGTATTTTTAGTGGGGCTTTTATATTTTATTGGGCTTACTAAGATGCATTTCATCACATGTAAAGTTGAAACCTTTTCAGAAATTTGGAAGGAATTTAGTTCATAAGACTTCCTAGAGAAATGCAGAAGGACATCAGACATACTGATGCCATATTGTACTAACTAGGCAGTCACGGCTTTAGTCAATAGTATGACTTGTGCATTGGTCAAAATTTGCCATTTAAGAGATTTTTTTTTATATAGAGGGCTACATTGCTGTCTTCCTACCTAAGAAGTCGTATTTAATTTGACGCACAGTCACAGGCTTCCCTCTAGCATGGGAAAGCAGGCACATCATCACGGGTGGGCTTGGTGTGAGTGGGCCCTTCCCTGTCCGTCTCCCGCGGACTGCCCCACTTGTGGGTCCCGGGCAGGACTGGCACAGAGGTAGTGGGATCTTTTTAAATAAAAGGCCTCCAGCTGGATGCACCGGAGAACAGGAACCTACTTCTGCTGGGAGATGGGAGGCCGGGAGATGGCAGGAGGCCCTCGGGAAACTGCCCAAAACCTCACTTCTCCCTGCATCACTCGTCACTCCTCCTCACATCCAGCCTTACTTTTACCTGTAGCTCATAGAATCAGTTTTACTTGGCATGCATATATAAAAATAGAGACTACATTTCCAGGAATCTGGGTTGCATGTTAAGCATGTCCAATATTGATGACGGTACATGTCTGTTAAACTAACTCCAGGATTCACTTGGTGCAGAAAAAGGCCTTCACTGCCGTAGTCCTCACAGAGGACTTGGTGGCGGCACTGGGAGGCCTGTGCAGCCACAGTAGGGAGTGGGGGGGGCGGGGCCTGTGCAGCTGCAGTAGAAGGCAGAGGTGTGTCCAATGGTCACAGGCTCTCGCTGGCTCCCTCTTTCTCAGCTTCACTACGTTCTGGGCCACGGCTCTTCTCCATTTTCTTCTTCCATTTCTTAAGTGAGTGCCCCTGAGTTGAGGCGCTGCCATTTCTGCAGACCAGCCCGTGAGTTAGGCGGGAGCAAATTTCCTGTGGCCGGGCATGGCTGCCATTCTCCATCAGGCGTGCGTCCTGCTCGAGCTCTGGTTCCTGTCACTGTGTCCAAGATGGTGACCGTGAGCCGTGAACTTACAGTTTCTCGGTGGAGGAGCCGGTTCATCTTAGTTACATCTCTATTATAGTAGCTGGACAGGTTGGCATGGCCTATGCTATCAGAATCTTATTGAAAGGCTTGAGTGATGAAATAATCCATGTGGATCTTGATACTGGCAAAAGGAGGGTCTTCATCATGGCAGTCTTCATGAAAATGCCGAGTATTGTTTGTAGCGGAGAATACCTTGTCATGGAAAACTCCAAACCCAGTGATTATCACAGCGGTGCTCACCAAGGAAAAGGAGAAATATGCCTTAATTTAGTCCGATGTAATGTGGCCATCTTCAAATGAATGATTTCCAGTGTTACCAGTACTGTCCCACAGCAAACTGATTGTTTCTAATCCAGGGGATACCTTAGCACGTATGTAGCCTGGAAGTTGCCCGCCTTTCCCCAAAACCCTGTTATTGGAATTGGCTGTAATATGGATACTGCTCGTTTTTGTTTCTTGATTGGGCAAGAGCTTGGTGTCCACTCTGAAAGCTGTTGTGAATGGATCTTTGGAGACCATGGAGTGATCCTGTGTGGATGGAGTGTGGATGGAGTGAACATTGCTGAGGTCCCTTTGAAGGATCTCAACTCCAACATAGGAACTGATGAAGATCCTGAACAATGGAAACATGTCTTCAGAGAAGTGGTTGCCAGCACCTATGAGATTATAAAAATGAAAGGTTATACTGCTTGGACCTGTCCTGTGTGTAGCTGATTTAACAAAGTATTTTGAAGACTCTTAGGAGAACACATCTAGTTTCCACCATAATTAAGGGTCTCTGTGGAATCGATAAAGTATTCTCAGTGTTCCTTGTATCCTGGAGTGAATGGCATTTCAGGCCTTAAAAGAACTGACACCTGAAAAGGAGGCCTATCTGAAAGAGTGCAAAGACACTCTGGGAAAATCAGAAGGAGCTCAACCTTTAAAGCTGTCTACAACGGCCGGACTCGGTGGCTCAGCCTGTAATCCCAGCACTTTGGGAGGCCGAGGCGAGTGGACTGCCTGAGCCCGCAGGTTCGAGACCAGCTTGGGCAACTTGGCGAGACCTTGTTTCTACAATAAATAAAAAAAAAATTAGCCAGGCGTGGTAGCGCGCGCCTATAGTTCCAGCAACTTCTAAGGCTGAGGCGGAAGGATTGCCGGAGCCCAGCAGGTTGAGGCTGTGGTGGCCGGAGCGTCCCACTGCACTCTAGTCTGGGCAACAGAGTGAGACTCGAACTCAAAATAATAATAATAAAGTTGTCTACAACTATCATTCTGAAATTATTAAAGAGATAATAGACATGGAGTTGAATATATCAAACTTTTGAATAAACTTGAATTGAGGAAAGGTGGAAACAGAAATTGGGTAGAGCGACTTCTCTGTTTACTTAGCCTTCTGGCTTTTACTTAGCAGATGATACTCCCTTTTTACCATTCCTAAGTTAGAGAAAATGTTTTTGTGCCTTGCTGTACTAGTACTTACCTTGTATGTATATATAGTTGCCATTTGTTTCCTCCAAAAGTTAAGTATTGTGTTCTAGAAGTTGTGATTCTTTTCACTGGAAATATGCTAATTCTTTCATTCTGGCTGGCTTATACCTGTGTTCATTTGTATGCTATAAAAAAAGTAGTAACTTTCTCTACAGTGTAAAAATAGACATATGTACATCCAGAAGAAAATTTTAAAATTATCATTACTATGGGATGATTTTAAGCATAGTTTCATCTGAATGATAGGTGTTAAAATGAACTAAAATATGCCCTGAAGGTTACTCTTAAACTTGGAGTTAGAAAATTAGACAATTTATTAGGCTTCATCATGAATTAATATTCTTTATGAAGAAACACTGTGTGTATGAATTTTATGATCTATCCCCTACCCAGTTATTTCAGATAATTCTGGAAACAAATGAGTTTCTTGTCAATATCCAGGTAAACTCTTCCACATAGACTTTGGATATATCTTGGGCCGAGATCCAAAGCCTCTTCCTCCTCCAATGAAGCTGAATAAAGAAATGGTGGAAGGAATGGGGGGCACCCAAAGTGAACAGTACCAAGAATTCCGGAAACAGTGTTACACGGCTTTTCTCCACCTTCGAAGGTAAGTTGATTTCCTTTATGTAGATAATTTTGGTAGATTTATAGAGTAAGAAAAGGAGTTGTTCAAATGTATGCATTCTTTAGCCTCAGTCTCTTTCTCAGAATGACATATGCAGCAGTATTTTTCAAGATACTCTTGATATCTATCTTGACAAACTGATATCAAAGGAAGAAGGTTTAAAATTTCTTGCTTTCCCACTAATTATCTCATTGATAAATCTCACCAACTAGGAAGCTACATCATACAGTATTAGGGAAAAGCAGAGGTTTCCAACTCAGTGGGTTGACATTCTTTTAATAAAATGTACTTTGACAGTACTGGAACAAAGATAAAGTTAAGAAACTGTACCATTCAGATTTCCCTGAAGGCAGTCCTGAAAGATTAAAATCAACATGCTGGATTATTTTTCTTTTCCCTAGGGGACTTACTATTTCTTTATCAGAGAACAAAGTGTTTACTTATTTAGAGTGATATTAGTTCAATCATTTTTAGTCTTTAACATCTTTATTGGCCCTCAGTTTGGGGTACTCTTCAGGAACATTCAAAATTTTGTTCAATGATTGAAGTAAATGTTGCATATGGTTTTTGTCTCTCTTTTACAACTCATTAGTCAATTCTGCTACAAAATAAAATGTTTTTCTTCTATCCTTTTTGTTTCTTCAATGCCACTAAATATCTGCTCCCTTTATCCTAATTTCCTTAGGGATGACTGTCATACATCATAAAATAATAAAAGCAATATTTGTTAAATTCAGGACATGACTTTGATGATTAGTCAAAAATGACAGAATGATTTGACTTTAATGCTGTTTTCGATCTAACTATGCAAAATGAGTTTTCTTAGTCCAGCAGAAAATCCCAGCCCAGGAGACATACTTACATGCTCTTCCAGGTGAAAATATAACCAATAGACAGTGAGTTGCTGGTGCATATGGGTTTTGTCTTCTTTGTCTTTGTAACTTCAGTTACTCATATGATGCTTAGAACATAGACACTCAGTGTATGTTTATTAAATGAGAACTGTCCGTATTTGCATGAGAACCCACAGAATTTCTATTTCAGGTGTGGGATGAGGCCATGTTTGCAGGTGATGTTGATGCTTCTGGTCCCAGGAGAATAACCATTCTCCTATACTAATCAGGTTTCATTTTGCAGTTACTAGGCCTTCATTGTAAACTCAGCCTTTTCCATGTATCACAAACTCTATAGCATGCATTTTACAAATGGCCACATTATTTATCCTTTGGGTGGCAGAATGGCTTAATTTTACTCTCCAGAAATATTAAAAGAATAATGAGAAGATCAGCGCTCTTTCAATTTGCTTGGTGATGCAAGTACTTTCAGATAGATGAGAGTTGCACTTTAAGATCTGGGATTTTTAATTTAAAATTGTCAAAGCCTGTAGAAAACCAGCCTGAACCATGGAGATCTCAGTGAGGTGGCAGACAAGATAGTAAGGAATGATAGCTAGAGAAATGTTGAAAGTGCTCTATCTTCTTGAAAGCAGAAGGAAAACAATGTGCTTTATGAACTGTCATTGGTAATGGATTGGTAGCAATTCAGTAGAATGAGAAAACAGGCAGGTTATTAATGGAGGACCAAAGTTAACTTTCTCATACACACAAATCACAAAGAGATTAACTAAATAATCTTATGCTAACCTTTAAAGAAAATTGCTTAATTTTTAAAAAATTTTCCTCCACTTCAATGAAGATTAACTGAATCCTAATATTCTGATCAAAATTTGTTATTTAATGTTGTATTTTTGAGTACTGTTCAGTTGGCTAAAAAAAAAAAAAGAAAAAGAAAAATGGGGTTTTATGACATGAGAATTAACCTAATAGATGAAAGCTTGTTTGTGGCTAAATTTATTGACTCTTTTATTAGTAGGTTTTATAAGTACAGCCAACTTTCTTTTATGGCCTTTATTGATTGCTGATAAATTTCTTCAACTGAAAAAAAAAAAAACCCTGAATAATGTTCTGCCACGTAAGCAGAGTAGTTTACATTGAACTAGGTTATGAATTGGTTACAATTGTGCGAATAGAAGGACATATATAATGTGGGGATTTTCATGCAACAAAATACTTTATTATCTTTTATTAATCAATACATATTGTGCCAATAATTTATTGATAAGTTTATTTTTGAACTTTTATAACAACAGTACTGAAACATCTTAAATCTTAAATGTTAAAGGAAAAAACATAATTCTTCCTCCTAACTCATGTTTATGTTAAACACCATGCTAGACACTGATGATACAAAGATGATTTACATTTTTTGGTAAAAACCTCCAATACTGAAATTAAGAATGCATTTAACTATATCAAGTAAGTTCCTTATGTTATCTCAGAGGATGTTTGCCTAGTCATCATACATCAGTTAATTTGTCACACATGTCACTAATTAAATTGTTTCTTCTCTTTGAAGTAGTAAATTTTTAAAGAAATACTTTTACCAGATTTGGTATTTGTGGCATGCAAAATAGACAGTAGAGAAAATAGGCATTTTAAACACTGTAAGAACTACACCTCGTGTAGTTAATGGGTTTCTATTTTCAGAACTGACGGTTTTTCCTGAAAAAATATAAACTATCTTTGTATGACTGGTGTGTATCATGATAGTTGGCATAAACATTGGTAATAAAAAGAGTAGATTCCTTAAATGGTGTAGCCAACCTGCTCCCTTTTAAAAATTCAGACTGTGTCTCATCCTTCCTCAATCTTTATCTAGATTCAGTTTTGCACACTTTCCCACCATATCATTGTTTTTTTAACCTTAACCTTACATTGTCTTTCAATACCAGTTTTAAAGAGGTTTAGTAAAGATGTTTAGTGACCTTTAAATCTGTGTTTCTGAGTAGGATATTAAATGACTACCCTATTTAATAAATACTTCTACTTTGTTTCACTTGTTCTGTCATAAAGGGTAAATGCAGGCTTATGGCAACAGATGTAAAAGATTGATACAGCTAAGGTGACAAACTATCTACAGAGTATTTGGATGTTTAAGCTTTGTATTTGATTGTTATCCTTTGCTATAACAACAGAAGCATGTTGTTAAATTAAAACCAGGGGATAATCCGGAAAGCACTGATCTTTGCCTTTTAAAAAAGAAACCCCACATTCTCCCATCAAGGCGGATGTTTTAACATAGATCCTGGCTGCCTATTGGAATCACCTGGGGAGCTTGTGGGGGAGGTGGGAGAAGGAACAGTTCTAGGCTTCATCATATTGATTTGGTCTGAGATTGGGCCAATTGATCTGCTTAAAAAGCTCCCAGATGAATCTAATGGACAGCCAGGTTTGAGAACTTCTGACATATTCCTTTCATAATTGAGTCTTGTTTCCCCTTCTCTGTGTTACTCTGTAGTAGATTCCTAACCATTTCCTCACGCCAAGATGGGAAGACACTGTATACCTGTATCATCAGTAAAACAGTATGAATAGTGGAGAGTCAATTGAAAGAGCACTGTTTTTCCCCCCATTACATCAAGCATAATTGCTGGCTGACCTCTTCTGATACCACCTTCCTTGCAATCCTTTCAAGTGGGTCATCTTTATTTCCATAGAGAAAGGCATGAGACCCTTCTTGCTCTCTACTGCTACCCAAACCATTTATTTCCCTGCCTGCTTAAAAAAGATAAGCACAGGCACACCCGCAACTGCATCGAGCACACATCAGATATATTACTCATTGCAAATCATGCAACCCCCCTCATAACTGTCATTCATTGAAAACTTTCAGAATTTCAATTTCAAGCTTTCTGCTCTGACTGGCACTTTGTGTTCTTATAGCTCATTTTTAGATAAGTCCTCATTGCTACAAGACTTTCACCTCATTGGTACGTCCAGTTTCATTACCCTTCCACCATACACAGTCAAACTCATATTGTCACTTTTTTCTTTTTCCCACTGAATTTTATGGCCATAAACGAATCTTTCTTACTGCCATTCCCTCTTAACTCTCGTGAGCTTTTTTAAAATCTAGTCTTATGACCTTGTCTGCTGAAACCCTAACTCTGGTTAGATCTGTCTGCCTTCCAATTTACTGCATACAGGGCAGGAGCAGTATGTTACTGAAGAAGATCCAACAATTATGTTCTTGCTAGTGGTTTTAAAACAGTGGTTCTTGGCTCTAGGATGTTTTGCACTCCTTCCTTCTCCCCCAGAGCACATTTGACAATGTCTGGAGACATTTTGGGTTGTCAGAGCTGGGTGAATGTTGCTGACATCTGGTGGGTGAAGCTAGGGATATTGCTAAACCTTGTGCTGCTGCTTGGCTTCTCCACTGTCCTTCACAGCATGTCTGTGTTCCTACTGTCAACACTTACTTGTCCCCTTTTCTTCTTTCAGCCTTCTCTAGTAAAGCTTCTATTCCTACTTTGCTACTGAAACTAATTTTATCAAGATAAACAGTTACCTTTACCAAATCCGTTGACCACTTTTGCTTCCTAGCAGCTTTTAACACAATTGACAGCCCCCTTCTTCCTGAAAACCTCTCACGCATTTGGTGTAACCCATTTTTCTTTTTTCTTTTTGTGCCCCCCCGCCACTCCTGTTTCTTTGCTGATTTCTTCCTTCTTTTGTCTAGCTTCTACATATTTAACTGTCTAGAAGTTTCACTATCATTATAAAGGATTGAGGTCTGAATCTTTTTCTTTCCCCTAAACTATTTTTATCCAATCCATTTCTAATGCTGGTGGCTTTAATATCACCAGCGTTGATATTTCTGCTGAGATATATCTAACTGGTATCTCTACTGAGAATCTGGAAGACACCTCAAACTCCATATTTCTAAAACAGAATTCTTGATTCCCTGCTTAAAATCCTGATTCTCCTCCATTCAGCCTATCTATCTGTCTTGATGACTAACACTAGTGTCCCGTTACTTAAACTAATCCTTTGTGACATTCAATTCTTCCATCCTCCCCCGCCACCTCAATTGAAACCATCAGCAAAAATCATCTACTTCATCTCCAAAGTATAGCCTAAATAGACTCTATGTTGTTTCTTCTTCACCTGGAGGTCTATGATATGGTTTCCCTACCTCTGTTCTTATTCTCCACAAGATGGCCGGCATGAAGTTTTAAAAATGCCTGTCAGGGTGTGTTATTCCACTAAACGAAGTTGCTTCTCAGTGCATTTAAAATAAAATCATACTTCCTTAAGATGGCTTTTACTCTCTCCACTCTATCAATCACTGATCCATTTTCTTGTTTGGTTTTGTTTCTTTCATTAAAAAAAATCTTTTAATTAGTCAACTGGACATAATATTTTGTTTGTCAATTTATCGTGAGTTTCCACCTCTCCTTTAGAATGTAAACTTCATAAATGTAGAGATCTTATTCAGTTCACCACTGTATCCCTGGTACCTGGAACAATGTATGTAGTGAGTACCCAATAAATATTTGTTGGTTGAATGAATAAAATTATTATATGCTTAGAAGTGGAATAATGTCTATGATATGCTTTTTACCAATTCCCACAAGGAAATCAGTAACTTAAAGCTAGGCTAAAGCTGTTTAACTACTTGCATTTTTTTTTTAGCTATTTTTTATTTGTAACTGTTTATTTATTATTCGTTTAACCTATTTTTTAAAGCTTTTTTAAGAGCTGTTTTCATAACTTTTTCTCCTGAGTATAAATGTGTTACGGTCTGATTTAATTATGAGACTACATCAGTGTAGAAGGTTTTCATTATCGTTTTCCTTGATTTTTATGGGCAATATACAATTCAGAAATGATGATAAAATAGACAATTTGAAACCCGTATAGTCATTTTCCTATATAAGTTCTATTATTACAGCTAAAGTATTAAACAGTTTTAAAGTAACAGTTTGTGTTTTATTATTATCATGAATAGGTAGATGACTAGAATAAAGACTTTGCATTACCTAAACCTTGTCCCCATTTCCTAGAGAATGCAAGGCACTTGGGTTGACATTTTTACTGAAAAAACTAAAAACCTTCATTGCCTGAAATCAAAGCTTCTTTTACTCACATCTATCCTCAAAGTCAAACGTGAAGCTCCTATTACAATGTGCTAAGAAGGGGCCACCCAGAGCATGACTGCCCATGGTGGAGTGTGTTTGTGTTTTGGAGCCAGGAAGTAGAGTGTGCACAGTCTTGACTTGTTTAAACTTTTTCCCACAGGCTCCAGCTCTGGAAATGAGCATTTAGAATAGTAACATTCATTCTTCTAGTTTTGGGAAAGAGGAAGTTTGAGGACTGGTGAAGATAAACTGTTAGTTCTTGTTAGAGGTCAGCATACTCCAAAGATACTATTTAGATAGCTATCTTGCTCATTTTTTATGCGATAGAGTGATCGCCATTTTTTTCTTTCACTTAGAATTACTTTTATCCAGGTTAGTCACTGTAGTTCCTGAAAGCATGCTTGGTATTTCTGAAAGATACTCATGAGTGATTCATGGGTGACATTTCCCTTTTATTCATTTAGTCATGACACACTGGGATAGTGTTAAGGTAGCAGATTGTTGTCGTCATCTAGCAAAGACAGACTGTCATTGTTATAAAATGCTAATTAGCTATAAAGAGAATTTTCCTCATATCCCTTCTAAAAATATATATACTTACTAAAGAAAGAAAAGGTTGTTAGTGATGTTTACTCCAAAAGTTTGTTCCATAATGTGGGACCTAGAAATGGTGTTACTTGAAGATCCCAGTACAAGGTTTTTTTCAAAGCATACTTTTCATTGACACAGCTGATGTATAGTCTTAAATTCTGTTTTCCATTGGATTAATAGTAATCACTATAAAAATCCAGGTACTTCTACTTCTAGAAGTGTTCTTAATATGAGAAAGAAATGCAAAAATCTCACTCGTTGCTATTTTTTTCTCTCTCCTACTCTTCTTTAGGTATTCTAATCTGATTTTGAACTTATTTTCTTTGATGGTTGATGCAAACATTCCAGATATTGCTCTTGAGCCAGATAAAACTGTGAAAAAGGTAAAAATTTTATACCTCCCCAGTTATTACAGCCTACTTTTTACATGTGAAAGATGTTAGAGTTTTAACAACTCATTTTCCCCACATTGTCCCAGCCTATAGATTCTTAAGTAACTTAAATTAAGAGACCGTGTGTGTGTGTGTGTGTGTGTGTGTGTGTGTGTGTGTGTGTGTGTGTGTCTGTCCCAACATTCCAGAATACAACTTCTTCAGTCCTCTGCAGCCAGTTCTGTCTTTTTCCCTGTTTAAGCCCACAGTCACATGAATAGGTCCCGTATCTGGAGTGACAACTTACTACTACATGCTACAACCCCTATTCTTTGTCCTGAAAAGTTTAGCTCTTCTTTATACCTTCTTAATAGAAAATTCAATGTACCCGATTCCTAATAGTCCCAGGCAACATATGGTAAGGATGTTATACTGTATAGGAGAAAATAGCCATTCTGTGTTTTTTCTATCCATACTCTTTGCTTCAGGAGTTTCTTACTGTGTCAGGAGAGTAGAGACCTGCCTTTTAACTCAGTCTGCAAAGACAAGAATGAAGGAAAGCTATCATGTAGATGAGCAGTCTTATTCAGAGCTATCTTATCCTGAATCCTAGAAAGAGATGGGAAGAGAGGCAGTGGATTTGAAGGCTTTTATCTGGATTAATCTTTGATTATCTTATTCATTCATTGGGGGGATATATATACCTTATTTATCCAGAGGCAGCATAAGATAATTTTACAAATCAATATGATTATCAATATACAACTTCAAAGAAAGATAGTCCAACTTTTTAACTTGTAGAAATATAAAATCATTGAAGGACAGTAGCAATCTCAGAGAAGGAGTTGCTCTGGTTGTTGAAAATAATAATTGGTGGTTGAAAGTAATAATTGGCACCAAAAAGAACATTATTAGATGCCTCAGTGAATTGAACATAAATCAGACTCATCTCTTTTTTCTAATTTTATAAATCTTTGGAAAGCAGAGATAGAGATTTTAGTGTGAATACTGTATTATTAACCATTTAAGAAAATCATGCTCTTATTAGGATTCCATTTATTCTTTTATCTAGCCAGCACATATTGAATACATTTTTTTTCAATTCAAAATTGACTACATATCATACCAATTTTTTGAATGTCTTTTTTGTCATTTTATTTATTTTTCATTAACTAAAGCTCATCCATCAAGAAATATCAATGGTTGATGAAAATTTTCTTCACTATAATGTTAAATGTTGATTTTTTTTTTGTTTCTGCTGTATGCAGGGTTTGTTTTATTGTTTACTTTAAACCCATTTAATCTTATTTGTGTTATACATTCACTCTTCACTCATGTTCAGAAGTTGTTTCTATTTATAAAAGTTGTGACAGTATTTGTCAAACTGAATCATACAATTTTGTCTATCAGTTTAAGCTATGTTGTTCTTGTTCTTACTAGAGTTTTTGTTCCATCTCTTCCTGTTTTAGAAAATCATGAATAATTGCCTTTTGTTACCAGCTATCTTTATAGCACTGTTTTTAAAACATGAAGCAATTCATTTGAACAAATAAAATCAGGTTTATTAGTCCATTTCTTTTGGATTGGGATTCCCTCGTTGCTTGCTCTGGTTTCAATTAAGTGAACATTTAAAAAAGGATAATCACTATGTTTCCCCAAAGGAGTGTTTTATAGAAGGTTTGTTTGCTTTCTGATATTTTATCAAGATAGTAATCTATTGCAGCAAACACTTGACATTAAAATCACAATAATATTAGAAAGCTATGCTGCAATAAGTTAAAATGTATGTTTCTTATTTGTTGATTTTTTTTTTTTTTTTCAAGAAATAGAATTCGATTTTTATACTATGATGAAATAACAATTGTTGACATTACTTCACAGTGTTATTACTTGGAAAAGTTTTGTGTTGGCCTCATAAATCAAAGCCAGTTAGAGAAATAGAGTAGTGCATTTAAGATTGATCTCTTAAAAAAGATTATTCAAATTATGTGAGTATAATAACAAAATACAATGATAGTTTCCTGTCTCCATAACTTACTATGTGGCAATTTTGCTCTAATTTTTTGGAAACTAATAGCTCATATATAAAATATGTGGCATTTTTAAAAATCAGATTTATTTGTTAAAGCATGTTTTCCAAAAAATGTGAGATGAACTTGACAGGGTTCAGTACATACTACCCCAAAATATGGACTCTTGGCATTGAGAAAACAGCAGAAGAAGGAAGGTCTTGACTGTCTCCTACTTGTCTCCCCTGTAGCAGGCCATTAAAGAATTATCTGAGTGTCCTCTAAATTCCTCATAAGACTTTCATTCACAAAGGGTCCTGCCCTATTCCTGGAGGAGAGGAATGTTACAGAGATGCCACGAAGAATCTGAACAAACATGCTTTGCTACCCGCAGTTTATTACCATTACATTATACCCCTTTTTATCCAATAATGTTTCTGTACAGATGTCCACTTCATCACATGTAGAAGGTTTTCATTGTAGTTCCTCTTGATTTTTATGGGCAATATAAAATCCAGAAATGATAAAATAGATAAATTTTTTTTTGCAACCTTTTGTTCAAAGGTACTTTTCACATTTTCTTTGATATAGACATACTAATGAGTAAAGAGGGACAAGTTTCGAACTGGTGGAGTAGCCAGGAAATTAGAGAAGAAATTCTAGAAAGGTTAAAGTCACAGAGAAAGTGCACCCGCCCCCTCCCAACCTACATATAAAATTCTCCCAAATCCTGACTAAATGTGAAACTGCAGAAGGCACAGTCTCAGCAGAGGAGAAGGTAGTAGCCCAGAGCTTAAAGAACTGAGCAGTTTTCAGCTGTTGTCCCTCACAGGGAGGATGGATTTGGATTTGATTTTAGTCAAGTTAACTGCTTGCTAGAATGAATCTTCACAGGAGCACAATAGAATTCAGAGTCTTTATAACATATTTAGAATGTCTATTACCTAATTTTTAAAATCACTAGATATGTGAAAAAACAGAAAAATGTGATACACAAGCAATAGAGCAGCAGTCAGTAGAAACATACTTTGTGATGACCCATATGCCACAAGCATCAGAAACAGACTGTAAATCAGCTATTACAAATGTCCGTTGGCTTAAGGGAAATAAATGCATAATGACTGAACAGATGGGGATATCAACAGAGAAAGAAAAAATAGGAAGAAAAGAGAACAAAATTAAAATTACAGAGTGGAAAGCACAGGAGCTAAAATGAAATATTAATTGGATAGACTTAACAGCAAATTGGACATAGCATTAGAAGGAGTCTGAACTTAAATCAATAGAAATTACATAATCTGAAGAACAAAGAGTGTGTATGATTTAAACTGGGATGTTTATTAATCCTCTTCATTTTATCCCTTTTATTTCTTGGGAAATGAATGTGGCAATGTGAGGTTATATTAATATTCTCCCACACCTTCACTGCCTGTAGAAAAACAGGAACTGTGTCAATTGCTGGCAAAATATATTAAACTAGATCTTCTAAAATGTCTCCTTTCCTGCAGAATTTCCCTGTACTCATGCAAAGGACTTCTTCAGTGGATCTGTAATTTCCAAAAATGAGGAATTTTTTTGTAGTTCATATTTAAAAGTTATGATTGATTTGCAATAGTGTTACTAAAATACTAGAAAAATGTGTGTGTGTGAAGAATCTTAAGAACCTAGAGGACAGTAACAGGTAGCCTAACGTAAATCATTAAATATGATATCAAATAACCTTCTTTGTTGTAAAAGAGAGTGTTTTTATATTTGTAAATTTGTAAATGTTTTTTGTGAATTTTTAAAAGAGAATGTTTTTATATTTGTAAATAAAATTTATTTTTATGCCAAAAACATATATTCTGTTTGTAATTCAGACACTCATACAAGTATGCAAGCTTTGTAAGTCAGGCTAAATTTGATATTCCTGGTCTGTAGTTGTTTTTTTTAATGTCCAAAAAATAGTTCCAGAATTGTCAAGCATACTCTAAGTAGAAGTCAAGGAAAACAAAAGATTAAACTCAAGGACTATGTTTGTTTTTATCTGGGATCCAGAAATGAGAGAGTTGTTAGTTCATTGAAGATACAACCTTAGATGTCCCTCCTCCATATGGTCTTCACTTTTCACATGTACCTCTCTTTTAACTCCCCTGCCTTGAGGCTGCAGAACTGTCAGCTCACCTGGCATACCTTCACTCCAGTGAAAAGACAGGAGCACTGAACTGGGTTTGTGGATTGTTGTTATACTGTCTGTCTTTTCTTCTTCCTAGCTTTCTAGTAGTTAAATCCCATACTTAAAAGGAAACACCACATGTGGACCACATTTTTTTGACCCTGCCTTTCAGAAGTATTACGTGGGCCATTTGTAAGAGAAAGGAGTTGTGTGTAATAATGATTAAGTGTGATGGCACGGGATTGTATGGAAGCATGTGCCTCTTAATCAGCTAAGGGTCCCTGAGTTGGCTTCATAAACTTTCTGTCCTTCAGTCTGCATCTTAATAGAGATATCTATCTCAGAGTCACCCACAAGTCAAATGGTTGTTGTATGTATAATGCTTTGCACAATGTTTTGCATAAAAGTCATTCAGTAACACTGGTTTTTATTTTATATATATATATATATATACATATAGTATATATGTAAATATATATATGCATGTGTATATTAATATATAGATACACATAAATATGCACACTAACTTTTCAACTACTTATTTCTATTGAAAATCAACTAATCAACTGCAACTTTAACTATAAACTAAAATTAAAATTCCCTTATCTTTGGAAATTGCAGACCCATTGAAGTAGTCTTCTGCAAGGGCACAGGGAAATTCTGTAGGAAAGGAGACGTTTTAGAAAATCTAGCGTAGTTTACTTTGCCAGTGATCTACACAGTTCCTGTTCTTGTACAGGACAGTGAAAGAGAATATTAATATAATCTCACCTTGTTACATCCATTTCACAAGGAATAATCAATAAAGGGGATTGTTACTCAGTTTCACATTTTACATATGTAGTATTCTAGATTTGAAATAAGGCATACCTTTAATAAAAAGAACAGTTTCTGTTTTTAAATTTTGGAGCCCTAATAGAATCAGGTATTCAGTTTTGGTTTTGTTTTTTTCTTAAAGACCATTTGCAACAGGGTGATATAAAGAACAAATAACAAAACAGCAGGGTGATATAAAGAACAAATAACAATAACAAATAACAAAAACAGCAAACTCCCACACCAAAAGAATGGCATTAGAACTCCATTATAAGTTACAGATAATTTATATGGCATAGAAATAGCTCATACTATATTATAATATCTGTATCAGTAAGATTCTGTCTCTTCATTAAAAAAGACTAACTGTTCTCTTATAGGTTCAGGATAAATTCCGTTTAGATCTGTCGGATGAAGAGGCTGTGCATTACATGCAGAGTCTGATTGATGAAAGTGTCCATGCTCTGTTTGCTGCAGTGGTAGAACAGATTCACAAGTTTGCCCAGGTAAGTCTTCTGAGGGCAGTGTGGTGTTCTCACCTTCTCTTTGTACTGCTCCAGAGTCCTTGTGGAGCCATACTTTTCTCCTGCCACCTTTTCTGGTGTTTTGTCCAGCCTTTTTGACTTCTTACCAGCCAACTGAAGTGAATTGTGTTCCAAGCATTATTAACTCCAAAACTTCTACTTTTCTTAGTAATGACTAAATTGTGGAGCCTCAGGTTAGGCATTTTGTCCTTTGTAATCAGTGGTGATTACAAGTCCTTCCTGAGAATGATTTTGGGTCCTGCAGAGGCCTTGGTGAGTAAGACTTGGATGCTTGTTGGATTTTGGTAAATGGTGAAGTGCTAGGAAGAGAGTTTCAAAGCTAAGAAAAGCACTGGCATATCACACACTAAGAAGGTCCAACCATAGACATACTATTAGCAGTATCTACAGATAGATTGGGGAATACCCTATCACGCTAGCCTGTGGTGGCAAACCTTAGATTTCAAACCTGTTTTAATTATGAGTTTCATAATGAGGATGATTATGGAAATAGTTAGCAAGCAAAAATTAGACTGCTTTCTGCCATACCTCATTTTATCTGCTTATGAACTCCTTCCTGACTTCCCACATTCACTTAGTGATCTTTCTAACCACCCAAGCTCAAAGCCTGTCTGCTTTTACTTCTCCCTCAGCCTGTATCCAGAATCTCACCAAGCCTTGTCTGTTCCTTTAACCGTTTTAACCCAGTTTTTTTTTAACTTTATGATACCTTGGATAGTTAAGACTCTTTATTGTTTCTCTGTTCAAGTCTTTTTCTGAGCATTCTTATATTTATTCTAAATATTCCGATCTGATATATTTTTACAAAATAATGTTTACTTTTTAAAAAATGTATGTATAGTGTTTTCCCACTGTCTAACAGAGAAGTCCAGTCTCCAGCAAGTCAAGGTCTTCCAGAATGTTGTGTACTTTGCTACTTTTTAAGCTGTTCTCTGATATGCTAAGTATTTTGTTCTCTTTCATCTTAATGACTATTTTGCCGCTGCCATTTGTTCAGCCCCCAAATTTATCTTCTTAATAATGTATCTTCTGTAAACTTCTGCTTGCCAAAATCTAACCTATCTTTCAAGAGTGGTTCTTTTTTTTTAGAAAGCAGAATTTATTGAGAGGACAGAAAAGCACCCACAGTGGAAGGGGACATGAGGGGGTTGCCCAAGACCTATTCTTAATGCCATTTTGATTCTTTTTTTTTCTCCATTTTCATAAAACTTTATACCTTCAATATGCTTTGCATATATATATTTTTTTTTGGTTGTAGATATTTGGATTGTCTTATAGCTTCTAAAATACAGACTTTCAGAAGACTGGGTTTTATCTATCAGTCACTCAGTAATACAATGCTTTATATACTTAAAAAATACCTCTATAGACTTAAAGTAATCCCTACCTCTAATGTTAGCATATACTTCTTTTTCTGGCTTAAGAAAAACTTTCTTTTCCCTGAACACCAGTCTTAATCATATTCTTATTACAAAGGCCATCTCAGGGTCTGTGTAGTGAGCCATTAATTTTAACTAGTCATTTGTTGAGAGTATTGTGACTCGAATAGTAGGGCAGTGACTTGTCAGTCAGCCGGCTAGCCAAATGGTAGATCTGGCTTTACATAGCTTAGAAGAGTATTTTAGAACTGTAGGCAAAAAAGCCCAGAGAGGTATAATGACCTACTCAACATCATGTGACTGACAAGGGACAGAACTAAGACATAAACCCAAAACTTTTGACGCCCATATCCAGCATTTTTAAAACCAAGTGTCTCTCAAGTACCATATGGTCTCACTCATAAGCCGACCTTGAACAATTACCATAATGCTATAAGAAAGAGATTGGCAGTAGTGGGAAACTGCCAGGGGAGGGGAATGGCATTGGCAGTTGAGGGAAACTGCCAGGGGAGTGGGGTGAAGGGGGCACACCTCATTAACAAGGGTATCTGCATAATGAACATTTGTGTACCTAACCCTGAATTGTACCCCACATCTTTAAAATAAAAAATTTAAAAGTAAAAAAAGCAACAACAGGTGTCTTAATTGTCAGTGTTTTGCTTATCACTGTAGTACTACGTTGTGTGTCCATGAAACATTTCCTGGCCACAGCCCACAGAGTGCTTTTATTTTCTGTTTCTTTGTATGTACACCTTATATTTCCTTTTTAAAAGCTAATTACAGTGTACTTGAGATCAGACCCTTTGTCAGACTCTATGTCTTTGCATTTGTGTAGCAGAAGATTTATCCATCATAGTTGCTTATTTATATTTTATCTTGCTCTGTTTCTATCTGCAGTTGTACAAATTTCTTTCCTCTATGGGTTTTCCTTATTTCATAATTGGAGATTTCTGGTTTTTATTCTTTATTTTCCTGGGCAATTATAATGTATAATAGAGCTAAAACTCCAAACTTGAAATTAGTTATCTGTAGCAGCATAAGCAACACCAAACTCACTAGCTTAAAAAAAAATTAGTGGTTATTTTAAGTTCAAAGGACAGCCCAGATTCATAGGGAGAAGAAATAGATTCTACCTTGTGATGGGAGGGGCAACATGTCTTTGAAGATTAAACTGCCACTCACCTAATGTGCTCAAGCTCAAAGCTCGGACCTTCAAGTTCTTGGAAATAGACTAGTGGCATACTTCATTTTATTCGTCTAGTTTTGAAATGTATTGTTAATTGACATAAGATGCCCATTTTGCTAGCTGGATCTAAGAAGAGGACTATTTTTCTTAATTCTCAGTATTACGAAGGAGAGAAGAGCCTGATTAAAAATAATAATAATGGTAATAATAATACTGTTATTAGGGAAGGTAGTAACAGAGGGATTTTGGTTTACTAAAGTCTCTGGACCCCAGTTTCCACATCTGTAAAGTGGATTGATATTGAGTTAAAGACCAACATCCATTTTTGGCATAAATATAATCTCAAAGATTCAGAAAGGTTCATTGCTTTCCATATGTAATGCTAATATTATGCATCACAACGTTTAGTAAGTGAAACCTGCCCCCACCCCACCCCCACATCCCCCATGGTAAGAGTGGTTATTACATTATGAAAGTTGTTGAGAACTCTTGAGTTACTGGCATGTACGTTTTCTTCTATTCATAGAGAAAATATGAATATGGATGATGAAACAAATTAGTAATAGAGATGGGCATATTCTTAAATTAGACACTGGAGAGATAATTTTATAAGCATTAACTAACAGATTATTATAATTCTTGGAAAGAAATATTAAGTCTATTTCCCAGGTTTCTATTTTTCAGTTCTTCAGTAAAGTAGATAAAATTAGAAATCCTGGATAGGTAATGAGCATTACTTTGGCCTTGGTTGTCACAAGCTTTTTTGGACTAGGATAGATTCTTGATAACAAGATACTATAGAAAATCAAGGTTATAACAGCATGAAAATAAGAGTTATGAGCAAATAGCTGGATGATTCTAGCAACTGAAGGATTATCATCATCTTAGACTGGTAGAAGTGGAGATTTGCTGCAGCATGAATATCTGTGTAGATGAACTTCTTTAGATCATATCTCAGCTTTCCATTTTATAATGATAGTCTGCGGGGGCCCGCCCCACAAGGGTCGTGGGAAGTGTTGAAGGAGAGACGGATAGGCTACGGACGAAGATCATATACACGGACACCTGCTTCTTGAACAGGTGACGATTTAATGTTAGTTAACACAGAGCTTTTATACCATTTGTGAAGGGGCAAGACAAAGAAAATTCTTTCACATACATATCTTTAAAAGTTACCAGCTAGTGGTCTTGGTAGCAAACAAACCAAGATTCCCATAGGCTTTTGTAGCAAACAAACCAAGATTCCCATAGGCTTTTAGTAGCAAACAAACGAAGATTCCCATAGGCTTTAGTAGCAAACAATGATACTTTCAGTCCAGTGTCCAAAATTACAGTTCTTGAAATGTTTCAAGAAAGTTTCTTTAAGTGTATATTTCTTTATGTGTCAGGAATTTTCACATCTTAGGCTCTTATGTTCTTCAGAGTCCCGTGATCGCCTCCCTTGTCCAGATGTCCTCGTTACTTTTCTCTTATCTTGCAGTGCTTGTTTCTAAAGAGAACTCAAAAGAAGCTTTTAGTAATGTTTCCCAGGTCCCTCAAGGTTACTTTCTGTTTTAGCTGATCTGTCATAAAAGTGTCTGATTATTATATTCTGAGTTCAGTGAAAACCTACTCTATAAATGTTAACTTAGAGTTTTAACTATAGGATTAAGTAAAAACCTTAACATTAATCTTTATCCGAAGTCAGTGAAAACAGTGTTATAAATCACCTACATAACTCCTAGATAAGTGTTAGAACTTATAATGAATTCATAATAAACTTACTATAAACTTGTGCTTTTAAAAATCCTTATGTCCAAACACTAAACTGCATAATCCTAAATCAAATAAGGAGTGGATATACTTATATCATTTATTACTTAAGCAATATCTAGTAACTTATAGCCAAGTGAAAGAAAGCACTCTTGATATGCTTCAGAGTTTAACCCTTGCATATGTTAGAAAAGGCCAAGTGGCATAGTGGGAAAATGGAAAAATAAACCATGACATTTCCAGGTTAGCTGTGATTCTTCGCATAAACATGCCATCTTCTTCTTCCACGACTGCACAGAATTTCTTCAGCTGTATCAACAGCAAAGACGGAAGATAGAAGGGCCTCAGCTGCCCGGAGTCGCTTTGCGGCCGGGGTCCTCAGGGTCCTCAGCGCACCTGGACTTTGTCAATCAGGCGGGCCTCCAAGGCTGACTCTCAACAATAGTCAGTGTCTGGGACAGCAACAGCTTCATTACTTATTTGAACTTGGTATTTCATATAGTGATTCCCATTTTTAAATATGTAATCCTTACTATAACCATAAAAGTGGTGTTTCCCACTTTACAGATGAGAAGATTGAACCACATAAAAGTTGTTTCCTAGCTTACCAAATTCAGGATTTCTTGGTGGGTTTGTTGTTGTTGTTGTTGTTGTTGTTGTTGTTGTTTTTACCAGAATCTCATGTTCTCTATCCTAAGAGATGAACTTGAAAATGTTCATGCTATTTTTTAGGTTTCCTTAAATATGTCATCTGTGTTCATACTGTTGTGTAACTGAAACAATATCAAAATAAGAGCAACCTAAGGATGCTGAATTTTATTGGAACCCGCTTGGGCATTGACACATACATAGGATACTAAGTAAGGTATAAGTCTTTTCATATAAGTCTTTTCAAATTACAAAATTATAGAAACATAACTGTTTCTTAACTAATCTGGAGAGAAGTTTATTTTCTCTTTGAAACTTATATTTCTACATATATTAATTGAGTATTGACAATAATAAATCACATGTGCTCTCAAATTCTGATGACTAATATCTATTTTTTGTCACTTATAGCATTTATTATAATGATAAAGTATTGCTACTTGGTTTATGGTAATTTTAGCTCATTCTCATTAATCATTATGGATTGTAGAACCAGGATTTTTAAAAATGGGAGTAAACTGATGTATAATAATAAAAATTACAGTTATTTTAGCTTAAAAATTATATTCAAACAGAAAACTAAAAATTGCTAGATAAACTATTGTGTCAGAATGCTAAAAAGGCTTGTTTTATTTCATCATGCAATTTTGTAAGAAGGGTAGAGATTAAATACTGCAATATTTGTTGCTTAGCAACAACCACATATTAGTGGTATAAATTTTCCACTGAAAAACACTTTTATTTGGGTTATTGTCTTTGAAATTGCATCATCGTAACTCTTCTCTATGCTGAAATGATATCTATTTTTTAATTTTAGAGTTGTGGGGTACATGTGAGGATTTATTACATAGGTAAATTGCATGAAGATGAGAGTTAAGCTTCTAGCGAGCCCTCTCTCCCTAGTAGTGATTTTTTTCATGGCTTTCTAGTCTTGTCTACATGAGAAAAGTAGAGGTTACATAGTTTGTGACATGCACAGGCCATACAACTAGGTCTTTCAGTGGTAGTCTCTACACAGCAGTCTGTTTCCTCTCTGTTGCTGCTTTCTCCTGTCTGCCTCTCTCTTCATTTATTGATAGTAAACATCTGAAGAAACAGGTGTGACTTCCATTAATCTTAATACATATTAAATCTAATTACTTGAATCTTTTCAGGTTAACAAAAGCTAGAGATAAAATTTTTGTAGACTGTAAGAAAGTAAGAACAGTTTGGGTTCAGAAGGTAAGTCCCAGCTCAAGGTACCAGGAGCACATAACTGCTGTCCATTTAGCAAGAGTCCTTTCTTGGCACCTGTGGTGTTCAGTAGGAAAAGCAGAGGTCCAGGCAGAGAGGCACATGAATCTGCAGTCGCATGTCCTTACGTTAAAGATCATGTGTCTTTAACTTAAGGGAATCCACCTGGGGGTAGGAAAGGGGTTCAAAACAAAACAAAAACCATGAAAGGAAGAAAATGGTGTGGCTATTCTGCCTGAATTGCCCCTAAAGAGCTTATGCCCTCTAAGAACTGTGAGGGTAGCTCCCTCAAAAGTGTTCCAGATATCAAGAGCTTCTCAAACATAACACGGCATCTTATGCTTATGTGATCCGAGAATGGAAGATTCATTTTTTTTGTTTGTACATCCTGGCCTCTAAGTGCAAACATTTTACCCCATGTGCTGCTTAACCAAGGAAACAGGTGGTTTTTCTTTTTTTGTTTTTCATCAGTACTCAGGCAAAAGCTTCTTGTTGTTGGACTTTTTGAGAGATAGTTGTCTCTAATATATTATCTTCTAAAGAACTTTTCTTGGATAATTTTGTTTGAATTCCTGTTTTGCCTGTATGTGTTGACGAAGTTAGCTCCTAAATCCAATGTGGGATTATTGTACTATAACTGCTGTGTTCTCTCATCCTTTTTGAGAGGGCAACCTTCTAGTTCAGTGAGTGACTCACTAGGTATTTAGAACTGGGGAGCTAAGACTACTGAAGTTCATTTCTCCTTGTATTTCTGTAGGTAAAGTACAGACGTTGTCTGTGTCCAGAGTTTGAATAAACATAATTGTATTAGGTGTATGTACATATTCCAAGCCCCTTTGACAGTCAAGTAATCAGCATTTATGCTGGTGTTAACTCTTTCACTTTGTTTCAATTATTTGGAAGTTGCTATTTCATGTATCAGAGGAATCTTATTTTTTTTTGTTTTTGTTTTGTTCGTAAGCCTTTGTAATAATAATAGATGTAACAGTAGTAATTGTTTAGATATACTTAAAGACTCCAGTCTATTAGTAAATGATATTCTACAGAGCCAGATGATTTCCCTACCTGTGGTTTAAATAACTAAATGAACAGAACACCAGTATAATACAAATGTTTTTTTCACTTGTGCCCAAATCTAGTCCTAATTTATTTGTATAATTCTAGGAGGAATAATAACAACAGCAGTAATAGCAATAATAACAACAGACTATTGAACATTTAAAAGAACCAGTCATTATGTAAAATGCTTTCTCTGTATCACCTTGTTTAATTCTCACAACTGTGAAATAGGTGTATCACCAGGTGTGTTTTACAGATTAGAAAAGCTGCCTAATAGCTGACAAAGTCCAGATTCAAACTCAGCCTGTGGGTTGTGGACCATAGGCACTATTTAATAATTAAGGTTTTTTTATGTTCATCTAAGTTTTAGTTTATTCGATATTAGTAGCTTTTGTTATGAGTAGTGAATTTTTAAAATTTTAACAATGGTTTTTAACTTAATCTTTCATCTGACCATCAAAGGAAAAAAATATCAGCTGTGCAGTCAAGTCAGTATAATATATAAAGGAGTCACTGGGAACAGTTAATCTGCGATTAATAGGATGAATATAAGATAACATGTATTTTGAACATTGGCCAAAAAAAAAGCATTGAATTTCATTGACCTACCTGTGCTCTCTTATTGCTCTGCAGTCAACATTGCTGCACAACTACCCATTAAAATCCATGATGTTTAAAAAACAAATAAGGCACTATCTGCATTACAAATGTTTTCAGGTCTTAAGATTAGTTAATTATTGTAATAGCAGCAGTCAACAGAATGCCCCATAATTTTCAGCTAAACTGCCCTGCAGTTTATTTCCCATTCACACAAATGCCACTTCCTTATCTTCTCTGAGGAAGGTTTTCAAACACTTGAATATAATGCTTGGTAAGGTTTGTCATGGTTTTTTCATTAACTGCTTTTAGTGAGGTTAGTTTTATGCTAACTATTGTTTTCGTCCCTCTGTTACATTAAATCCTTTCATAAAAATTATTCAAATGTACAGGAAATTGAATATTTTGGGACTGGCTCTGCTATATAGTATTACTCATATTTTTCCATAGACCCAGATATTTTGAAGTATTTGGGAAATGTAGGCATACGTCAAAAATAATTGCAGGTTCAATTTTCAATTTCAGAACACTACAGTGAAGCTAGTCACTCAACTTTTTTGGTTTCCCAGTACTTGTAAAAGTTAGGTTTACACTATACTGTAGTCTATTAAGTGCACAGTAGCATTATGTATGAAAAAGCAATGTACATGCCTTAATTTAAAAATACTTTAGCATACTAAAAACTGCTAACAATCATCTGAGATTTCAGTGAGTCTTTAAAACTTTTTGTTGGTGTAGGGTCTGCCTTGGTATAAATGGCTGCTGACTGATCAGGGTGGTAGTTGCTGAAGGTTGGGTGGCTGTGGCAGTTTTTAAAAATAAAACAATGAAGTTTGCTGCATTGATTGACTCTTCCTTTCACAAAAGATGTCTCTGAAACATATGATGTTGTTTGATAGCATTTTACCCACAGTAAATCTTTCAAAATTGGAGTCATTCGTCTCAAACTCTGCTTTATCAATTACATTATAGACTATTCTAAATTATTTATTGTCATTTCAATAGCATTCCACCCAGGTTTAAATTAAATCTCAAGAAACCACTCTCTTTGTTCATCCAGATGGAGCAAGTCCTCATCTGTTCAAGTTTTATTATGAACAGAGAAGCAGCAAATTATCCAGAAGATCTGTTTAGCCTGTCCATCTCTAGCTACAAAAGTCTTAGAGGGCATCTTATTCCAAGTTTACCATGTTCAAGTTTAAGCTTGACATTAAAGCAATTTAGTCACATCTTCAGGTTCCACTTACAATTTTAGTTTTCCTGCTGTTTCTACCACATCTACAGTTACTTCCTCCACTGAAGTGTTGAACTCTCCTCAAAGTCATCCATAAGACTTGGAATCAGCTTCTTCCAAATTCCTGTTAATATTCATATTTTTACCTCCTCCCATAAAATATGAATGTTCTTACTGCCATCCATCTAGATTGTTGAATCCTTTGTAGAAGGTTTTCAATTTACTTTCCCATATCTATCAGCTGACTATCTATAGCAGTTATAGCCTTGAAATGCATTTCTTAAATAATAAGTTTTGAAAGTCTAAATTACTCCGTGATCTATTGGCTACAGAATAGATATTGTGTTAGCAGACATGAAAACAACACTAATCATCGTGTACAGCTCATCAGAACTCTTGAGTGACAAGGTGTATTGTCAGTGACTATGAATATTTTGAAAGGAAACTTTTTTTCTAAGCAGTAGGTCACAACAGCGGGCTTAAAATATTCACTAAACGATGCTGTGAACAGATGTGTCATCCACACTTTGTTGTTTCATTTACAGAGCAGAAACAGATTTAGCATACTTAAGGGCCCCAGGATCTTTAGAATGGTAAAAGAGCATTGGCTTCAACTTAAAGTCACCAGCTGCATTAGCTACCACTAAGAAAGGTAACCTGTCCATAGAAGCTTTGAAGCCAGACATTGACTTCTCTCTAGCTATGAAAATGTTGGGTGGCACCTTATTCCAATAGGAGGTTGTTTAGTGTAGCTACCTTAATCAGTGGTCTCAGCTAGATCTTCTGGAGAACTTGCTGTGGCTGCTCCATCAGCACTTGCTGCTTCACCATCCACTTTTATGTTTTACAGGCAACTTCTTTCCGTAAATCTCAAGAACCAGCCACTGCTAGGTTCAGACTTTTCTTCCGCAGCTTCCTTACCTTTCATAAAATTGAAGAGCATTAGGGCCTTGCTGTGGATTAGGCTTTGGTTTAAGGGAATGCTATAGCTGATTGGATCTTTTATCTAGACCAGTAAAACTTTCTTCATATCAATAATCAGGCTGTTTTGCTCTCTTATCATTCATGTGATCCCTGGAATAGCGCTTTAAATTTCCTTCAAGAACTTTTCCTTTGCATTCATAACTTGGCTAATTGGTACAGGAGGCCTAGGTTTGGTTTTCTCAGCTTTTATCATGCCTTTGCCACTAAGCTTAACCACTTTTGACTTTTAATTTAAAGTGATATCCACTTGTAGACCTAATCCTGAATTGTACCCCACGTCTTTAAAAAAAAAGAAAATAACCATCAGTAGTTGGAATAAAATAGAGTTTGCTTCTAGGGAATCTTAGCAACAACAACAACAAAATAAAGTGAAGGACATGCGACTCTTCCTTTTACTTGAACACTTAGAGGCCAGGGTAGCGTTCTTAACTGGGCTAATTTCAATATTGTGTCTGAAGGAATAGAGATGTCTAAGGAGTAGAAGAGAGATGGGGAAATGGCTGGTCAGTGAAGCAGTCAGAACACACACATTTGTCATTTGCATTCACTGTCTTATGTGGGTGAGGGTCAGGTTACCCTCAGACAATTATAATAGTAAAATCAAAGATTACTGATTACAGATCACCATAAGAGATATCACCGTAAGAGATATAGTAGTAAGAACAATTTGAAATATTGGGAGAATTACCAAAATGTGACACAGAGACAAAGTGAGCACATGCTGTTGGAAAAAAGGCAGTGGTAGATATGATCAAAGCAGAGTTGTCACAGACCTTCAGTTTGTAAAAAGCGTAATATCTGCCAA
Organism: Cephalopachus bancanus; assembly: GCA_027257055.1. Classification (NCBI taxonomy): domain Eukaryota; kingdom Metazoa; phylum Chordata; class Mammalia; order Primates; family Tarsiidae; genus Cephalopachus; species Cephalopachus bancanus. The sequence continues at coordinate 4,419,658 of JAPVLO010000307.1, forward strand.
GCGCAATAAAGCAAAGCACAATAAAATGAGGTATGCCAGTACACTAGAGACCATCTGTTGAGTAGCAGCACTTTTCTCACACATACAAATACATATATATAAATATATGTACACATGCAGTTTTTCATTGCTTCCAGGATACTTAGACTTCCTAGAGTGTAAGTGTGGATCCTTTGTGGTTTAGATTTTTGCCTATATTTTCAAACGTCAGCATCTTATAGTAACCTTCCAAAAGAATCTTCTTTATAGCTCTAATGACCTACCCTCTCCCTGCAACCCCCCAAGCAGTACATCTTGCTTTGCTCTTTGCCTGGAATGAGTTTCTTACCTACCTGCCTAACTTTTGAGTGTGTGTGTGCGTATGTATGTGTGTGCTATGACTTCTTTGTATACTTTTTGAAATAGTTCACCTAGACCTAATTTGGTCCTCAAGCATTTTGTCTTAATTTGAGACCTTCCACAGAACCAGAATCACTTCCTGGTACATAGTATGCACCAAGTAAATGCATGAGGCTTTGTATGAGCGTCAGTAATCAGTTCTTTAAGAAGCTTATTTTCTCTGTTACTGCCTTTAATTAAAATATTTTAAATTGCTTCTTAAACTGTAAATTACAATTTTTATCAGCATAAAAAATATCTTGTCATATTCTTTCTAGAATTGCCACCTGAAAATGTATCCAATTGAAAGCAGTCAACATCTTAGCATTTTTTACATTTTTACATGTACACACGCATGTACACAAACATACACAGACACATTTGTCAGCAAGGTTTTTTTCTTCACTTTTTTCTAAGAATAATAATAGGTGAAATTCATAGAAACAACTTTTTCTCTGAGAATAATAATAGGTGAAATTCATAGAAACAAAATTTTGTTACAAATAGACATCACTCTTAAATTCTCCAAGAGAATGCCAACATATATTTTATCGAACATAAGGAAACATGAAGTATGGGTGACTCAATGTATATTTACCCAAGCCAAGAAAATCTTCATTTATTTTCTTTCTACTGGGTGTCTCAATATTGAACACTATTAATAGTATTGGTTCCAAAATAACTCGTCATTGGTCCTCTCTTGTTTTTTCAGTACTACTTTCTTTGATTTGATTTCCAGACCATTTCTGGAATGAAGTAGTTGTACTCTGTGGATTAAGCTGCAAATTTTCACGTTTCTTCAAAGTGTGACACTAAGAACTAAGCACATGACTTATCATATTAACCATGTAATCATCCCAGAATTCTGTAGGATTTTGCCTTCCTAGTGCTGGATGATTATGTTTGCTTGCATCATAATAATTGGCCATCTTGAGTTTACAGTCAGCAAACACTTCCTCTCATAAATATTTTCTCATATAATCTGATTTTTAAGCCAAACCTCAGGAATTCTGTACATTGTGGTTAATTGCAATTCTCTTGATGATGGCATTTAGCAAAAATTATAGTCTATTGTTTATCTTTGTAAAAAGTGAAGTAAATTATTTTATGCTTGATTTTAATTTTTATAGTACTGGAGAAAATGAACCTGAGTTTGGTCCATCAAGATGCTTGGCTCAATAAAAAAACCACTCAAGGAGCAACCTGTGGATGTTGAAGACTTCAGAGTAATCAGCAAGAAGGAGAAAACTCAGTCTTCAAGATACCATATTTCCTAAATGTTACATGGTGTCTGAATTCCATTTTCTTGATTATCCCTCTTTAAGTGATCTTGAAGGATTTGTTTTGAAATATTGTATATATTTATTTTCAAATGTATACGTTGTTAATAAGCTAAAAAAACAAGATACTTATTCCAGAATTATGGACATGAAAGTTCTGGAGGAATTTTATGTTGAAATAGTAAAACATTTTAATCTTTGAGTTTAAAATGTCATTTTTTCCCCCTTCATACCTTCATATCAGGACAGCAGTTAAATGATTTTGGATTAATTATCTCAGTTTGGAAGTTTTTTTTGTCTTTCTGTCCCTCCTTCCCTCTTTTTCGCTCCCCTCCTTGACTTTGGTTGTTGTTTTTGCCTAACTTATACATTTAAAGTTTTACTTAAAATTTTTCTTAAAGTTTTACATATTTGCCAGGCACTGTGGCTCATGCCTGTAATTTTAGCACTTTGGAAGGTTGAGGCAGAAGGATTGCCTGAGCCCAGAAGGTTGAGGCTACGGTGAGCTGTAAGTATACCACTGTACTCCAGCCTGAGGACAAAGTGAGACCTTGATTTAAAAAAAAAAAGTGTTACATGTTATGACTTGTTCTTTTACAGTTCAAGAATAGTTTATATTTCAGAAAGATAGTCATTTTCTCATGTAAATATTGATTTTCTGAAAACTGTTCTTCATAGTAGTCCTAAATTGTAAGTATATAAATTAAAATATGAAAATGTAGCTATTTAGATAACTGGCCAAAAAGGTAATATGACCACAGATTTTAATATTGATCATAGGTTATTTTCACATATTCATGTAAGACAATGCAAGTTGTCTCTGCAATAAATTCTTTTTTGATGCAAATTTAGTTTTCAAAACCTTTTTGATGGTAAAAAGGAATTTAAGGAAAAAAGAAAGCTTTTTGAAATAGTTCACCTAGACTTGTTAATGTAATATGTTCTTTCTAAATTATTAAGCAAAATAATTTTTTGTCTTTTAAGACTATAAGTCCTACTAATCCATCTAGGTTTTCTGATTCGTGGAACTTTGATGAAAAGGTATAGTATACAAATGATGTGAACACAATATTTTTCAGATTAATATGTTACATAGTAATATGATTTTGTCTTGGAAGAAAAAATGTCATTTTGATGCTAAATAAATACCAAATATCAAATGACAGAAAAAATGAAGGTTAAACTGTGGCACAGTTTCAAAGAATGCCATTAATCATAATGTTTTTTTGTCACAAAATCCTTATCTCTGGGCTAGCCTCTTTAGAGTGAGGTTACCAGCTGGAAAGCAAGCGAGTAATTAAGAGACATCCTAGAGGCATATGGAGTATAATTTGTAAAAAATGTACCTGCAGATAAGAAAAATGGTAAAGATGTAAGGATCTTTGTAAATCATCTCAAGAGAGTTTATGCCCAAACTAACTGGCAAACTCCATACTCTGTCTTGATTTTTCTTTCCTTCACATTTGTCATTTTTTGTTGTGCAGATGTTTTTAACCCTTCTACATGCTCATTATTCTAATCCTATTTGCATTGGCACCTCCTCTGAATGACTCTGTCGAAAGTGACCTTTCCACCTTGTGAACTCCTCGAATCATTTATAGCTTTTAAACTAGCATTTAGCAAAGCTTAATAGTTTTGTTATGTTTACATCTCCCATTTTAGGGCTTGGCATACTTTTCCTGTGAAGGGTCAAGAAAGTAAGGATCTTCAGTTTTCAGAAGTATATAGTCTTGGTAGCATCAACTTAACCCTGCTAATTGTAAGGCAAAACTATTATCATCTGAATTATCTTTATAAATTCTATAGATGTTTGCATATATATTAGCATGTTTATAGGGAGCTCAATACAATAATTTATACACTAATATGAAATTATATAAGGGTAAACACTGACAGCTAGTAAGGAAGTTGATCATGAGTAACCTTGTGTTCAGTGCAGCCTGAATAAGAATGATAAGTTGAAGAAAGCTTTCTGGGAAAGAAGATGGGTATTGAGTGAAGACAGAGCACTTCTCAGAAGGACAGTGGCTGTGGTTTTGCCAAGAATATTTTGTCTGTGGCTGGTGAACCTAAATCAGAAAGAAAAGGGACTCAACAGTCTCAGATTTTATTGCTCAAAACAACTTTTTATTCCTCTTTGCCATAAATTTCCAATGCTTTTCTGTTCAGAGCTCTATCCTTACAATATAATCTGTATATTTATTGTCATTGCAATGGAATTCTTGGACAAGTTCTATAATGTTTCCAGCACAGCATTTGCTTTGATATTTTAAAAATGTATTTGTGATTTCATTAAAAAGTGTGGGTGCCATGGTCTTTATTTAAGTTACTCAGGGTGAGATTTCTGAGTTGGTAGAGGGAGAATGTGGATGACAGCCATTGAAAGTGGGACAGTGGAGCTGGGCTCGGTGGCTCAGCCTGTAATCCCATGCCTTTGGGAGGCTGAGGTGAGTGGATTACCTGAGCCCGTGGGTTCGAGACCCGCCTGGGCAGCGAGACCTCATCTCTACAATAAATCAAAAAATCAGCCGGGCATGGTACATGCCTGTAATTCCGGCAACTCGGAAAGCTGAGGTGGAAGGATCACCGGAGCCCAGCAGATGAGGCTGCGGTGACTGGAAGCGGCCACTGCACTCCAGTCTGGGCGACAGAGTGAGACTCCAACTCAAAAAAAAAAAAAAAAAAAAAAGTGGGACAGTGGGAAAGAGAGAAGAAAGATGTGGCAAACATTCTGAAGAAAAGGGTGATTAAAAACCTTGGTTTTTTGTGAAGACTAGCAACAATCATTCTCCATATGCTAGGGTTAGATACTTCCCAGTTTATTTGGATTATCGAGTTTTTAGCTGAGTGTATACTGTCTGTGTGCTTATTTTTCAGTTGAAGAAACTGAAGTTTGACAGAATTGAATCATCTGCCCAAGGACAGGGTGCTAGTGAGAATAGTACTAGGATTTGAAGTTGAGTTAGACCCCAGTGATCATGGTCTTGGCCATTATGTTCTTTTGGCTTTCGTTTTTTCTCTGAGATAGTGGTGGTGATAGTACTGACCTCTAATGTGTGCATGTGTGGATATGTGATTCATTCAGCTTTAATCCTCAAAAGACAAGGCTTATTCCTTTTCTTATGTTTTGTCATGTTTTTTCCATTTCTTTTAAAAGGATTACCAAAGGCGCAGTCAGTAGTCAGTAAAATATTTCCAAGAAATTTGTGTTGTATTATCATGCCACATATTCATATTTGCCTTGGGATGGAAAATAGATCATTCAGTAAAAACATACAGGTAAAATAAATCTTGACCATGCAGTTATTAGCCTACCATCATGATGTACTATGTATACATACTTGCACATAAATCTAACATTGCAATTTAAAAGGAAATAAACCAGATAGAAACTGTTAGGAGCATTTTATAAGTACTTACTAAGGCTTGTATTATTTTTTAAATTTATCTTTTTAAAGCAGGATTTCTTGAGAGGACAGAAAAGCTCCCACAGTGGGAAGGGACCCAAAGGGGTTGCCCAAGGACTGTTTTAGATAGATCACACAGTTTCAAATAAAAACTCATATAGAGAACACCTTTAGAATAAACCTCAATGCCAAATGAAAAAAAAAATTTTTACAAAGAAATTTCAGAAGCAATGTGGACTTAGTATAATTGTATACAGAAAATATACTGATTTGCCAAAATAAATAATTTGATATATTAATACTTGACTATAAATAATGCATAACACCTGGATGGGATCCAGGAGCAAAAAAAGAACATTATAGAGTAGCTTTAAAAAATAAACAGAATAAGTAGCCTCAGGAGATAGTGAGTGTCCCACATGCGTGACCATGACTGAGATGGGACCCCTGAATCTGATGAGACTGCACTAGACCACAGGTGCCAGATTCCACTGTAAGGACTAGGGAGAGACTGGACTGGATGTGTCAGAACCATCTAACTATGTTAAAGCATGCACTCCCAATCCTCACTCCTGAGCAACTAAATCAATCTGGGGGTGGGTTTTGTGAGTATTCCCAGGGGATTTTGATGCCTGGTTGGCTAACCCACTAGCCTAAATGTTAACATTTTAGTCCAGAGATTGGGAACGGCTAGGGAACAGGGCCCAGGGAAGGGAAAGCATCAGAGCAGAAGATATATTCCAGGCTGTGACATCCTGATTATCCAGCCCAACCAAATGCGGTACCCTATGTTATCTTTCTTGATTATAGTGGGGAAAAGTTAATCTGGATATATAGACAATTTTTAAAAATTAAACAATGAATGATTTATATTAAGAGTGGGTGCAATGTAAATACTCATGAGAGTTCGTTTTGTTCAGTGCTATGGACTGGTATGCTGTTTTTCAACCTAGCTTTTTACTTTTAACTGCCTTAAGGATAGATAACACATTCCAAAATGCAGTATTTGTTTTCAGTCACTGTTGGTAACATATTTTGAGAAATATGTATGGTTTCAAAAACTTCATATACTTTATATGAAATATGAACAACTTTGATATGAGTAAACATTTTAGAAAAAAATTGATTTATAAAATTTGTTATTGGGAAAAATTGCCAATAAATCATGAGCTAAAGCAATGGATATTTTAAGTCACTAAATTGTGGGGGTAGTATTTTATACAGCAAAAGCTGCCACTGATATCAAGTAGCAAACACTAGGAATGTCAAGATAAAACAAGAAAATGAGTCCAGTGGACCCATTGTATAGGGTAACTTTGGAATTAATTTTAAAGACTGTTTAAATCATAAGTTTTCATTGGTCTGATTTTACCAGATAACTCCCCCCAAAAGGTTTCTGATTTAAAAGGGAATGTTTGATTAAAAAGCGAGTTCTGTTAATAGCATCCCAATATTGCTACTCTAAAACTCTGGAGTCTAAATGGTGGAAATGAAAATAAGCTCAAAATATGTTGAGTAGCACATACCTGAATGGACCACAGAATTTACACCTTCATTGTTTGCATTAGATCATCACTGCTATTTGCTTTGTGACCATCAGGACTAATCTCTCCATATACCTTTTATCTCTGTGTTAGTCACCACAAAAAAACCAGGACCTTCCTAATCGTACCCTATACCCTGGTTTCATCCATATAGAGCTCTGCACAACCTCATCTCCCCAGCGCTCAGGAACTCCTTAGGGCCTTTATCAACAGAATTTGTGAATGCCACAGTTTACCCTCTATGGTGTTAAACTAGGTACTAAATATATTTTTGTTCCCTTTTCTCTTTTTAACAAGAAAAAGAAACCAAGCAAGTTTTAGAAATTCATTTAAAAAGTCCACTATAAAAACATCTCAGTATATTCTACTGTCTGTATAACTTTATCCCCTTTACACAGCAGTGAACGACTGTAATGTTCATAATCACAAGCCTTCCCAAAATTACCAGTCATCAAAGAAAACCAATGATGCTGTTAACTGTGTCTAATATTGAACTGTTAGTACAATGTCTGGCTCAGTAAGTTTCATAAACGAGTAAATGGTTAATTCTCCGTTAAAAAGAGCATTAATTAGAACTTCCTACACCAACTTTAGTTAATATCAATAAGCTCACTTTTTTATCAAGCATTCCCTTTTAAATCTAATTTTAAGAGACCAGAATTAGGTGTTTTAAGTTTAACATAAACTTAGCATACAACACTGCAGTTTTACTCTTAGAGATCTCCCCAAGAGAAGTAGAAACGTGTCTACATGAAGACTTGCATACAAGTGTTTCAGGCAGTCTTAAGAGCCAAAGAAGTGGAACAGCTCTAATGTTCATCAACTGGTAGATGGGTCCTGAACTGACTGGAAAGGCGTCTAGAGGGAACTCTACAATGGTGATGGAGATGTTCTAAACCTGGATTTTGGTGATGGCTGCAAGTCTATATGGACTAGAAGTCATGGAATTGTGCACCCACAACGGGTATGCCTTATGGACATTTACAGTATACCCCTGTAAAGCTGGCTTTAAGAAAGTTGGTCTGCAGAAAACAAAGAGCGCACAGTCAAAAGCTGGGGAGCACTGGCTCTCCACCCAGCAGAAGGCTAGCTGACATAGGGGCGGAAATGGCCAGCGCCTCTACCGCCCCACACAAGGCGGCCGGAAGAGGCGGTTCTGGCGGCTTCCGGCCTGAGCTGCAGCTTCCTCCTCTCCTCTTAATCTTCACTTTGACCTGTCCTGGGAGTAGGTCTTCGCCTCTGCTGCGGTCACAGGTCCTGGAGCGGCCTCCGAGGCTGAGTGTTGGCAGCCGTCCCGGCATTGCTTCTCTGAGTCGTTTCCCTCCTCCCTGACTGACAGCAGGGGCATCGACCCAGCGCAGGTGCTGCTGGGAACACCAGGAGCCCGCAGAGCTGGGACGGCCTGGGGGTCGGGGCCCAGCCTGCTGGGTGGACTCAGGGTCCTGGAGGAAAACCGGTGCTTTGCGTAAGCCACCGGGTGATTGGAGACGGAAGTCACGTGTGCAGAAAAAAACCCGTGTGGTGGGAAGATAGACCTAGGGCAGAAACCTGATGGGGAAGCCTAGGGAGGAGAGGCTGCAGGAATGGGAGAAATAACAGAGGTAGAGGCTGAAGAAAAACGTCTTGGGGATTTGGGACGCAGAGGCTGAGGAAGATGCCAGTGCTGAAGGAATTTCTGGATTTTGGTTGACTGTTGAAGAAGGCCCTCTTGGCTCTTGATTGAGATGCCTGATGGGCGCGGTTTTGCTTTTCAAGAAATGTGCCTATGGCTGGTCTTTCTGCCATGAATCTTCCTTTTTCCCTCCCTTCTTCTCGCTAATAAACTCTGTTTTAAAACTTTGAAGAAAAGAAGCAGCTGAATGAACTTGTTCTAAAACAGTATTTGGAAGATGTTGAGCTGAAGTGCTCACATCCTGGTCAGCCCCTAAAGTCACACATTTGAGTTTTACTTTGAGCCAGTGAATATTTTGAAGACGCAGTGTTCATGAAGGCATATAAACTAAGATCTTGACCAGAATTTAAGTCAAATCATTACTTTCTCTGGTATCTGGAATGCAGAGCTGCATAGGTTGTCAAGTAGATTGGAAGAGAGGAAAAAGTGTCACTGTGAAAACCAGAGGGGGGACACGGCAAGATGGCGACAGGGCAACCCGGCGTCTGAAGCCCTCTGCAAGGGAGATCTGCAGTGGGTCTCTGATTCTCGCCCCGGGGTCTGGGAACCCCAGCATCGTAGCCTGCTCTACAGACAGAGCTCAGCTGCTACCATCGGAATGACTGGACAGCTTTGACTGCATTCCAAATGGTCCCCCCGCCGCAGCCGTGGCCGCCGTGGCCGCCCCTCCCCCCACTGTTGCTGCCGTCGCCGGTGCCACCGACACCACAGCCTCTGGGAGGGGTAGCATATCGCACCACGCGGCCCGAGGAGATCCACAACGAACCGCTTCAGGGAAGATCTGCTGGGATCGCTGCCACCTATCCTGTGTCCAACACTGTCCTGCCCGCCCGGCATGGGGCTCCTTTTGCCTGCTCGGAGGCAGGCAGCCATCTTGTTCCTGTCTGGCCCCACGCCCTCTGGGGTGAGCAGATGAGATAGTACCACCTGCTGGCGATTCAAGGTAACAACACCGAAATGGGAGAAATAAGCTTGATAAAGACATAGACCAAACTGCTGAAGGAAGGTTGATCTGAACTGTCCTTCACAGCAGATCAGAGGCAATTGACTCTAACTGCAAACTAATTTACCAGCTTGAAAAGAAAACTAGAAATCAGACCTGAAAGGACATTGGACTTAAACGAAAGGTCTCAGAATGTGCCTCATTGATTCTATCAGTTTAATGACTTAATTCTATTCATACTGTATTGTTCCCTTTTTTCTTTTTTCCTTTTCCTTTTCTTCTCTTTTCTTCTCTCTGTAAACCATATCTTTGTATAGAGGAACAGCACACTAACAAGGTGGCTGGTTAGCTTGTATATTAGCATCACTATATGTTTTATTTTTGTTTGTATGAGAGTTGGTTCGACTATAGCTGTGGTCTGTTGTTTTTATCTGTTTCAGTATAGGCCTCTCTCTCTATTTGTTGGCACACTCATTTGTTTCCCCCCTTACTCCTCTATCTTTCCACTCCCCTCTTCAACCCACTATCTGCTCCATTCTCTCCCCTCTGCTAACCAGGTTTTATTTCAGGGAGTAAACCTACAGCCCCACTGCATGGACAGATTCCAGGACAGTGGGAAGTAGGTTCCACATTATCCACACGCCTGTCAGCGAATACCAGGACCTGCAGACACATTTTGAATCACATGTCTCCCCTTAAATACATCTCAAAACTACAAAAAGGACCACCTCCAACCTACAGTGCAACTTCAGAATTGAACAAAGTAAGAGGACATACATTAAAAATAGGAGATTGAACAAACAAAAGTAAAACCAGTCCCTTTACCCCTGAATAACAGAATTAAAGAAGACGGTGATGTGAAGGGAAAGAAAAAGTAGAGAGGGGGAAAAAACCGCACAAATGAAGAAAAACCAAAAGAAGACTATAGGTCCTACACAGACCCCTGGAAAATCAGAAACTGAGAAAACAGATTCTGGAACACAGACAATGAAGAGTCCCCAGAATGACTGGTTACATGCAACAAACCCAGACATCAAGACATTAATGGAGAGAATTAAAAAAATTGAGGAGAGACAAGAGGAAATAGGAAGGAGCTGTTGTCAGAAATGACAGCAGTAAAGAATACTGTGATGGAAATGAACAACAGACTAATAAGCATGGAAAGTAGAATCAGCCAAGCCAAAAAAAGAATCTCAGAGCTTGAAGACCAAAACACAGAACTAACCCAAAATGTCAAAAACATAGAAAAGAAGCTCAAAAAGACAGAACAAAACCTGCAAGAGATGAATGATCACTTCAAGAGACCAAACCTAAGAATAATTGGGCTTTCTGAGGCAGAAAGAGAAACAAAAGCCACACTGGAACAAACATTTCATGAAATCATTCAAGAAAACTTCCCTCATCTCATCAAGGATGAAAAAATTCAAGCACAAGAGATTCAGAGAACCCCTGCAAGACAACAAACGAGAAGACCAACTCCCAGACACATAATAATTCGCCTAAACAAAGTAGCTATGAAAGGAAAAATCCTAAAGGCAGCAAGAGAAAAAGGCCAGACTACCTACCAGGGAAAACCAATTAGAATAGCAGCAGATTTATCCACAGAAACCCTTCAGGCCAGAAGAGCCTGGAGCCCTATCTTCAAAGTTCTAAAAGAGAAACAATTTCAACCAAGAATAACCTACCCAGCCAAACTAAGCTTCACTAGTGAGGGAGAATTGAAATCTTTTCCAGACATCCAATCCCTAAGAACCTACGCTACCACCAGACCACCTCTACAAGAAACACTTAAGATAGTACTGAACACAGAAGAAAAAGAAAAAAGAACAACAGCATTCTTCACAAGAGTACAGACAAAAGATTAAAAACACACATGAACCAACTCCAAAACCCAAAGAAAGACAACAAATGAACAGGATCAACTCTGTAAGAACATTATGACAGGGATCAACTCTTGCATTTCAATTATTAGCCTAAATGTGAATGGACTAAATGCACCACAGAAAAGACATAGAATGGTAAAATGGATAAAATATCATCAGGCAACAATCTATTGCCTTCAAGAGACTCACCTCACTAGAAAGGACACCCACAGACTCAAAGTAAGAGGATGGGAAACAAACTTTCAGGTGAACGGAATAAAAAAGAAAAGAGGAGTAGCGATCTTAATTTCTGACAAAATATGCTTCAAGCTATTAAAAATCAAAAAAGATACAGAAGGCCACTACATAATGATAAAAGGCTCAATCCATCAACAAGAAATATCTATCCTAAACATATATGCACCCAACATAGGTGCGCCAACTTTCATAAAGCAACTTCTTGGAAAACTAAAGAAAGATATTGACTCTACCACTATCATAACTGGGGACTTTAATACCCCACTCACAAACCTAGACAGATCATCAGGACAAAAAATCAGCAAGGAGATCTGGAACCTCAATGTGACTTTGGACCAAATGGACTTAATTGATACCTACAGAACACTCCATCCAAAGACCACAGAATACACATTCTACTCATCACCACATGGAACATATTCTAAGATCGACCACATACTCGGCCATAAATCAAGCATATGCAAATTTAAAAGGACCGAAATTCTACCAAACACTTTCTCAGACCACAGTGGAATAAAAATAAACATTGACATCAACAAAGTCCCCCCAAAACCTACAAAGACATGGACACTAAACAGCATGATGCTAAACAACTCCTGGGTCAACGACGAAATCAAAACAGGGATCAAAAGATACCTGGAAATAAATGAAAATGAAGAAACATCTTACCAGAATCTCTGGGATGCCCTGAAAGGTGTAGTAAGAGGGGAATTTATATCCCTACAAACACACATGAAGAAAATGGAAGGAACAGAAATTCACAACCTAACAATCCACCTAAAGAAGCTGGAAAAGCAAGACTACAAAAACCCTAATTTCAGCAGAAGAATCCAGATCACCAAAATAAAAGCCCAAATCCAGGACATATAAGACAAAAAGATAATACAAAAAATCAAAGAAACAAAAAGCTGGTTCTTCGAAAGGGTAAACAAGATTGATGGTCCCCTAGCTAGACTGACCAAGAAAAAACGGGAAAAAAACCAAATAAGCATAATCAGAAACACAAAAGATGAAGTCACATCTGACCCTGAAGCAATACAAAAGATCATTAGAGACTACTACGTACACTTGTATGGAATCAAACTTGAAAACCAGAAGGAAATGGAGGACTTTCTGACATCACACAACCTAGGTTGGAACAAGAAGAAATTGAGACCCTAAATAGACCAATAACAATCAAGGAAATCGACTACGTAATAAGAAAACTTCCTACAAAAAAAAGCCCTGGTCCAGATGGCTTCCCAGCAGAATTCTACAAGACATTCAAGGAGGAGCTGATACCAATCCTACTGAAGGTATTCCAGGTGATTGAAAAAGATGGAACTCTCCCCAAATCATTTTACGAAGCCAACATCACATTGATACCCAAGCCAGGTAAAGATCCAACAAAGAAAGAGAACTACAGGTCAATATATTTGATGAACATAGATGCTAAAATTCTCAACAAGATCCTAGCAAACCAGATTCAGCAATACATCTCAAAAATCATCCACCATGACCAAGTAGGCTTCATTCCTGGCATGCAAGGCTGGTTCAACATTCGTAAAACCATAAATGTAATTAAATACATCAACAGATGTCAGAACAAAAACCACATGATCATATCAGTAGATGCAGAACAAGCTTTTGATAAAATCCAGCACCCCTTCTTGATAAAAACCCTTGAACATCTAGGCATACGGGGAACATACCTCAAAATAGTAAAAGCCATCTACGAGAAACCCACAGCCCTCATACTCCTAAATGGACAAAAATTGGAACCAATTCCCCTGAAAACTGGAACTAGACAAGGATGCCCACTCTCTCCCCTCCTGTTCAACATAGTATTGGAAGTCCTGGCTAAAGCAATCAGAGAAGAGGAGGCAATCAGAGGTATTCAGATAGGAAAAGAGGAAGTCAAATTATCTCTCTATGCAGATGATATGATGGTGTACCTTGAAAACCCAAGAGAATCTGTCAAAGGCCTCCTTACATTGATAAAAACCTTTTATCAAAGTCTCAGGATACAAAATAAATGTACAAAAGACAATCACATTACTCTACACCAATAATAAACAAACAGAAACCCAAATAAAAAACACAGTTCCATTCACAATAGCCACAAAAAAAATGAAATACCTTGGCATCTTCCTAACCAGAGAAGTGAAAGACCTTTACAATGAAAATTACAAAACACTGCTCAAAGAAATCAAGGCTGACATGAACAAGTGGAAAAATATCCTATGCTCATGGATCGGAAGAATCAACATTGTGAAGATGTCCATCTTACCTAAGGCAATCTACAAATTCAATGCAATACCCATTAAATTACCGACAACATTCTTCTCAGACCTAGAAAAAACAACACAGGAATTCATATGGAAACACAAACGTCTAAGAATAGCCAGAACAATCCTCAGCAAAAAAAAACAAAGCATGTGGTATCACAATACCAGATTTCAAACTTTACTATAAAGCTACAATCATCAAAACAGCTTGGTATTGGTACAGGAACAGGCATATAGATCAATGGAACAGAATTGAGATTCCAGAAGCAAAACCTCAATTTCTCAACCAACTCATCTTCGATAAAGCCCCCACCACCTACCAATGGGGAGAGGAGAACCTATTGAGTAAATGGTGTTGGGAAAACTGGCTGACCACATGCAGAAGATTGAAACAGGACCCCTGTCTATCCCCATGCACAAAGGTTAACTCCAAATGGATCAGAGACCTAAATGTAAAACCTCAAACCATGAGAACCTTAGAAAAGGAAGGAAATACTCTCATGCAAATCGGAACTGGCATCCAATTCCTGTACAAAACCCGATACCCACAGGACTTAAGAGAGAAGACAGACAAATGGGACCTTATTAAACTGACAAGTTTCTGCAAAACCAAAGAAACCATCAAGAGAGCAGGGAGACAGCCTACAGACTGGGAAAAAGTATTTTCCAACTCTAGGTCTGACAAAGGCTTAACATCCTGGATCTACAAGGAACTGAAACATACTGAAAAGAAGAAAACAAACAACCCCATTATAAAATGGGCAAAAGATATGAACAGACACTTCACAAAAGAAGACATCTGAGCAGCCAACAAACACATGAAGAAATGCTCAACCTCACTAATCATCAGGGGGATGCAAATCAAAACCACACTGAGATACCACCTAACTCCAGTCAGAATGGCAATTATCAACAACTCAAAAAATAACAGCTGCGGGACAGGGTGTGGTGAAAAGGGAACACTTCTACACTGTTGGTGGGAGTGTAAACTAGTGCAACCTCTGTGGAAAGCAGTGTGGCGATTCCTAAAAGCTCTAAAAATTGACCTTCCATATGATCCTGCAATCCCCCTACTGGGAATATACCCTGAAGAACACAAATCACTCTATAAAAAAGATACCTGCACACGTATGTTTATCGCAGCGTTGTTCACAATAGCAAGAACCTGGAAACAACCATGCTGCCCATCAAAAGAGGACTGGATAAAAAAATGTGGTACATATACACGATGGAATACTACGCAGCCATAAAAAAGAACAAAATCATGAATTTCGCTGCAACCTGGTTGGAACTAGAGTCTGTAATACTGAGTGACCTCTCACAGAAACAAAGATCCGAATATCACATGTTCTCACTCATATAATGGACCTTGAACATCCAATGCAATACTATAAGAAACTGACTGACGGTACTGGGAAACTATGGGGGGGAGGGGGATGGGATTAACAGTAGCAAATACCTGTCTGGGGATGGGAAAACACCTCTTATCAACAGGGTGCCTGAATGAAACGTAATTGTACACCTAACCCTTAACTGTACCCCACAAAACCATAATAAAAAATACTGATTAATGAAAAAAAAAAAAAGGAAACCAGAAGAAGAAATGCAGTGTGAATGGAAAAATTCAAAGTGATGAAACAGATGCGTTGATTTATTTCTCTAATTTTCTCAGCCATCCTGGAGTTCCTGAACAAAGATACCTAGATGAAAAAGAAAAAGTTAACCTCTCTTAGGCCTTTAAAATAAGTCAGTTTATACCAGTTGATGTAATCACTAAATCAGTATTTTATCTGACAGGAGAAGTTTCTCGTGTTTCTGAAGAAAAATTTGATGATGAATATGACAGGACTTCTGATGAGGATGGGGAGGGGAAATGTGCAAAAATTATAAAGAAATTGAAGAATATTTGGCTAGAAGTGCATGAACTGCTATCTATAATTTATACCCTTGATTATCACAATTTATAGCAAACAGCTAATTAATAGTCTTAAGTCTACTTCTTGGTGGAGAATTAGACTATGCCAAGAAAGTTTTCAAGTACTAATCCATTCTCCTTACCTTTTATTAGTATTATTTTCTGTAAGATTTGGAGAATTAACTTCCATAAAGCAGATTAATTTGTTCCTATGTATTTACTCTGTGTGAGATCCTTTTGACAGGTGCCCTTTGGATTACCAACTGCAAAAATAGTTTTAACTATTAACTGAAGTGTATGTATTTTTTTGGTTTTGGGTCAGCTGAAACTTTCTTCTTCTTTTTTTTGCTAGAGTTAGAGGTATTTTCTTCTGCTAAAGCAATGCAGTGACTTATTAAACTGTAAGGTAGTTTGCTTTTTTAATTTGCTAAATTAATTATTAGTCCACATTTAAGAATTTTCATTAAAGTGAGTTAATGTTAATAACTGCTTTATTATTGTTTAATATGAGAGGAATCTACAACCTGTCATTGTGAGATATTTACTACTGGAGAATTAATGTTCTTAAATGTTTACATAATGGTATAATTTGTAAGATGACTAAGCATATTTTCTTGGGAGTATAGCACATCTTCTGTTTCATTGAGATGTTCAGTTTGTATTTTTTAATGCCATTTGTATATGTTCTTTTATTGCTCTTAAATGTTAAAAACAAAACAAAGGAAAAATATTTTTGTGAGAGAAGATACTTTATAATAGTTAAATAGACAACTTTTAGCTTATCAGATTAGATATAATAGCATGTATAATTAAATCTGAGAAATTTTCTGCACTACCATTTTTCTACAAACTTTGACTAGATATGGCATTTTGCTTCCTTTTATGGTCTCTTTTCCAGTAGAAGCCCAAAGAAAGTGAAGTGATCAAAAGATAAGAATACATAATCTGAATAAATCGCTAAATACTTTAATAAGAGAAAATATATTTGTTGGCTTCAGAAAGGACTTAATGTGAATAAGAGAGTTAACATAGTCTGTCTCTATCTTTTAGAAATTGTACTTTCTGACAGGAAGTTGCTACAAGAACAATTTTAGAAATTACATTGTTTTCAAAAAGATGATTAAAAGATGAATTAGTGATAAATATGTTATTAGTAATAAAAAATGATTTATTAGATTTATTTTTTGTTGGGAATAAGGATGGGGACGTACCAGATTAAAGCCAGCAAACTATAAGACTGGATTCAAAATGGGCAGAGAGGTTTGTGTAATGACTTGAGATTCAAGAACTAAAATACACATCTTTCTTCTAAATCCAAACCAGTGCATCTTGCCCCTCTCACTGACCATGTAGAGGAAAGAACTGGAAAGGAGTTTGCCTGGAGGGAGTGAAGAAACAAGAAGGTAGATCCTGTGTAACAGCCGTTGGTTAGCATATCCACCCGTTCATTCTTGGAGATGGTGTAGGATGCAGTGTTGCTGTGTGCAATAGTTTCCTATTGCTGCTGTAAAAATTTACCATCAATTTAGTGGCTTAAAACACCAATTTATTATCTTAAGGTTCTGGAGATCAGAGATCCAAAATGGTTGTTGCTGAGTTATTAAATAAAACCAAGATGTCAACAGGGCTGCAATCCTTTCTTTAAGCTGTTGGGGAAGATCTGCCTTTTTAAAATTTATCTTAAGCTTTTAGAAGCTGCAGATACTATTTCCATCTTCAAAGCCAGCAATAGCTGGTCAGGTCTTTCTGGTTCTGATTTTTCTGCCTTTCTCTTCTCCATTTAACAACTTCTATGCTTACATTGGGCCCACCTGGATAATGTTGGATAATCTCTTTAAGGTAAGCTGATTAGTAACCTTCCTCTTGGCATGCAGCCTAACTTAACAGGTTTGGGGGATTAGGATGTGGACACTTTGTTGGGGGTGGCAGGAGGCAGCATTATTCTGTTATGCACTGTGTAAGGCTTTGTAATGCAAGTTCTTACCAGATAAGCTGACTGAACAGAGTTGCAACTCCTACTTAGAGTGGGAAACTAGGAAAGCAGTGAAAAGAGGCACTAGCTTTCTAGCACTAGGAAAGAGTACAGGAATGTGTCTGCCCTTAAATACTGCTTTATGTTCTTTTTTAGCTCAGGGATTCTGAAAAGGCTTCAAATAACATACTGTTGTCACACAAATATAAATCTCACTTTTACATTTTTAATTTACTTATACTCCAAGCACCTGATCCAGAAAAAAATTCCTGATGACTATACAATAAGCATACAACATAAATCTCACATAATGCAAAGTCAGATGTATTGGTTAAGTGAGAGCCTCAACTCATTAAAGCATAACATGTCCATTTCCCAAATAGCTGTTTCATTTGTATGGGAATATTCCATTCTCTCTGGGTAGTAGACAGTTCCATTTCATAACTTTGTGTAGCTTTCTAGTGATAAAAACTCTGATTTGGGCTTTAAAGAAAAAAAGCCTGTTTTGTTTTTTAATCACTTGTTTAGAGTTTTTTTCTCTCAATCCTAAATTTAGCCTAGTCTTGAAGCAAAAGTTGTATGTGTGTGGGATTCCTCCAGTAGATTCCCTCTTCCTCTGGTCATTCTTCCAGGTCATCATTCCCAAATGCTGTTTTCCTGTCATCATACCTAGTAGACGAGCAGACTATACCTCCAAACTTTTGAGTGGCTCTCTTGGGACCTTTCTCTCTTGGCTTAAGAAAGTGCCACCTCACTCACCATGGAGAGAAAGAATGACTTTTCTTTGAACAATGCAGTTCCCTCAAAAAGTGACCTCTCCTTTTCAGTACTTTCATATACCAGGTGTGAGTAATGATAGTGCCAGTTCTGATGCTGCGGTGCATCTTAAGTTGTGAGGGGGAAAAGCCAAATTGGTATTTTGGGATTGCTGTAACTCAATTTCTTGGGTACATATGAGGAATTAATCTCCCAACCTAAAATATATGTTTGAAGTGTGCAGGTATCGTAGTCCATTTCATAGAGTCACTGCTGCAGCCGTTTCATCAGCTGCCAGGTAGAGGTTTAAAGCGTATCTTTCTTTAGGGAGAAAAAAAAGCCACATATATGTGCTGCCATAGAACGTGCAGAAAAATATCTTGTTGGCATGTGTACAGACATCCAACTATAATGTTAGCTTCTGTGAGGATCCCTATGGATTCAAAATCTGCCTAGAGCTTGTTTTTATGTGTTGTCACCCATCCCTATAAGAGCATTAACATCCCAATCTGCTACAACTAAATAACCCACCTCTGCCATACTTACCCATAGTACTGGCAGTTATCCCAGAATCTATTTCAATAGCGAGCCTTTTCAACACTAGTGCTATCTATTTAGTTCAGTTTATTACAGATTGAGAGTTCCAGAAAATGCAATCAATAACATTATGGCCAGATACTGGTTGAGCATTCTAAATCCACAAATCCAAAATCCCAAATGTTCCAACATCTCAAGCTTTCTGAGCTCTGACATGATGCTCAAAGCTCATTGGTGGATTTTGGATTTGGGCTGCTAAACCAACAAGTATAATGCAAATTTTCCAAAATCTGAAAAATTCGAAATCATTTATGGTTCCAAGCATTTCCGTTAAGGGATATTCAGTCTCCTATCCTCATGGGTACTCTTTCTCAGTATCTTTGTGAACTCTATTTTCTGATCAACCTCTAAATTTTGAACCTCCAGGGTGATTGTTGCTAGGTCCCTTTGTTTTCTCTATCTGCTCTCGCAGTGATCTCACCCTATCCTGTGGCATTAAATGACATTCACATGCTGATGACCAAAACCAGCTTCATGGGAATGCGACCTGTCAATTGCACTAGACCCCACTTTCACACATTCAGGAAGGCCGTGTGTTTAGTTTAATTCTTGAAAAAGGCTTCCCTTGCACAAGAACTTGAAAGGAAACTTGCTTTGTGCAGATACCTGAAAGCATATCTAGAACCTGGCAATCAAGATGAAACTTCAAAAGATGAACCTGAAGAGAGAGGTGGGATCAAAGCATATGTGGACTTAAAACCCATGGGAAAGATTTGAGATTTTATTTAAAGTTCAGAGGGAGTCAGTGAGACAAAAAGATAAGCTTTATGTTATTAAATTTTCACTATGTTTCTTGTATAGGTAAGGACCTTTGGAGAAAAATCAGGAAGACCAATTAGCAATCTAGAAGATAATTGTGGGAGGATTGAGTTAGTAAAAAATACCAAGAGAAGGCCAGGCTCAGTGGTTCAAACCTATAATCCCAGCACTTTCAGAGGCCAAGGTGAGTGGACCGCCAGAGCCTACAGGTTCAAGAACAGCCTGTGCAACTTGGCAAAACCTCATCTCTACAATAAATCAAAAAATTAGCTGGGCATAGTAGCGCGTGCCTGCAGGTCGATGCTGGGGTAGCCATAAGCATGCCACTACATTCCAACCTGGGTGACTGAGTGAAACTCCAACTCAAACAACAACAACAAAAATACTGGGAGAAGTAAATGAGTTTAACAGGTTTATGGTGTGTGCCATAGAGTGAATTGTGGATGCATTTACAATGCTCCAGAAAACAGAAAAAGAAGTGGGATGTTTGGGGCAGGGGGTAGTTATAGGGCTGAATGTTCAGTTTAGCTTAGACAATTGTTGTAGCTGTAAAAATTCAACTGGTGCTGACAATTAAAAACATAGCTTCATTAAGATTCACAGATTAAGTAGAGGTATTGAATAGACATAATTTTGGGAGCTGTGTATTAGTACATGATATTTAGATCATAGAAATAGATGAGGTGCAAATGATCAAGAATACTCAAAACAATACTGGAAAAAATTTTAGAGAACTTAACTCCCTTATAAACTTACTACAAACCTACAGTAATCAAAACAGTGTGTTACTTGCATAAGGATAGAAACAAAGATCAACAGAATAAATTTGAGAATCTAGAAATAAACCATTAATTTATGATTAGTTGACTTTTGATAAGAGTGTCAAACAGATAGTTAGGGAAAGAATAATCTTGTAACCAAATGGTACTAGGACAACTGGATAGTCACATGAAGCATGCAAAAAAGTGAAGTTGGAACTGCACCTCAAAAAAACTTAAAATGAATTTAAAAATTAACTCAAAATTGGTCATAGAAATTAATGTCAGGGCTAAATCTTTGTAAGAGACTTAAAGAAACATAGGGGTAAGTCTTTGTGATCTTAACTTTGACAATAATTTTTTATTTTATTCAAGATAATGTATTTAAGCCAACAACACTTAGTAAGGATATTTAAGCCATATTCTGGAGATTCAAATATGAATAAAATATTCTCTTAAGAGTTACAGAACACATGAGAAACTTTATAGATTGCTCACTCCTAAAGATGGATTTTTTTTTAATTTTTAATTTTAAATATGTGGTATACAATTCAGGGTTAGGCATACAAATATTCATTACGAAGTTACCTTTGTTGATGAGGTGTGCCCCCTCTTCCCCTGGCAGTTTCCCACTACTGCCAATTCCAACCCTGCCCTTCCCTAGGAGTTTCCCACTACTGCCAGTCCCGACCCTGCTCTCCCCTGGCTGTTTCCAGCTACTGCCAATCCCTTTCTTATAGTATTACAATAGTTGTTCAAGGTCCGCTTATGAGTGAGAACATGTGAAACTCGGTTCTTTGTTTCTGTGATACCTCAATCAGTATTACAGCCTCTAAGTCCATCCAAGTTGCTGTGTAGTTCATAAATTTGTCCTTTTTTATGGTTGCATAATATTTCATCATGTGTATGTACCACATTTTTTAAATCCAGTCCTCTTTTGATGAATAACATGGTTGGATCCCTGTTTTTGCTATTGTGAATAATGCTGCAATAAACATGTGTGTGCAGATCTTTTTCATAAAGTGATTTGAGTTCCTCCAGGTATGTTCTCAATAGGAGGATTGTGGGGTCATATGGAAGGTCGATTTTTAGATCTTTTAGGAATTGCCACACTGTTTTCCACAGAAACTGTATGAGTTTGCAATCCCACCAACAGTGTAGAAGTGTTCCCTTTTCACTGCATCCTCTCCAACATCTGTAGCTCTTTGAGTTATTCATTATGGCCATCCTGACTGGAGTTAGGTGGTAGCTCAGTGTGGTTTTAATTTGCATTTATTTGATGACTAGGGAGGCTGAGCATTTTTTCATGTATCTGTTGGCTGCTCATATGTCTTCTTTTGAGAAGTGTCTATTCATATCTTTTGCCTACTTTGTAATGGGGCTGGGTTTTATTTTTGTTTTTGTTTTATTTTTGGCACATTTGAGTTCCTTGTAGATCCTAGATGGTAGGCCTTTGTCAGATATACAGTTGGCAAATATTTTTTTCCCAGTCTGTGGGCTGTCTCCCTGCTCTCTCAATGGTTTCTTTGGCTTTGCAGATGCTTGTCAGTTTGATGAGGTCCCACTTGTCTATTTTTTCTCTTATGGCCTGGACAATTGGGGTTTTGATCAGGAAATTGGTTGTCAGTTCCAATATCCATAAGGGTGTCTCCTGCATTTTCTACAGTTCTTATGGTTTGAGGTTTTACGTTTAGGTCTTTGATCCATTTAGAGTTGATTTTTGTGTGTGGTGATAGGTGGAAGTCTTGTCTGAATCTTCTGCATGTGGTCAGCCAGTTTTCCCTGCACCATTTACTGAATAGGTTCTCCTCTCCCCTGTAGTTGGTGGTGGAGGCTTTGTCGAAGATGAGTTGGTTGAGAAATTGTTGTTTTGCTTCTGGAATCTCTATCCTATTCCATTGGTCTATATGACTGTTCTTGTACCAGTACCAGGCTGTTTTGATTATTGTAGCTTTATAATAAAGTTTAAAGTCTGGGAGTGTGACACCTCCCGCTTTTTTTTTTTTTTCTCCTGAGGATTGTTTTGGGTATTCGAGGTTGTTTATGTTTCCATATGATTTCATGTATTGTTGTTTCCAGGTCTGGGAAGAATGCTGCTGGTTATTTAGTGGGTTTTGCATTAAATCTATAGATTGCCTTGGGTAGGATGGATATCTTAACAATGTTGATTCTTTCCAATCCACGAGCATGGAATATTTTTCCATTTGTTTGTGTCATCTTTGATTTCTTTGTAGTTTTCATTGTAAAGGTCGTTGACTTCTCTGGTTAGGAAGATGCCAAAGTATTGCATTTTGTGTGTGTGTGTGTGTGTGGATATTGTGAATGGAATTGTGGTTTTTATTTGGGTTTCTGTTATTTATTGTTGGTGTATAGGAATACGACTGCCTTTTGCACATTTATTTTATACCCTGATACTTTGCCATAGTCCTTTATCAGTGCAAGGAGGTTTTTGGCAGATTCTCTTGGGCTTTCGAAGTATAGTATCATGTTGTCTGCAAAAAGGGATAACTTAACTTCCTCTTTTCCTGTTTGGATACCCCTGATTTCCATACATTGTCTGATTGCTCTAGCTAGCACTTCCAAAACTATGTTGAACAGGAGGGGTGAGAGTGGGCATCCTTGTCTTGTTCCGGCTTTCAGGGGAAATGGTTCCAGTTTCTGTCTGTTTAGCAGTATGTTGGCTGTGGGTTTCTCATAGATGGCTCTTACTATTTTGAGGCATGTTTTATCTATGGCTAGATGTTCAAGGGTTTTTATCAAGGAGGGGTGCTGGATTTTATCAAGTTTTTCCACATCTAATGTTATAATCATATGTTTTTTGTCTTTACATCTGTTGATGTATTTCATTACATTTATGATCTTGTGGATGTTGAACCAGCCCTGCATCCTGGGAATGAAGCCTACTTGGTCATGGTGGATTACTTTGAGATGTGTTCTTGGATCAAGTTTGTTAGAATCTTGTTGAGAATTTTAGCATCTATGTTCATCAAGGATACTGGCCTGTAATTCTCTTTCTTTGTTAGATCTTTACCTGGTTTGGGTATCAGTGTGATGTTAGCTTCATATAATGATTTGGGGAGAGTTCCGTCTTTCTCAATTGCCTGGGATAATTTCATTAGAATTAGTATCAGCTCCTCCTTACTTGTTTTGTAGAATTCTGCTGGAAACCATCTGGTCCAGAGCTTTTTTTTTTTGTAGGTAGTTTTCTTATGACAGTCAATTTCCTGGGTTATTATTGGTCTATTTAGACTCTCGGTTTCTTCTTGTTTCAGCCTTGGGAGGTTGTGTGATGTAAGAAAGTTTTCCATTTCATTTAGGTTTTTGAAGTTGTTTCCATACAGGTGTATATATTAATCTATGATAATCATTTGTATTTCTTTGGGATCAGTTGTGACTTGATCTTTTGAACTTCTGATTGTGTTTATTTGGGCTTTTTCTCTCTTTTTCTTAGTCAGTCTAGCTAGGGGGTTCATCAGTCTTGTTTATCCTTTTAAAGAACCAGTTTTTGGTGTCATTGATTTTTTTGTCTTCTGTGACCCAAATTTTGGCTTTTATTTTGGTGATCTTGATTCTTCTGATGAAGTTAGGATTTTGGTGGTCTTGCTTTTCCATCTTCTTTAGGTAATTTTTTCGACTGTCAAGTTGTGATCTTTCCATTTTCTTCATGTGTGCTTGTAGAGATATGAATTCCCCTCTTAGGACTGATTTCACGGCATCCCATAGATTTTGGTAAGATGTTTCTTCATTTGTTTCCAGGTATCTTTTAATTGCTGTTTTGATTTCCTTGTTAACCCAGGAGTTGTTTAGCACCATGCTGTTTAGTGTCCATGTCTTTGTGGGTTTTGGAGGAATGTTGTTTGTGTTGATATTTATTTTTATTCCACTGTGGTCTGAGAAGGTGCATGGCAGAATTTCAGTTTTATAGAATTTGTTTATGCTTGATTTATGACTGAGGATATGGTCAATTTTAGAGTACTTTCCATGTAATGATGAGTAGAATGCACATTCTAGGGTTGTTGAGTGGAGCTTTCTGTAGGTATCAATTAAGTCCATTTGGTCATGTTGAGGTTCTGGACCTCCTTATTGACTTTTTGTCTTGATGATCTGTCTAGGGTTGTTAGTGGGGTGTTTAAGTCCCCAGCTATGATAGTGTTATAGTCAATATCTGTTTTTAGTTTACCTAAAAACTGCTTTATGAAAGTTGGTGCTCCTATGTTGGGTGAATATATGTTTAGGATGGATATTTCTTGTTGTTGGATTGAACCTTTTATCATTATGAGGTGACCTTCCATATCTTATTAAATTTTTGGTAGCTTAGGGTATTTTGTGTGATATTAAAATCATGACTCCTGATTTCTTTTGTGACCCGTTTACCTGAAATTTTATTTCTCATCCTCTTACTTTGAGTCCATAAGTGTCCTTTCTAGTGAGATGAGTCTCTTGGAGACAATATATTGTAGCCTCGTGTTAGTTTATCCAATTTGCCATTCTATGTCTTTTCAGTGGTGCATTTAGTCCATTCATATTCAGACTAATTATTAAGATGTGAGAATTTATCTCTGTCATGAGGGTTCTTATAGAGTTTGTTGTTGTTACTACTGTTTGTTTTTTTGGATTGATTTATGTGTGTTTTCAGTCTTTTTCCTGCATTCTTGTGAAGGGTGTTGCCATCCTTTTTTTCCTTTCTTTTGTGTTTAATACTTTCTTAAGTCTTTCTGTAGAGCTGGTCTGGAGGCAGCATAAACTCTTAGGAATTGAATGTCTGGGAAAGATTTTAATTCTCCATCACTGATTAAATTTAGCTTAGCTGGATAGGAAATTCTTTGAAATTGTTTATCTTTGAGAACTTTGAAGATTGGACTCCGAGCTCTCCCAGCCTGAAGTGTTTCTGTAGATAAGTCACCTGCTATTCTAATTGATATTCCCTGGTAGTTACTTTCTTGCTGCCTTTAGAATTTTTTCTTTTATACCTACTTTTTTTAGATGAATTACTGCATATCTAGGAGTTGGTCTTCTCATTTTTTTTTGTCTTGCAGTGGTTCTCTGAATCTCTTGTGTTTGAATGATCACATCACTGATGAGATGAGGGAAGTTTTCTTGGATAATTTCATGGAATGTTTGTTCTAGAGAGGTCTCTATCTCTCTATCTTCCTCAGCCATTTCAATTAATCTTAGGTTCGGCCTCTTAAAATAATCACTCATCTCTTAGAGGTCTTGTTCTGTCTTTTTAAACTTCTTTTCTATGTTTCTAACAGTTTGGGTTAGCTCCATATTTTGGTCCTCAAGCTCTGAGATTCTTTCTTCTGCTTGGTAAATTCTGCTTTCCATGCTTATCAGTTTGCTATTTATTTCATTCACTGTATTCTTTATTGCTGTTATCTTAGTTATCAACTCCTTCATTCTTTCCTCTTGCCTCTCCTCATTTCTATTTATTCTATTAATATCTTTATATCAGTCATTCTGGGAGCTCTTCATTGTTTGAGTGCCAGAGTCTGTCTTCTTAGTGGCTGGCCTCCCAGGGGTTTGTTTGAGACACATATTTTTCTTTGATTTTTCTTCATTTGTGTAGGTTTTCCTCCCACTTTTTTACCCCTTCTTTAATTCTCTTGTTCAGTGATGGGGGATAGATTTTACTTCTGTTTGTTCAATCTTCTGTTCTTTCTTGTAGATCCTCTGGTTTTGTTCAATTCTGAGACTGGACTAAGGGTGGAGGCCTGCGCTTTTTGCAGTTTTGAGATTTAATTAAGGGGGAGCTGTGTTTCAGAGGCTATCTGCAGATGCCAGTATCTACTGACAGGTGTGTAGGCCCCCTGGAACCCCCTTCCCACTACCTTACAATCTATTCATGCAGTGGTGGTGTCTGTTTACTCCCCTACTCATTGCTGCTGCTGTCAAGTCTCCCACTAAGATCTGATGAGTCTGTTCCTGTTCCAGCTTGGGGGAGGGGCATCCATCTCTCTGAGTCTGATGAGATGATAGCCTGTGGGTCCCAAGATGGAGGCTGGACATAGCTGGGCAGAGCAATGCAAATCTCTGCCTGGTCCTTGACTGAGAAGCTGGTGCCTGTCAGCATCTCGTCACTGGCGTTGGAGCTTTATTCCAGATTTCCCTGACCTGCCATCTCCATGGATTCTCCTGCTTGTGCCTGGTCTGCTACTGCAGGTGATTGCTTGGGCCAGGTGCCAGGTGGGGAGGGATGTTCTCTGCTGCCTCCTCTTGTGAGAGCCCTGAGAACAGTCTCTGATCTCAGGGTGATGGTGGGTTGTAGTCACCTCCAGAGGAAAGCCCTGGATGCATGAACCCAGTCTCCCCTCAGATGTACTTTCACTCACCTACCAGCACACACTCATGCACAGAGTCTTTATGGACACTCATTTTTACAGACTCTCTCCAACCTGTTCTGTCACCATCTTGCCTGGAAGTAGCAATAATTTTTTGTTAGATATGACAAATTAAAAACTTTTGTGCTTGATAGAACACCATCAGGAGAGTGAAATATAATCTACAGAATAGAAGACAATACAAATCATATATTTGATAATGGGCTTGTGTTTAGAATACACAAAGAACCCATAATTCAATAATAGTAAGACAACCCATCTAAAAAATTGACAAAGGATCTGAATAGACACTTCTCTAAAAAGATTCAGATGCCCAATAAGTACATAAAAGGATGCTCAATGTCATTAATCATTAAAAATATGTAAATGAAAGCCATATTGAGATATCACTCCATTTCTGTTAGGACAGCTGTAATCAAAAAGACAGTAACAAGTATTGGTTAGGACGTGCAAAAACTGGAACCTTCCAGCACTGTTATTGGGATTGAAAAATAGTTTATCTGCCTCAGGAAACAGTTCAGCAGTTCCTCAAAATGTAAAAGATAGAATCATCACTACATGATCTAGCAATTCCACTTCTAAATATTCCCGAGAGAAATGAAAACATGTCCACACAAAAACTTGTACCCAAATGTTCATAGCAGTATTATTCATGATAACCAAAAAGGTGGATACAATCCAAATGTTCACCAATTGACAAGTGGATAAACAAGCGTGCTTTACACATTTTGTTTGCAACAAAAATTATTCATTAAGGAATGAAGTTTTGATACATGTTAAAAATGAATGAAATTTGAAAACATGCTAAGCAAAAGAAGTCCCAAAAACCTCATCTTCTATGATACTATTTATATGAAATGTCCAAAACAGACAAATCTATAATGACAGAAAATATATTAGTAGTTGTCAAGTGATGGAGGTAAGAGAGAATGGGGAATGAGTACTAGTGTGTTTGAAATTTCCTTTTGAGGGGAATGAAGATATTTCAGAATTAAGTAATGGTGATGGTTTCACAACTCTGTATCATAGTATGTGGATTATATTTCAATAAAACTATTACTTAAAAATTGACACTAAAGCTGGGTTTGGTGGCTCAGCCTGTAATCCCAGCACTTTGGAAGGCTGAGTTGAGAAGATTGCTTGAGCCCACCCATCCAGGCAACTTGGTATGACCTCGTCTCTACAATAAATCAAAAATTAGCCAGGCATGGTAGTGCATGCCTGTGGCTCTAGCTACTTGGAAGGCTGGGGCAGAAGGATCGCAGGAACCCAGTAGGTCGAGGCTGCTAGTGGCCGGGAACACGCCACTGCCCTCCAGTCTGGGTGTCCATATTTGTGCCAGTTCACATGGGTTAGGGGACCCTTCAGTTGTGGCACATGACAGACTCAGCAACAGAGGTGACTGTGTGTGACTCATACCTGCCCTAATCATAGTACCTAGGCATGTTATATACATGTGGAATTTCATGTGTAGTTGCTGGGAAAGAAAGGTAGGAATGTTTTGCTTTGGGGTTAATGACTGGGATGATATAAGCTAGGAGTTATCTGTGCATCTATGGGTTCCATCCTTCCATCTTTCCACCCCAGCTCCCAAATCTGTGTGAAAGCCTGAAGAGAGAGAGAGGAAGAGAGAGAGGGAGAGACGGGGGGGGAGGGAGAGGGAGAAGGAAAGGGAGAGAGAGAGAAAAAAGGAGAGGAAGAGTGAGAGGGAAAGAGAGGGGATCATTTGAACTCCTCATTTATCTGTGCCTGAAGTATCTTCCTGGTCTTCCAATTACATGAGGCAATATATTACTCCTTTTTTTGCTTAAGCTAATTTGAATTGGTTTTCTATCATCTTAATCTAAAAGACTCCTGACTAATGCAATTACCTATACCCAACAGGGACATTGAAACCAGATCAGGAAAAAAGTCTCAAAATAAATTCCAAGGATAGTAGGTAATATTCTCCCAATTATTGAACATGATTCTTAGTTATCTTCATTACTCATTCATTTACTTTCCATATGTAAAGCACCCTATCTCAGTTCACTCAGGCTGCCACAACAAAATGCAAACTAGATGGCTTCTAACAGAAATTTGTTTCTTATAGTTCTGGAGCCTGGGAAAGTCAAGATTAAGGCACTAGCAGATCAGGTGTCTTGGTGAGGGTTCATTCTTGGCTCATACATGGTGTCATTTCAGTGTGTCATCACCTGGGGAAGGAGTGAGCTAGCTCTGGGGGATCTCTTTTATAAAGGTGCTAATCTCATTCATGAGATGGACCCTCATCACTTTTCAAATGCCCCACCTCCTAACTCTATCACTTTTGTGATTAGGCATCAACATGTGAATTTGGTAGGGGGGCCAGAGGTTGGATGAACATTCAGACCACACGATTGACATAGGGGAGTTAAAATAAGAACATGAAACATCATACTCAGTGATCTATCACAGAAACCAAGAACAGAGTACTATATGTTCTCACTCATAAGCGAACCTTTGAACAATTATTATAATACTATAAGAAAGGGATTGACAGTAGGAAACTGCCAGGGGAGGAGGGGGGATTGGCAGTTGAGGGAAACTGCTAGGGGAGGGAGGGGCATACCTCATCAACAAGGGTACCTGCATAATGAACGTTTGTATACCTAACCCTGAATTGTACCCTGCATCTTTGTTGTAGCCAAATTGCGAGTATTAAGGAGTTTACCATCACACTGAGAGTCAAATTACAGAGTCCTTTATTGCTGATGGTCGACAGCAGGCTCACACCAGGAAAACTCTTGACCCTGAATAGATCAAGCAAGGGGTTTATAAAGGCTAAAACCAAAATTTCATCAGAGTCAGATGTGGTGCAAACAGGAAATTTTGGTTACAGAACAGTGAACAGAATGGTAACAATTACAGAACAGTTTATCTCGAGCAGTTACACAACAGCTTATCTGGGCTGTTCAGTTACAGAACAGTTAACAGAACAGTAACAATTACAGAACAGTTTATCTCAAGCAGTTACAGAACAGCTTATCTGGGCTTTCTGTCAAGCAGGATGTGGTTTACTGCTTATTGGAAGGTTGGGACAGTCACATGGAGTAGGAATGAGAGGGGAAACTGAGAGGCAAAATGAGGGATTCACTATAATTGGAGTCACCACAGTTGGTTTGCTAACAGGCATTTTATTTCCTCCTTTTAGTTGTTTATGAGTCAAAGCATTGATTCATCTATTATGAGTGGGCATTATGATGGGCCCACATATACATGAGTTTTACAGAAGTGATTTGTTTTTTTATAAACCAAGCTATTCAATTTAATATACAGGGCCCGATGAGTCGGCTGAGAAGGAGAAGAAGCAGGGGACTGGCTAGACCTGTAATTAAAGTGGTCAGCCATGGGTTCCAATTAAACAAGGTTTGAAACCAGGATTTTTTTTTTTTTCTTTTATCTCCTGTCCAAATTTTCTCAGACTCTCTGGAGGGTGTTTTTGATGATTCCTGACTTATAGGTATAAAAACAACAGGACTCACCCAGCGCTGCACAGAGTCCTCCTTGAGATAGTAATAACAAGTTCAGACCTCGCTGGTTTTGGGGCACCACCTTTGCTAAGGATTTGACCTGGTTGTAGAGTTGGCTCATGGCAAATTGAAGGTTACCTATGTCTGCGTCAATTTTGTGAGCTAGATTTGACCATCCTAATTCACTGCAGACTAAGACTGTGGTGCTTAAAGCAACAGTTCCTGCCACACTGAGGCCTAGTAAAGTGGGAACGAGCAAGCACCTGCTCATTTCCAGCAGGCCAGAAGACTGGGAGGAGTGAGTAAATGGGTTCCTTCTGAGCCACTATAGGCATATACCTGAGGGAGTACATGAACCACAATACATAAGTTAGGTTCATTGTTTAATTTTTCAGTACTGACACATTTGGTAAGGTCTGTACATCATGCCAACCAGGTGTTGGCAGGAGCCATATAAGTCATAGAGTATGAGAGGGTTAGGGTGAGAGAGAGGTTACATATATTAGAAAAAGAGACGCAGTTAAATTGAAGCTTGAAGTTAAAACACTAGATGCATTACCAGTTATGTCTCTGATTGTGATGTGAATTACCTTCAGAGGGCATTTACTATTGTTGTTGATAATGGGGGTCTCAACCCCAAGGCCTACATAATAAGGAGGTCTGGATTTTAAGTAAAGCCAGCAATCTGAAGCTAATTGAGGCAGAATAACATTGAGCAGTTGATGTATGTTTGTTAGCATTGGGAAAAGACTGGGTAGCTGTTGAGCTGGTTTTGGGTATTGCATAGGTGAGCCTGGGGTTGTAATACTGTTTTTGGGGCAGAGGTTGGTGATAACTGAACAAAGGGTCTCCTAGTTCCGCCAATGGCTCTATAGGCCTGGTTAGGACTTTGTAGGAGAGTGTATGTCGTTGGATGGTGAACAGGGCACCTTGGTCATAGCCAATCACATAAGCTCGCATACCTTAGGTGTAGCCTGTACCCCAAGAATAGTGGAGGGGGTTGATAGTTTTTATGTATACAGGTGCCTGAGTTGGATCTGAGTGGGAAGCCCAACAGAGGGTGGTTTGGGAGATGTTATTAAGTCCCCAATTGTAAGTAGCGATAGTGACACATTTCCAATATGGACAGAAGAAGTGATCAGCCTGATCACGTTCTTGGTCAGTGGAACTCCTGGGGCAGAGATGAAAGTTTACTGTTTATAGTGGGATGTAGGGAACCTGTTTATTATCAAGGGCAACAGTGCATAGCCAGAAGGTGCTTTTTTTTCAGCACTCGATATGGACAGTAGGTCGAATAGTTCAACCTTAAATAACACAGAGAACCTCTCCCCATATGTTCAATTTTGGCTAGCCAGGACCTTCCTTGATGTAAAGGAAGTAAGGGAAAAGGAATAAAATAAATGTTGAGCATTTTTATGAGGGAGAAAATAGGCTACGAAATACCACCAGCATAAGAGAGTTTTAGCTTGAGGGGGTTTGTCCAGGTCTAGTCATCCATCGTTGACTGTTGTCCTTGGCTTCCTTGGCATGGGAGTAATGAACCCAAGCAGGTATTCCATTAACCTTGAGTACTGTAGGAGTGGTGAGGACAACAGTGAATGGTTCTTTCCATGCAGGGGCTAATCCCTCCTTCTGGAACTTTTTGATGTAGACCAGATCCCCAGGCTGGAATGAATGACAGGGTGTGGAGGATGGGGTTGGTAAAACAGCATGGACATTGGAGTGGACAGCAGCCTGGATCTATTGGAGAGACTGGAGATGCTTTAACAGAGACTTACTAGTAATTTTTTCAAGGATAGTGTTTTTTAACCAGGCTAGTAAGGGAGAGAGCCTCCCAAACATGATTTTATATGGGATAAACCCAGCCCTGTAAGGAGACTTGAAGGAGAGCTAAAGGTAAAAGGCTTACCTCACTTTTCACCGTTTTCATTATTAATTTGGTTAAAGTAGTTTTTAGGGTTCGGTTTATGCATTTTACCTGTCCAGAGCTCTGTGGTTGGTAGGCATAGTGTAACTTATATTTAATGCTCTGTTAACCATTTGAGCTATGGATGAGGTAAAGGCAGGACCGTTGTCAGAACCATTGGAGAGGGGGATTCCAAGCCTGGGGATCATTTTATTCAATAAGTATTTTGTGACCGTTAGTATGGTTTTATTTTTTGTGGTAAAAGCCTCCGTTCACCCAGAAAATGTGTTTACAAAAATTAGTAGATATGTGTAACTTGCATGAGGAGGTTTTCCCTCAGTAAAGTTCACTTCCCATGTTTCCCCAGGGCTCAGTTCCTGGGCCCTAATACCAATGGACCATTTTAGTACTTGTCTTACATTTACTTCTACACAGGAGGGACATTTTTCAGCAGTTAAAGCTGTAAGACCTCTTAGATTTTGGCTATAGTAGAACTGGCTCAGCATTTCAGCCAGTCAGGTACCACTCAAGTGTGTGGTAGAGTGAAGTTGATTTACCAGAGTGCATCCAAAGGAAGCTGGAAGGATAATTTTAGAGTCCTTCATTATTCACCATTCCAACATCTCTTTTTATGGCGCTGATTGGCTGGCCTGTTGTTCTTCTTCCTGGGTGTAGGTGGGTTGTTCTGAAAGTGAGGGGACTGGGAAGGTTTTAGTGAGCAGGATAGTGAGGGGCTCGACTGGGAGCTCTGCCACCTCCCGAGCTGTCTGGTCAGCTAGGTGATTGCCTATTGCCTTCTGAGCTGGCAAGAAGGGAGTGTTTCATGCCGATTGGCAGGGGGTCAGGATATTAGCCTTTAAAAGATTTTTGAGCTAAGAAGCAATTTCCCTCCATGCCTGTAAATTCACAAGGTAATGATGTATTCTGACTGGGGTGGCTGATGCTAATAGACTCACCACAACAGGGTATGGTGTTGTGTCATTCCTGGTGGGTTGGTCTCTGCCCAAACTAGAGGATATTCTTGTTGTAGTTGTTGAAGCAAACCTAATGAAAGGTTCTCAGTCAGAGGATCAGAAGAGGTTAGAACAGTACTTTTCAGAGAGAGGAATGGTTAAGAGCATTTGATAGGTAAGAGGGACAAACATTTTAGTCTTGTCTTGTGAGAACACAATGGTTGCTTTCAGTTTACACAGCAAGTCCTAGCACATTAGGGGGTAGGGACAGTCAGGGGATATTAGAAATGAGTGAGTAACCCATTTACCCTAAATTAACCATCCAGCTGGAAGTAAACCAACAGTTTTTTTTGTGCCTGTTGCCCCTTGAACAGCAATCCATTTGTTTGACATGAGCCCCAGGGGTATTTGTAGGATTGAGAGTTCTGCCCCATTGTCTACCAGAAATGGTACTGAGTGGCCCCTGATAGCTGCAGTTACCATGGGTTCTTGGGCGGCCTAAAGAAAAAGAGCCTGAACCCCTTTAGTCTGACTCATTTTCTGACCCCTCCCCCCACGGTTGGCAGGGCCAGGACTGACTTTGGGCAGCGGGGACAGTCCTTTTTCCAGTGGCCAAATTCTTTGCAATGTGTACATTGATTTTTAGCCAATGGGGAACGCTCAGTCCCTTTTTGTTCCTTCCTGTTTTCTCCTTTTTTCCTGGTGAGTTGGCTTTGAATCAGGCCAGTAGGCCTGAAGGGCAGCCACCAATATTTTTGCCGTCGCTTGGCTGTTTTATCTGATGTCTGAGCTGCCAGTTTTTGTTTTTCAGCATTCCAGTTATTAAAAACATTTTGGGCCACTTCAAGCAGCTGAGAGATATTTATTCCTGGGATACCGCTAGTTTTTTGCAATTTTTTTCTGGATGTCGGGGGCCAACTGAGCCACAAAAGCTAGATTAATAGCCCAATCGTTTTCAGGCACTGAGGGGTCAAATGGGGTATAGGTACAGAACTCCTTTCTGAGATGTTCAAGGAAATCCCCCAGTGACTCCTCGGGACCCTGAAGAATCTTGGTGGTTTTTGAAAGATTGATAGGTTTTCAGGCTGCTCCCCTTAAACCAGCTAATAGAATTTGATGATAAGTGTCTAATGCTCTGGATCCCCCTGGGGTGTTAGGATTCCAGTCAGAAAGGGAAGGGGGAAAACTTTGTTTAAAACTTTCTGAACCTCCTCTTCTGTACCAGCAGTTGAGGCCAGGGTAGACTTTCTAGCCTTGACCTTGATTCACTCCCATTTCTCAGGGAAGGAGTCAGGAGGAGTTGCTGACAATCATCACAGGTAGGATGATGGGTGTGCATAATAGACTTGACTAGAGAGGTTAAAACTTGGGATTTTTTTGAAAATGGAGGATTTGGGACTTTCCAGTTGTACATATCAGAGGTGGAAAAGGGAACATACATCAAGAAGGGCCATTCATCCCGGTTCATCCCCTGTGGAGGAGGAACTTCCTGGAGGGGAAGAAGAGGGGCTGGTTCCATCTGGGACCAGTGGCAAGAAGCAAGAGGTGGGGAGGGCAGGGGAGAGTGGAAAAAGTGATGGTGGATGAGGAAGTCAGATTGTAGGAAGGAGGAGATAAGAGGGGGATAGGCTCATCAGGGTCAGTGGGGGGTAAAACAGGGGAAGACTTAGGGATAGATGAATGTGAGGGGACGGACTTAGAGATGAACAGATGGAGTTCGGCTCGAGGCTCAAGGGAACATTCTTTTTACCAGAGAGGGGGATTCTGAACCAAACCCAGCCACTAGTCAATATAAGGGAATTGGTTTGGGTGTTCCTGTGATGACCTTCCAAACTGACTGAGTAATGTGAACATGCAGAAATCCAGCAGAGGGCCACCCAACATTAAATGAAGGCCAGTCAATCTCACAGAGGGTTTGAAGCCTGCCTTTTGAAAGGTAGACACCATAATCTTCACTAAATCCAGCAGAAAAGTTTTTTTAATCGTACAGTCCAGGGGACTGGAAGATTGAGAAGGACTTGACCTCACACTGAGAGAAAACAGATGCAAAAAGGGCAGTGAGTTGGATCTGAAGGTATACAGGAAAAACACATCGTTAAGGAGGAGAATCGGGAGTAAAGAATCAGATGTCTCTGTTCAGTCAATATCTTGACTTAGTGAACAGTGTCTCAGGGTTGGCCTCATCAGGCCAGGTTCCCCAATAAACAGAGACACAGGCATAAATCGAACATAAATCTTACCTCCAAGGAGATGCAGAAGGATTCAAATATGTTTGGGTGAAGGGAAGTTGACGGTCATTTCAGATCCCTCCAGGCTGGAAGAAAGATTATGGGGCCCTGGAACATTTCAGGAGGCACCTCCCTAAAACTTCTCAACCAAGCCAGGGAGAGACAGAGTGAGGATGTTTCCCAAGCTTTGGTGATCTCTCTGGGGCCTCCAAATGTTGTAGCTGAATTACAAGTATTAAGGAGTTGCCATCACACTGAGGGTCAAATTACAGAGTCCTTTATTGCTGGTTGTCAAGAGCAGGCTCATGCCAGGAAAACTCTTGACCCTGAATGGAGCAAGCAAGGGACTTATCAAGGTCAAAACCACAATTTCATCAGAGTCAGGTGGGGTGCAAACAGGAAATTTTGGTTACAGAACAGTAACAGTTACAGAACAGTTTAACTTGAGCAGTTACAGAACAGCTTATCTGGGCTGTTCAGTTACAGAACAGTTAACAGAACAGTAACAATCACAGAACAGTTTATCTCGAGCAGTTACAGAACAGGTTTTCTGGGCTTTCCACCAAGCAGGATGCAGTTTACTGCTTACTGAAAGGTTGGGGCAGGCACATGGAAGAGGGGTGAGAGGGGGAACTGAGAACAAAAATGGGCAATTCACTATAATTGGAGTCACCATGGCTGGTTTGCTAACAGGCATTTTATCTTTATAATAAAAAATAAAAATAAATAGAACAACAAAAAATGGGTAAAAAAAGAACATGAAACAATTGAAATGAGAGAAAGTCAGAACATGTTAAGTTTGACATATTAACCTCAAGACACATGGTACACGAAAGAGGAAAATTAGTATCAACTGGAAAATCTGGGGAAGACCTAGTGAAAGACCCAGTGAAAACCCACTGGGGCATTGAGGTTCCAAGTGATTTGGGCTGAAAGCAGCTTGATCAAAATGAAGATTTGGTGTAAAAAAATGATCTTTTTGATAAGCATTTTTTAGTATTGGTACCCTAGGGGCAGCCCACAGGGTAGTTTATAACTTTTTAAGTAGCTTTAAGCATTTTATTTCTGGCTCAAAATTTGTGCTGTTTTGTATTTTTTGTTTTTAAATTTTTTTTTCTTGGTACTATTTTTAATGGAGAAAAATTGGTATAATCTAATTGTTTAAAACTGATTATTAAAGAAATTAAAATAGATTAGAAAACATTATCATTGACATAATCCCATTTTCATAGAAAATAATATGTGTCCATAGAGAAGGATAAAAAAGTGGATATACACCAGTGTGTCATCAGCAGATGACTCTGGGTGAGTGGGCATCATGGATATTTCTTATATTATCTTGCCTGTCTATCTTTTTGATATTTTTATAATGATATGCATAGCTTTGTAATAAAATAAGGTGTCTGACATAGTGGCTCACACCTGTAATCCCAGCACTTTGGAAGGCTGAGGCGGCCAGGAGTTTGAGACCAACCTGGGCAAACGTAGCGAGACCTAGTCTCTTCAAAAAAATCAAAAAATTATCCAGACATGGTGGCATGAGACTGTAGTCCCAGCTACTCAGAGGCTGGAGGTGTAAGAATCACCTGATCTCAAGTGGTTGAGCCATGATCGTGCCCCTATACTGCAGCCTGGGTGACAGAGGGAGACTCTGGATCAAAGAAAACAAAACAGAACAAAACAATAAGAAAAAACAACAAAGGATGCTTTGGCATTGAAAAATATAATGATATAAAAACAGTGAAAACACAGGAAGTGGGAAGGGTTGAATTAATAGAGGGTAAAGGGACATCTTGTCAGGAAGTCACAATGGCACAAGCAAAGATCTGAGACTGAGGAAAAGGCGTCTTATGTTAGGTGTTTATGAGGAAGGAGAGGCAGCAAACAGGGTTTTTCTCTCTGTACCTGCTTTCGGTCATCAATATTTTAAATAGCAAGATGAATTTTATTTTATTCTTATTTTTTTGTGTTGGAGTCTCACTCTGTCACCCAGGCTGGGGTACAGTGGCACACTCATGGCCACCCCATTGCCGACCTGCTGGGCTCCAGCGATCCTCCTGCCTCAGCCTTCCAAGTAACTGGAACTACAGGCATGTGCTTACACGCCCCACTAATTTTTGATTTATTGTAATGACAGCTCTCGCCAAGTTGCCCGGACTAGTCTTGAACCCCCAGGCTCAGGCAATTCAATCACCTCAGCCTCCCAAAGTGCTGGGATTACAGGCTGAGTCAGTGAGCCTGCCCAAATTTTATTTTAGAGGGAAATTTTAAATTAGATATCAGTAAAAAGTCACTGCCTTGGGCTAAGAAAAATGAAATTGTTGAAAAACCAGACTTAAAAAATATGTAGCTGATTTTTAAAACTTATTTCCACATCTGTGATGGTCTTGGACCTTGACTGTGTTGGTGAGGGGTTAGCATGCTGTGGTGGGGGAAAGTGCAATGACTCTCTAATCCACAGAACAAGGTCATAAGCTGAGGTCAATATCATCTCTTGAATGGAGACCACTATCTTTGTCACCTTGTTCTTGACTTTGAGAAAAATATAAAACAATGACATTTTAAAACAAATCGTCTAGAATGAGAGAGTGAGAAAAACAGAAACAACAACGAAAGGGGCGGAGAAACTGCCAAGAAGTCATTAGGACAACAGATAGCAATTGTCACATCTCCTGGAACTCGAAAAATTAGTCAAGTTGCTGGCAAGGAAGCGTTTCACTCTGAATATGACTGATGGAAGGGATCAAAAAAGCAAGAGTTAGTGGAGATTTGTGAATCTAAATAAGCTGCTTTGTGTTGAATAGAAAAAAAAAATCTAGATAGATGTTTTGAGCTTGCTTCTTAGAAGGTTCAAATAGACAAAGACAAATTAGTAGTGACAATTTTCTGTGGACTGAATATGAACAAGATGACCATCATCAGAACTGAAGTATTGGCAATAAAGTTCTCCAAAATATTTTTTTAAAAAGGGAAAACTAAAGGCTTAAATATTGTATTCACCTTCAGATTTACATCATTTGGAATCAGTGATTATGTAAACTTTGTAAAAAATTTATGAATTATCAATTGAAGGCAAAGACTTATGAGGAGTTTACTTTTGGGTTGCTAATCTTGTGTTAGGAAGAACATAGAAAATGCTTGGTCACAGAGAAAACAGAATTTGAGACTCAAAATTTTTAAGTCAAGAGTTCATGTTAGCCAGGCTCAGTGGCTCAGCCTGTAATCCCGTGCCTTTGGGAGGCTGAGGTGAGTGGATTGCCTGAGCCCGCGTGTTCGAGACCCACCTGGGCAGGTGAGACCTCATCTCTACAATAAATCAAAAAATTAGCCGGGCATGGTAGCGTGCGCCTGTAATTCCGGCTACTCGGAAGGCTGAGGCGGAAGGATCGCCGGAGCCCAGCAGATCGAGGCTGCGGTGGCCGGGAGTGGCCACTGCATTCCAGTCTGGGGGACAGAGTGAGACTCCAACTCAAAAAAAAAAACAAAACAGAGTTTATGTTATTATAATACTATTTGGAAAAATATTGTAATATCTCTTCGTAGTACATAATATAGTCAAGACAAAACCTTGCTAAGTTAGTGAGTGAACAAAGGTAGAATCTTTGTAATTGTCTGATGGGGCAACCCAAGACTTCCTTTCCTCCAACTGCTAGCCTACTCCTCCATTTTCCACGAATCAGGTCTACGTCTGGTGTTGGGAGCCGGCCACAGAGGCCCACTGAGCGTTAGGGATCAGGGAGGGCCATGGACCCTGAGACTGCTAGGACGTGTTCAGGAGCCGTAGACCCCATTTTCCTCCCCCTTTTGCCATGCAGCACAAAAAACAACCTAAAGGAACTCTGCTGGCCTAAGCTGAAGGCTCTGTGACTGTGACAGGCATAGCTCACTCTAGAAACCCATTGTTCCTGTTTCCCATAAACTGTGGTTTCGGCTTAGGTATTAGATATAATTCAAATTCAGGTCACATTTGGGAGCCTTTTATATGGTACAAGCTTCTTTATAAGATTGAAAAGAATATTTGTAGAATTAGTATATGCTTATGGAGAGCTGTTTTCAGCTTTTCAATGGTATAGATGATTATCAAGAGTGGCCCAGCCCAGAGTTTGGACTGGGCCACATTCCTGAGAGCCCAGTACGTACTTTGGACTGGGCTGCATTCTTTTAGGCCAGCTTTAGCTACAGTTAATGTAAGGTCTTTTTTCTACCTATTATAGAAATTAAATTTATTTTATTCATAGAAGGTATTGTAGAATAGTTCATACTACGTCAAGGAATCATGTTAATTCAAGCATAATCAATCATGATATTTTTAGGTTTAGTAAGAATATAGTTAACTTTAGAAATTTCATTGTCTCCATTTTCTACTATCATGGTTTTGGCCTTAGTACATTTATAGTTTATATCTGGAAGCTTTACTGCTGCTAATCAGCTTTATATATTAGAATTAGGAATTGGAAACTTTCATAGAAATTAGGATAGATATATAGGACTTTAGAATAGCCATTTTGTTAAGAGATTGTAGTCTATTGTTCCAAAAAGTGGCCCACCGTGAACCTTGGACTGGGCCACATCCTATACAGTCCAGTGTGATCTTTGGACTGGGCCATATTCTTTAGGAATTGGTTTAAGCTATAACTAAGAGCTTCCGTAGCATTGTGTAAGTAGTATTAGCATAGAATAGAAAGGTAATAAAGTTTAAGTTAATCATCATGGATATTGAGTGAGATTTAGAAGTTATTGATTATCAGAACATCATTAGGCTAGTAGGGACTGTTGCACTGCTTTTGAAGAGCATTAAGTAGCAAAGGGAACAATAAGACAATCTTGGGGTTTGTCCCTCCTCACACCTAAGCATCTGGTGGGTGGGGGATGCCCCTCCTGCACCTGGCTTTGTGTTCATGTGAAAGACTTGTGAGACTGCCTGTGTAAAATTTGGGGATAAATACCTGCTGTAACTTTCAATAAACGGCTTCTGCTCATTTCATTGAACAGTTGTCCACTTTCTTTCTTTCTCTTTCTTCCTCTTTATATCTATCCTTCCATCTTTCTTTCTTTTAATATCTATCCCTACAGATTCACCGATGCCACCACATCTTCCAAGGGACTCCCCAAAACTTGCAGGGGCTGGCCCCCCACATTCTGGCCCTTGCATTTGTGCACACTGTTGGGAGCTGGTGTAGGACCCACTCATGCACCCTCTTCAGTTGTTTTCATCAAAAAATGTTCACAGTCAGGCCCCATTCAGAAAAGTCCAGGGGGCAAAGTTCTCAGCTGGCTTTCTAGAGATTCTGGTGCCTGAATTTTACTCCATGCCAAAGATCGCCTCCCTTACACCCCACTGCTGCTGCTCAAATCTGCATTGTCACATTATTTCAAAAGGTGGGTGGCTTTCACATCACATGCAATAAGTAAGAACAAGTGATAGCTTTATGAGCATGCCGTGATTGCTAACTTGTTTGCAGTTTCCCAGGTCTTCATATGGCATAAACGTCCTCCTGTTCGGTCCAGTGAGAGGAAGATGACTTAGTGCCAGCCTAGAAGACCAAGAGAGGCCTTGGAGTGGTTCTACCACCCCATTGCATGTAACTCTGGGCCTTCTCTTTGGGGCTCCAGATTCTTCATCTTTGAAATGAGGCAGTAGAGTGAAGAGTTTGCAGTTTTCCTTTTTATTCTAAAGGGCATTGAATCAACAAAAATAGACTCTCCCAACTTTTCATTTTTCTTAAATGAATAAGGGTTCAGCACTTGAAAAGAAAAAACATGTTGTCCTGGTACCAGTAAGAGTACAACCAGAGAAACAGAGCTAGTAGGAGAGAGATATTATATCTATCACAGGGAACTGGCTTACATCACTGTGAAGTCTGGCGATGCAAGTCCAGAGGCTGTCGAACAGGCCATCAAAAAGGGCAGGCTTGGCTGGGCACATTGGCTCAGCCTGTAATCCCAGCACTTTGGAAGACTGAGGCGAGAGGATTGCCTGAGCCTGGAGGTTTGAGACCAGCCTGGGCAACTTGGTGAGACCTCGTCACAAAAATCACAAAAACTAGCCGGGCATGGTGGCCTGCATCTGTAGTTCCAGCTACTTGGAAAGCTGAGGTGGGAGGATCGCCTAAGCCCAGCAGGTTTTGGCTGTGGTGACTATAGGTGTACCAATGCACTCCAGCCTGGGTGACAAGAGTGAGACTCCAACTCAAAAAAAAAAAAAAAAAAAGAGCAGGCTGGAACTTGGGCACAAGTTTGACACAGTGTCCATAGGCAGAATTTCTTCTATTGGGAACCTCAGTTCTGCTCTTAGGGCTTTTCAACTGGTTGAAGCAGAATCATCTGATTATCAAGGATAAACTTTTTTACTTCAAGTTGACTGATTATGACATGAATCACATCTACAACACATCTTCATAGCAAAGCCTAGACAGTGTTTGATAGAATAACTGGGGACTAGAGTCTAGATGAGCTCTCACAAGGCTGACCTCACAGTACTCGTCACAGCAACAGCTCCCATCTGACATTAATTTCTGAGGGCAGAATTTTCCTGGTGTGGAGTGCAGCTCCTTCTGTCCCTGCCTCTGTTTTAGTTTCTCAGTGACATCCAAGACTGTTGCCCAATGTCTGTTTTTACCCACCTGTTCTCCTATTTTGGTTTTCTTGGCATTGCTCTCACCTAGTTTTTCTCCCACATCTCCAGCAGCTCCTTCTCAGTCTCCTCCACCCCCACCTGACTTTATTTTCTTCTCCACACTCCATCTTTACATTACACTATTGAATATCATCATATGCTGGTGAAATTCCCAATTACATCTCTAGCTTGAAATTCCCTTTGAACTCCAAACTCATAACCAACTGCTTATGCTCCTCATTATCACCCCCAGGGTTCTCAAAGTGAGCATATTCTAAGTGGAATTCACCGTCTGTCTTCCACCACCAAAACAACTCCTCCCCTGTCTTTTCCATCATGACAAATGGCACAACCACTCAACATTTCTTATGCCAGAATTTATCATTGTAGATTTGAGTCCTCCCTCTCTCTTACTCATTAAATTCAGACCAGTTCACAGTCTTATCCTTTCTGTCACTCAAGTACTTCTCACATGTCTCTGCCATCTCCACACTACTGTTTCTGCCACTCTAGCAAAACCATCTTGCTTCTTGCCAGAACAATTGCAATTGCCTTCTAACCAGTCCACCAATCCATTCTTCAGAGAGCACTTTTAGTGGTTTTAAAAAGATGTAAATCAGATTACTTTGTTTAAAATTATTCCCGCTCTCCTATATGTGCAGAGTACAGCACTTCTGCCACACCCCATTCAGGTCTCTGTGTCCTGGCTCATCTCATCTCAGTGCTGTTTCTTTTTCCCTCCCTCCCTCCCTCCCTCCCTCCCTCCCTCCCTCCCTCCCTCCTTCCCTTCTTCCTTCCTTCCTTCCTTCCTTCCTTCCTTCCTTCCTTCCTTCCTTCCTTCCTTCCTTCTTCCCTTCATTCCTTTTTGGAGTCAGGGTCTTACTCTTGCCCAGCCTGGAGTAGAGTGTCATGATCACGGCTCTCCATAGCCTTGAACTCCTGGGCTGAAGTGATTCTCCCGCTTCAGACTCCCGAGTTGCTGGGACTACAGGCATGCACCACCAGGTCTGGCTAATTTTTTTTTTTTACTTATTTAGAGACAAGGTCTTACTCTTTTGCCCAGGCTGGTCTCGGACTCCCAGACTCAAACAATCCTCCTGCCTTGACCTCCCAAATTGCTGGGATTACAAACGTGAGCCACAGCGTCTGGCCCCTTTTCTTTTTTCAGAGACAAGGTGTCACTATGTTGGCCAGGATAACTTTGAACCCTGGACTCAAGCAGTTCTCCTGCCTCAATCTCTTAGGTAGCAAGACTGCAGGTGCAAGCCACTGTTCCTGGTCTGAGTGCCATTCCTTCATGCTGTTCCCTCCACCTTGAATGTCCTCTCCTGGCTTTTTGTATAGCCATAGTCTCATCCTCAAGTCTTAGATTCAGTATCACCCTTTCAGAGATATCTATCCTTACAAACC
Organism: Cephalopachus bancanus; assembly: GCA_027257055.1. Classification (NCBI taxonomy): domain Eukaryota; kingdom Metazoa; phylum Chordata; class Mammalia; order Primates; family Tarsiidae; genus Cephalopachus; species Cephalopachus bancanus. The sequence continues at coordinate 4,462,971 of JAPVLO010000307.1, forward strand.
TGTAATAATAGGGCTTCTTTATTATTCACTATCTCAGCACTTCCTGTCTCCTTATCTTATAGCACTTGTCAATTTAGTACTTATATCTGTTAGTTTTACTTGTTCATCATCTGTCTTGTTGTGCCTTCTCTTGCATTCAATTATTTTGTAGTGCACTGTAGGAAATTAGAAATTCAACTCTGATGTTGGAGGATAAACACATATTGCTAATTGAGAAATACATATTAAATGATATTAGCATGAATTCTAGGAATTACAGCTTTCAGTGAATGCAGAGTTGATTTAATTCCTTCTCTAAGCAATGATTAAAAATGTCTCTTCAGCTAGCATTTTTGCAGAAAAATGGAATCCACATTTCGTGCTCTCCTTAGCCCTAACCATGAAGTTGGTCTGAATATTTCATAGGTACTTTCAGGTGGCTAGGTATCTGTTCCCCTGCTTTGCTTTGTCTGTAAGTCACAAAAGGGAAAACATGGAACCAGAAGAGTTTCCATCTGAGCACTGCTGCTTGTTTGCTGTGTGATTAGGAGCCTGTCAGCTCACTCTCTAAGTGGCAGCCATTGAACAAGGGGCACTTGTGAGGTGTCATCATAAAGACAACTTTATTTGCTTCTCTCCATCCCTATATGCTTGCTCTGTTGGAGAACCTCTGCTGTCCTTGGATGAAAACTTGATAACTCTTTCAGGTTTCCATGTTTAGGTAACATCATTTTCTACAACCTCTTTCAGGCACAGAACATAGTTTCAGTTTAACACTTGGTCCCAGGTGGCAGCCAAAGCTTCCAAGGTGACTCAGAGTTATAGCTGTTTCCTTCCCCCTATTTGGGTCTGATGCAGGCAAGAGCCTCACAGTAGGTGAAGGGGATGGGAGGAGAGCTCAGTAGCCATCTTTTCTTTGTGCTTCTCCTATCCCATCTTGCCAAGGTATGATTTTGACCCTTCAAAGGAAGGAAGCTGTGAAGGAGCACAGATAAGGGGTCTGGAAAGTCATTACTTGAGTGGTACTGCTCTGAGAGCTCTGCGATGTTTGGGTCCAGCAAGTGTTTAAGGCTATCTCTTCTCCTGGGGATGCTTGAGGGGGCTTTCAGGGATCTGCCTTAGGGACTACCTTACCAGTGAGTTCCTTCAGTTGGCTGCCTTACTTCAGGCCTACTCTTTGCTGGAACCCATCACTCTTTCTGGCGGTTTTCTTGCATGGAATTTAACACGACTCAAAGACAGCTCTCTCCTGTGTGGCTCACATCTGGTTCATGAGAAACTTGTATGTATTCTTTGCCCCATCAGGCAGTGATTCTTTTTCACTGCCTCTCCAAAGCCACACACAGCCTTCTCATTTGTCCACTGGGTTTCCTGTACTTGAGTGGGACACCAGTCCACGGAGCACTCTCCTTACTGCAGGGAATTCACAGAGTTTTAACTCTTTTTTAAAAAAATTATGTCTCTTCTCTTTTTTTTTCTGGAAAAAAAAGTTCCCGTGTATATTTAAATTACGCAACATGATGGAGCCTTTTTTCTTTAACTCTTGTTTATAGGACTGGACCATAGGAGAAGCTAGACCAAAAGAGAAGCTGAGACATAGGAAAAGCCAGACCATAGGAGAAGTTGAGTGAAGAACAGAAGCTGGACTCAGAATCTCTTCCTTCTTTCAATCTTGAAAAAATATTCTTACTGCCAGGTGTGGTGGCTCATGCCTATAATCTCAGCATTTTGGGAGACTGAGGTGAGAGGATTGCCTGAGCCCAGGGTTTTGAGATCAGCCTGGGGAATTTGGCAAGACCTCATCTCTATAATAAATCAAAAAAATTAGTTGGGCATAGTGGCACACACCTGTAGCTCCAGCTACTTGCAAGGCTGAGGCAGAAGGATCGCCTGAGCCCAGCGGGTCAAGGCTGTGGTGGCCAGCCATAAGCATTTCACTGCACTTCAGCCTGGGTGACTGAGTGAGAGTCCAACTCCAAAAAAAGAAAAAAAGAAAAAAATATTCTTGAACTCAGTGTTTCTTCACTCCCTTTTTTCCTTAGCCTGTAGTTCCCTATGGAAGCCACTCTGGAGACTCCCTAGACGTGCAAAATGAGGATAATAATAGCTCCCACATCTAGGGTTGTGCGAAGGTTAAATGAATCAATGCGTGTGAAGCACTTACAACAGATCTTGGCACCTAGTAATTGCCATGTAAGTATCAGCTATTATCATAATTACAATGCCATGCAGATGAACCTCTAGTTCATCCTGAGAGTTATCTGGGTTTTGGACAGAGAGATTGCCATGGAGGAGAGGGAAACTAAATTAGTTGTGAATAGGAGACTTGGAACTAGGAAAGGGGATGTAAGTATTTTAGGTTTATTCACTTGACAGGAAGTAGCTAATTAGAAACAGTATTATGAAATTTCTTTGAGTTAAGCTTCGTGAAAAGGAAATGTTGAATAGACAGACAGTGAAATATTACAATTATGCATTTGGTTGAATTGGAAAAAACAGTTGATAGGACACACTACCTTGTTCAATGCATGCAGTCATTATTTCTTGACTCAGTAAACTAGGTAAACTTTAAAAATCCCTGTTTATGACTCAAGCAGTGTCTACATGATTTGGCTGAGGTTTCAAAGCGACTCTGGAGTTCAATAGGAATTAAGATGCCAAATCATCAGCCCATGGGCAGTCAATAGCTACCTGTCAGCAGTTGGGTTATTGTTCATCTTAGTATTGAGTTGCCATTGTGCTCTGCATTCTTAGGCTAACAAAGGGTGCAAAATATGCATATTCAACACAGGTGATGCTTGCTAGTGAGTGTCAATAAATGTGCATTGAATGTTGAACATTCACTGGCCTGTAATGTCACCTCCCAGGGTGCATCTACCCATTTCACATATGCCCTAACACGTTTTTGCAGAAAAATGGAATCCACGTTTCATGCTCTCCTTAGCTCTAAGTATGAAGTTGGCCTGAATATTTCATAGGCACGTCCAGGTAACTAGGTGTTTGCTCCCCTGCTTTGCTTTGTTTGTAAGCCACAAAAGGGAAAATATAGAACTAGAAGAGTTTCTGCCAGAGCTCTGCTTTTTCTTTGCTGTGTAATTAGGAGCCTGTCAGCTCACTCTGAGTGGCAGGCATTGAACAAGCAGCACTCATGGGGTGTCATCATAAAACAATAATAATAATGAAAATAAAATAGAGAGTGAGAGAGCGAGCGAGAGAGAGAGAGCGCAAGAGAGAGAGAGAGGGAGAGAGAGAGAGTTTAGAGAAAGGGGTAAACTCCACATTTTATAAGGTAAGCATATTATTTGTAATCAGATAAAATCCCCTCAAACCTGAACCAGGGACTCTGTAATCCATGTCCACCTGCTTTGGTTGATCTTTCTGCTTATTTTCATGCTTGGGTTCTCAGCGTCTGCTGGCCTCCACTTTGCCAGTTCAAGAGCCTTGTGTCCAGCTCAGCCTTTTCAGGCTTGCTCAGATCCTGCTGGCTGTGTCCTGGCTCTCCTGAGAGCAGCATGTAAAACATGGCCTGTTCTGCACGTTTTAATTTAGCCACATTGATCCCATTGATGTCTTGTCAGATACTCTGGAGCCCAAGGCCTCATCTGCCACACAGGACAGATCAGAGATGGGCCCTCTGGTCTTTTGACCCTGATTATTCTTTCTTTTTATCCTGATTTTCTCTTGGCATTATAGAATGATGTGGAGAAGGAGAGCCTGGGTGAAGGGGGAAGGAAGGGAACAAGTAGGAGGGAGTAAGAGGTCAGAGCTCACAGTCATACAAGAACAAAAGAACTGCAAATTGGGACCTCTCTTCACTGTCACCTTCCTTTTCTCCCTTCAGAAGAAAGTCCATGCTGAACTGTCATCTCCCAGGGCCCCAGCTAGTGGCTAGCTTGGAGCCAGTGAGAGTAGCTTAGCCAGTCACTCATCAGCCCTTCCTAGGGCTGCATCTGTGCGGTCTGCCTTTCCCACACGGGACCCTCCATTGTCTCCGGGGGCTTCACACTCAATTATTTATTAAGGAGACAAAAAGGAGTAGCTGATAAAGCCCAGCAATTGCAGAGCAAGAGGTAGTCATGGGCTATTGCTGCAGTGGTGGGCTCTTGTTTGGCAAATGATAGACCAAGTTTGCTTTGTGGTTATTTTTATATTGTCTGGATGCTTTTTTATTGTTGTTATTTAACACATTCAAATTTACATCCAAAGATGACACTCACTCGAATTGCATTGCCAAAAATTCTTGTGACAATTCTGATAATCAACTGTTTTTTAAAATTCAAGTCTTGGAGTTGGAGGTTCCTACAATATTTGAGACTGGCTTGTACATGAAGGTGGGTTGGATTTGGGGCAACTGTGAATAATATATGCAATTTGTAACCATCTGTGGAGCTGAAAATAAAATAGGTTTTGTGTGTGTGTGTGTGTGTGTGTGTGTGTGTGTGTGTGTGTGTTGGGGGAAGGGTAAACTCTATATTTGCATACTGTATTTGGAATTTAAAGTCTTAAGTGAAAGTTGGTGCCTTTATCTGACCTGTCAACATTATAGATGATGCTGTATATTTATAAAGATATTTGCATATCTTTTATCAGATGGATACTCTTAGTCGATTTAGTATTCCAGCTTAAACTTGGAAAATAAATTAATCTTTAAAATGAAGATGAAAAGCTCAGGGGGTTTGACTCACTGCAGTTCTAGGGTTCACGTAGGATGTTTGACCTTTGGGGTTAATGCTGGATGTAGTCAAATTAATGGAAAAGAAGCCCTCTCCCCCCACCATCTCTCTCTCTCTCTCTTTCTGTCTTTCTCTCTCTCTAATCTCTAATTTTCCATCTGTCTCTTTCTCTTTTTCTCTTTAGCCACTTACAGGTCTACCCTGTATATCCAAATCCTCAAATTTTTTTTTTGTGGTCTCTGCTGTCCACAATTATTACTGAAAATGTCACCTTCTGCCTGAGCCCAGGAGTTTGAGACCAGCCTGGGCAACTGGCGAGACCTCGCCTCTACTTATAAATCAAAACATTAGCCTAGTGTGGTTGCATGTGTTTGTGGTTCCAGCTACTTGGAAGGCTGAGGTAGACAGATCAACTGAGCCCAGCAGGTTGAGTCTGCAGGCCGTGAGCATGCCACTACACTCCAGCCTGGGCAACAGAGTGAGACTCTGACTCAAAAAAAAAAAAAAAAAAGATGCCACCTTTCTTCTATTGCTTTTTAAATAAACACAATTAAATGAGTGACCGAAGTATCTAATATACAAAACAGTAGATACTTTTTAAAAAGGAATTTCCACAACAAAAGTAAACCTGGTTTACAAAGTGTTTTGTCTTAATTGGTACATAGTACATATTTTGGGGATACATGTAATATATTGATACATGCATCCAATGTGTAATGATCATATCAGGGTAACTGGGATATCCATCACCTCAAATATATATTTTTTCCTTATGTTGGGAACATTCCAATATTTCTCTTTTAGCTATTTTGAACTATACAATATATTATTTTTATCTATAGTCACTCTACTGTAGTATTCAGCACTAGATCTTATTCCTTCTATCTAACTCTATTTTTTAATCTATTAACTAACCTTCTTCATGTCCCCCTACTCTTTCCAGCCTCTGGTAACCACCAATCAACTCCCTCCATGAGATCTACCTTCAGCTCCCCCATATGAGTAAAAGCATACGGTATTGTGTGTGTGTGTGTGTGTGTGTGTGTGTGTGTGTGTGTGTGTGTGTATGTGTGTGTGTGCGCACGTGCCTAGCTTACCTCTCTTAGCAAAATGATCTCCATTTTCATCCATGTTGTTGCAAATGACGGGATTTCATTTTTTGTTTTATGGCTGAGTAATGTTTCATTGTCTATATATGCTGCATTTTCTTTATTTGTTCATCTGCTAATGGACTCTTAGGTTGGTTCCATATCTTGGCTATTGCGAGTTATGCTGCAATGACCATGGGCATGCAGACATCTCTTGGCTATACTGACTTCCTTTCATTTGGATATATAACCAGCAGTGGGATTGCTGGATCATATGGTAGTTCTATTTTTAGCTTTTTGAGTAACCTCCATACTGTGTTCCATAATGGTTGTACTAATTTACACTTCCTTCAACAGTATCTGAGTTCCCCATTCTCCACATCCTGACAAACTGCTCTTGCATATGTTATCTCATTCTGATTTTTATTTCTAAATTACAAAATTCCATTCAATAGGAAGGATAGATTTTATTATGTTTATTTTACAGTTGATAAAACTGTTATTCAGATAAGTATGGTATTTATAGCCATGGTGAGCTTCAGTCCTAAGATGGGGAGGGGTGGTTCCTTTATCTCACTTGAAATTCTGTCTCCCCTGTGATATTGCAAAGCCTATGATCTATAATGATGGAATTTGAGACAACAGAATAGAAGAAGGATTTTTGGCTAGAGAAGTGTACCTGTACTCATGAGGATAGTTCTTTGTTCTACCTCATCTTGAAGAATAACATAGTAGAGCAAGACCTATTTGGAGTTCGATGGAATTCAGTTCTTAATCCAGCTCCACTGCTTGCTAGTTGTGTGATCTTTGCAAGTCATTTAACACCTCTGATTCCTGGTTTCACATTCTATAAAATAAAACAAATATTGAAGATTATTGTAAGAATTTGAGATGTGCATATAATGTTCCTAGCTTACAGTGGATAACCAAGATGTGGTCTTTCTAATTGTTAACACCTCACACTTGCTTTCCCCATCTTGGGGACTAGAAAAGCTCAAATAAGAGGTTACACTTGGGGTTTAAAAAGAAAACTGGTTTGATTCATGTTAGGTCACACTCCCAGCGCAGCTTCCAGAATGTTAGATCAGGTCTGCTGGGGGTGTGGGTGTCTGGTGTGTGATCTGGTGTTTTAAGAAAGATGCAAAGAATTGCATAGAAGTTAAGTTTGAAAATAAGGTTTATTTAGAGAGTGAGTTAGAGAGAGAGAGGAGAGAGAGAGAGAGAGAGAGATTTGCCTCCCCAAGGTAGAAGAGGGGGAGCCAAAGCTAGGAAACATGGCCACACTAGAGTTTAGTAAGGCAGTGGCAACTGGCTGTTCTTAGTTGAGTCCCATTAACCCTTCTCTTTGATGGGGAAAGGTCATTAAGGTAATTGGGTGGTGGTCAGTTCTAAGTCATCACGAAGGGGCAGGTAATCACAGGTATTGATGTTAGGTGATGGACAGCAGGCAGATAGGTGGGTTAGTCACATGATTGCTGCCATGGTAAAGGGGTTCTGTATCACATGAGTCACAAAGGGCTGATTAGGTTAACTTGAGTCTCATGGGTGAAGGCAAATACTTGGAATAGAAAAGCTAATTAGTAACAAACTGGGGAGGGGGTTGTAAGGCAACTAGCAATAGCTACCTCTGAGAAACCGGTACTGTCCTTGGCTAGTTACATGAACTGCTAGAAAAACATGAGATTTAGGCAATGTTAAAATGGCTGCTCATTGGGTGTATTAAGTCTATGTTATGTCCTTTTGATTCAGATAAGCAATGAATTTTCCATTAACCAATAGCTCGATGATTCTGTCACATTTGAGTTTTCCAGACAGGTTTTTACGTGGAGATAAAGTAGTTGAGATTTCACTGAATCTCGTACTTGGCTGCCTAATATGGGCATCTAGAGGGTTCATCTGGGAGACTAGGAAACAAACTTGAAGCAATGATATCAGGAACTGTGAGGGGTCTCCAAGTTTTACCCTGTTTCCACGGTAACAAATTGTCCTGGGTACTGGCAGACGTTTCATGGGCACTGGCAGAAGACATGAGTCTCCTGCATCAGAGACAAAGGACTTCAGTGCTCAAGGCACAGCAAGCTACATGGGCTTTATTGCTCATGTTAGTTCTTCTTGGCTCTCTCAAGTTCAGGGATGACATGGAGTAGCCCAGGTAGATGTTGCCCACATAGTGGTTTGTGTCACAACTGAGACACTGAATTTAGGAAATCCCAATATCTTATCATGGGCTGCAAGCAAACTTTCCCTTTCTTTGTTTCTTTGTTCCCTTTATTTGCAGAGGGAATCACTATCTTGATTATAATAAGCCACAAACAAAACTGCCCTGGAAGGAGAGATCTAAGGCTGTTGACTATAAGAAGATAGTCAAGATAGTCAAGAACAAACGAACTTAGCGCCTCTGTTGCCAATATATGCAGAAACAACAAAGACCTATAGATAATCATCTCACTGCAAGTGACATACACATTTTTGTTAATGTAATGATTGCCATTAAAAGTCAGGTATGTATTAAGCACTACTTGTTTTGTTATAACTCATTGACAATCATCAGTAATTTGCCTAGAATAGAGAGCTCTTTGATAACTTCTCCAGAACTTCTCTCTTTTGAGAACACTGATAAATTTTTCTCACTTTCCTATGCTAGTAAACTAGCTAGACTTTATATTATTGAAGGCTCCTCCTCTCCAACTATTGAAAGCATTTGTCACTGGGCACTTATTACATGCTGGGCACAGCTGATGCTTTTCATGAGTTAACTCTGTTTACCTCCATTTTATAGGTGAAGAAACTTGGGCCCAAGTCTTAAGGCAGTTTAACTATGGTCACATGGGTGATTAATGGCAGGGATTGCATGTAACGATCTTTGGATCATTTTCAATTTCAACTAAAAAAAAAGCAAAATATGTCTTTGAGGCAATTTTTCTTTTGTAACAAAATACTTGGAAGAGGAGGAATGGGTCTAAATGGAATGAGGAACTGAGAAGCAGCAACAGAAAGAGTGAAAAAAAAATTCTCTTCACATTTTATAGTCACCATTTAAGCTGCTATATATACACAGGGTGCTTGGGAAAAGTTGTAAAATAATTAATAGCGTATGGGAGGAACATTTGTATTTCAATTGTTTACATTTAAGAAACACATTACATATCTGTTCAAGGCTTCCAGTCGTGGTCTTGAATGCGAATGAATGAGGAGGAAACAAAGGCCGCCCAGAGGCTAGAGAAAGCAATTAGAAGGGCTCAGACCCAGCACACCAATCGCGCTGGAATTCCAGGCACGACCTTGTCACCAGGTGGGTAGAAGCCCAAGTCTAGTTTTCACTGGTTTTTCTCACTGAGAATGGGGCCTTCTTTGTGGTGTCCTCTGTGATTTACCCATGATGGCATCAGAACTGTGCCCATAATTTTCCTTCAAACTGGCATGTGTGGGCCACAAGCAATAAAGGTTATTGAACTCTAACCAGTCACTTCATAAACTTTCCGGTACACTAATTAGGTTTCTATGTGCCACCATCCTAGCAGGAGCGAAAACCAATACTTATCTAAATTCACAGAGCCTTGAGAATTCTGCTTTCTATTAGAGCAAAAAATTAACTTTCATCTTTCAAGTGCAGCAATGAACTAATAATAAAGACCCCGAGGTTTTTCATTACTTCATATTTTTTAATACCTCAGTACCTAAGAAGGTAGACAAAGCAGGCATTATTATCCCCAAAGATGATGCTTTTAAATGACTTTCCAGAAGCCATTCGGCTAGCTGTTGGTAAAACTGAAACGAGAAACAAAGTCCTTCCACTAGATGGCGCTGCCCACTAAGCCAGAGCCCTGGGGTCGTCCTGCCAACTGTACAGAGAGCTTGTTTCTTGGTACAGAAGCTTGAATTTTTTTTCCTTAAATAACTAAAAGAAGAAAACCACATTGTATTTTCCATAGCTTCTCTCTCTTCAACTATAATTTAGTGTGGTGAGAATCACAGTGCCTATCTGAAGTTGCTCTTTTCACAGAGGACCGATGTTTTGGAGGCTGGCCGTATCAAGTTTATTGCTGAAGACTGGGTTATTTCTATACTTTAATTGACATGATTTAAATGAATATAGGCATCAAGAAAAGAAATCCTACATCCCATACAAAATATGGACTTATAGAAATAAGGATAAGCACTTAATACTGTTGAAAGAAAATCTTACCATGTGGATAGATTTGAATAATAGCAGAATAAACCACAAGGAGAAATCCGTCTCGAAGTTCCACTCCCTCTGATTTGCAGATACACCTGGAACAATGTAATACTATGCGAAATTCCAGCTTCTCTGTGTTCAGTTAATATGCTCTTTCTATTCCAAGTATTCTTTAAAAAACATGCTAAATTTATAAATATTTAAAAAAATAGCCCTATGTTGAGTTTAATCTGTGTTATTGCACTGCTACTTCTCTGTTGACTATATATTACAAATATTTCTGTCCTGGCTACTGTTGAGGCTTGCTTCTTAATATAATAACCTTATTTTTCATATTTAATAGACTTTTTAAAAGAGCAGTTGTAGGTTTATAGAAAATGTACACAGAAAATAGAGTTTCCCTAGCCTTCTCCTCCTAGCTTCCTTATATATGTATCTATTTTTAGAGACAGGGTTTCATTCTGTTGCCCAGGCTGGAGTGTATGCACCACCACACCTGGCAAAGTTTTCTATTTCTTGTAGAGATGAGGTCTTGATTTGTTGCTTAGGCTGGTCTCAAATTCCTGGGTTCAAGCAATCCTCCTGCCTTGGCCTCTCAAAGTGCTGGGATTATAGGTGTGAACCACTGTGCCCAACTTATTATTATTACTATCTTACATCAGTGATTTTAAAAAATTGATGAGATGGTATTGATGCACATTACTGTTAACGAAGGTTTAGTTAAAAATTACAGTTTACTCTTTGTGTTGTACAGTTCTGTGAATTTTCACAAATGTATAGGGTCATGATCCACCATGACAATACCATGCAGAATAGTTTCACCACCCTAAAAGCTCCCTGTGCTCCATTCATTTCTCCTTCACAGCTCCAAAGTCCTGGGAATCACTGACCTTTTTACTGTCTCTCCAGTTTTGCCTTTTCCAGAAGTCATATAATTGGAATTATAGAGTAGTTATCCTTTTTACATTGGCTTCTTTCACTTAGCAATATGCTTAAGATTCCTTCATATCTTTTCATGGCTGGAAACTCAGTTTTTAAAATGGCTGAATACTCCATAACAAAGGGCAAGCATATGGACTCCGCAGCATCTTGGATGGATTTAGAGTCTATCATACTCAGTGATTTATCACAGAAACAAAGAACTGAGTACCACATGTTCTTATTCTTAAGTGGACCCTTGAACATTTACCATACTACTTTAAGAAAGGGATTGGCAGTGGCGGGATACTGCCAGGACTGGGGGTGAGGGAGACACAATATTAATAAATGTACCTGATCTCAAATCAAGCAAAGTGGTGTCCAAAGGGAGGCCCCAACTTTACCTGTATGATGCCCACTTGTATACCTAATCCTGAATTGTACCCCACATTTTTGAAACAAAATTAAAAAAAATAAAATAAAATCACTGAATACTATTTCACTGCTTGGACATGTATATTTACCCATGTGCCCAATGAAGGACATCTGGTTGCTTCTAATTTTTGGCAACTTCAAAGAAAGCTCTGTAATGATTAAGTGGACATGAGATTTCAATTCCTTTTGGTGAATACTTAGGACTGTGCTTGCGGGATAGTATGGTGGGACGATGTTTAGTTTTGTAATAAACTTGCCAAATTGTATTCCAAAGTGCCTCTATCATTTTGCATTGACCCCAGCAATGAATGAGAGATCCTGTGGCTCCACATCCTTGCTGGCTTTTGTTGTTGTTCGAGTTCTGGATTTTAGCCATTCTAAGAGGTATAAAGTGGTATCTTATTGTTGGTTTTCTTTTCCACTGTATTTATTTTTTATTTTTAGAGACAGGGTCTTGCTATGTAGCCCAGGCCAGTCTTGAGCTCCTGGCTTCAAGCAATCCTCCAGCCTTGGTCTCCCAAATTGCTGGGATTACAGAGGTGAGCCATCATGTCTGGTCCTTATTGTTGTTTTAATTTGAATTTCTTAATGACATATGATATTGCCCATCTTTTTATGTGCTTATTTGCCATCTGTATATCTTTTTTGGTGCAGTGTCTATATTGATTTTTTTCCTCCTTTTAAAACTTTTTTTTTAATAGAGGCATGATCTTGCTATATTGCCCAGGTTGGTCCAAACTCCTGCCTCAAGCAATCCTTTCATCTTGGACTCCCAAAGTACTAGAATTACAGGCGTAAGTCATTATTCTCAGCCTTTTATCCATTTTAAATTGGGCTTCTTTAAATTGTTGCGTTTTAACAGTTCTTTGTATACCTTGGGTGCATGTTCTTTAATAGATATGTCTTTCACAAATATTGTCTCAGTCTTTGGTTTTTATCTTTTATCTTTTCAATTAACTTTAAATAATTAGTTTTTTAAGTTCTATTTTAAAGTTAACAACAAAATTAGTTTTCTTTCCTTTCTTTTTAAGTCTCTTCATATGTAAGAAGCCTCTGGTTACAAGGCAGGTTCTACTTCAAGACAGGGAAAGATAATTTCCTCTATCAGTATTGAATTCCTTATATGTAAATACAAAGAAGTTGAGTTGGATTATAGGTTTGATGATTAAGTTTGTGAACTCATCCTAGAAAAAGTGCTACATACCTCACTGCTGAATATTGCTATAGTCACCTTTAACGTACTCCCCTTGAAAAGCTATGCACTGACACCAGTGCCTAGTCCACCCATCAAAACAATTTTGAAACTCATTTTCTGAAATGGCCATCAGAGCTGTCCTTGTATTATCCTTGATGTCCTGAATGTCATCAAAATGTTTTCCTTTCAATAGTTCCTTTGCCTTCAGGTAAAGAAAAAAGTCACTGGGGTCAGATCAGGTGAGTAGGGAGGGTGTTCTAATACAGTTATTTGTTTATTGGCTAAAAACTCTCTCACAGACAGTGTAGTGTGAACTGGGGCATTGTTGTGATGCAAAAGCTCCTTTGGGACCATTTTTTGCACACACTTTTCTTATGCCAAGATTTTCAGTTAAGATTTTTCTATTTATCTTTTGATATTTATTTACTCTGCTGTGCTTCTCACAGTCAACTGACAATTTTGATTTACAATTTGATGCATTTTTGCCAAAGTTTTCCTCAGTTCTGCTTGTCCCTGGCTGTCCTGACCTATCCTCATCAGTGACACTTTCTCTCCCCTCAGAAAAACATGTAATCCAAGTGTACACTGCCATTATCTTCATAATATTATCCCCATAAACTTGGACTAACATGTTTCTGATTTCATTTCCACTATTGCTAGGTTTAACAAGAAATTCATTGTCTGTTTGTTGCTCTAATTCAAACTCTGACATTCTCACAATGACCGCTCTGATGGCCATTCCAGAAAAAGAGTTCCAAAATTTCCTTGACAGGTAGGCTAGGCACTGGTGTCAGTGCATAGCTTCCCAAGGGGAGTACTTCAAAGGTGACCATAGGGATATTCAGCAATGAGATATGTAGCACTTTTTCTAGGATGAGTGTGAGAACATAATTGCTGGACCTCATATTACTAAGATTGCTTGTAGCTTGAATATTCTATGATTCTATTTGATGACTGCAGATTCTAAGCAGACAAAGACTTTTCTGAAGCTGATATCCTCTACAAGAATGTTACTTTTGGAGACCTTGGTCATTCTTCACATATATTGATGTTTAAATGGAGAATTCATTCTTCCTTGGATTGGATGCCACTCAATTCTTTAAAATGTTTATAATTCTGTATAAAAGATTTATGTTGGAATACTATGTGGCAAAATTGACACGCACACACACACACAAATAATGAAATAGAACCTGAGGTGGGGAGGTTGGAGAAAGAAGAATAAAAAACAATTAGAAACTCTGGAGTAGTCGAGAAGGCTAATCTAGGAAACGTGGTGGGAGTCAGCCTTGAAGATAATATTTAACATTTAGTTTTGGAAAGAGAAAAATGAGGCTTTCTTTTCCCCTGATCTCCACACCAGGGAATTTGGGGCTGGGCAAACACTTATAAGGCATGTAGAATAACCAGAGACCTTGGACTTGGAAGTCCAAAAATGAGACAGGGTCTTGGAGAGAAGGGTGATCTGCCAGAGTATTCAGAGCATCTTTTGGATCTCAGTGGCACTGAGTGTCCTCCAGGACATGGATGTAGCTGACCTTCAGAACTTGTTTCCCATTTTCCCCTCTGCCTGGGAGCAACTCATCTCCAGTTTTTGCCTTGTCATGTGATCCTCGTTACACCTCCTCTACCAAACCTTGCAGATTCTGTCTTAGTAAAAATAGTTTTGATTTCTTCAAGATCCTAATGTATTTTATCTGTCCTTGCCTGCTTTTCTGAAATCCTTCCTACACATTCTTTCCCTGTACAAGCCTCTTGTCCTAAAAACAATCAAGCTAATTCTTTTCTTACGTCTTTTACTGTAGCTCTTACAGACATATAGAACTTTGCCTCTAACGTTTGTTTCTTTTTCAGGTTTGTGCAGTCCTGTGACTTTTTGTCATTAAAATCTCCACCAAATTTCTCTTTCAGGAGTGAAACTTTCCCTGACTCCTCAGACTAACATTGACTCTGTGACTCTTTCCCCATAATCTACCTGCATCTCTTTTTCTGATTTCTGTTAGAATGAATGACACTCTAAAATTCCCTTTTTACTTTCCGTGGTTTGGAAGTCATTCATATGGTTTTTATTCTTCTGGTGGTTGCCTTTCCATTTTAAGCATGTATACTTAGTCTAAAGAAAGTTAAAATTAATATCTTTTCTTCTCTGAAATACCCTCTGAAGTTTAGTCATCATTATCTTTCTTTTTTTTTTTTTTGAGTTGGAGTCTCACTCTGTCACCCAGACTGGAGTGCAGTGGCCGCTCCCGGCCACCGCAGCCTCGACCTGCTGGGCTCCGGTGATCCTTCCGCCTCAGCCTTCCAAGTAGCCGGAATTACAGGCATGCGGTACCACACCCGGCTGATTTTTTGATTTATTGTAGAGATGAGGTCTCGCTGCCCAGGCGGGTCTCGAACCCGCGGGCTCAGGCAATCCACTCACCTCAGCCTCCCAAAGGCGCAGGATTACAGGCTGAGCCACCGAGCCCGGCTCCATTATCTTTCTTTTTAAAAAATTTTCTCAAAATCTATTTACGCCTCTCCTTGTATTTACAACCGTTTTTGCTTATTGCTTCCTGCGTTCTGCTTCTTCCTCCTGGGCTTAATTTCCTTCTCATAAAAGCTTATCTCCTATACAGTTATTTTATTAAAGATTTATAAATTGTTAACACTTCCAGATTTCTGAAAATATTTTTGTTTTACATTTTTAAAAATAGACTGAACAAAAATCAAGTATCTTTATTTTAACACCTGATATACCAAACATACTGTATTTTATTTTTTATTACATTATTTTATTATAATGATCTAAGATACAAGTCAGAATTAGGTACATAAGTAGTCTACGTGCAGGTAAAGTTTGGACCTCCAACTGGTCCTCACTTCCCCAGGGCAAGTAACACCACTAAAGATCAGGTAAGCTTAATGGTGTTACTTGCCCTCCTTCACTCCTGGCAGTGTCCCAGTACTGCCAATCCCTCTCTTGTAGTATTGTGATAAAAGATCAGCACCCGCTTATGAGTGAGAACATGTGGTATTGGTTCTTCCCTTCTGTGATAGATCACTGAATATGATGTACTCTAAGACCATCCAATTTGCTGCAAAATCTATGATTTTGTTCTTCATGTCTGTATAAGATTCCATCATGTTTTTGAGAATTGTCTATTCATGTCTTTGGTTCACTTTTTTTTTTTTGAGTTGGAGTCTCACTCTGTTGCCCAAACTGGAGTGCAGTGGTCACTCCCGGCCACCGTAGCCTCGACCTGCTGGGCTCCGGCGATCCTTCCACCTCAGCCTTCCAAGTAGCCGGAATTACAGGCATGCGCTACCACACCTGGCTGATTTTTTGATTTATTGTAGAGATGAGGTCTCGCTGCCCAGGCGGGTCTCGAACCCGTGGACTCAGGCAATCCACTCACCTCAGCCTCCCAAAGGTGCGGGATTACAGGCTGAGCCACCGAGCCCGGCTGGTTCACTTTTTAATAGGGCTATTTGTTTCTTTCTTTTTGACTCTTTTGTAGATTCTGGATGTTAGGCCTTTATTGAATATACAGTTAGCAAATATTTTTTCCCATTCTGTGGGTTGTCTTCCCACTTTCTTGATGGTTTCTTTTGTTGTGCAAAAACTTTTCAGTTTGATGAGATCCCACTTGTCTATCTTATCGATTATGGCATATGCTTTTGGGGTTATTATCAAGAATTGGTTCAATGTGCATAAGGATATCTCCTGCATTTTCTTCTAAGTTTCTTATGATCCTATATCTTTGAAACTCAAGGGAGTCTGCCAGAAACCTCCTTGCACTAATAAGTGACTTTGGTGAAGTTTCAGGGTATAAAATCCATGTGCAAAAGACAGTCGCACATCTATACACAGTAACAAGCAGGCACAGAACCAAATAAAAAGCATAATCTTATTCACAATAGCCACAAGAGAGAGAGAGAGAGAGAGAGAAAAGAAGTACCTTGGCATCTTCCTAACCAGAGAAGTGAAAGACCTTTACAACAAGAACTATGAAACACTGCTCAACTAAACAATCAAAAGGGACACAAATAAATCAAAGAGAACATATAGAAATGGAAAAATATTCCAGGCTCATGACTTGGAAGAATCAATACTGTCAAGATGTCCGTCCTACCCAAGGCAATCTACACATTCAATGCAATACACATCAAATTACCAACATCATTCTTCTCAGACCTAGAAATGACAATACAGAAATTCATATGGAAACAAAAAAGAGCACTCACAGTCAAAACAATCCTCAGCAAAAGAAAGTGGAAGATATCACACCCCTAGACTTTAAACTTTACTACAAGGCTACAATAATCAAAATAGCTTGGTATTAGTACAAGAAGAGGAGTATAGACCAATGGAACAAGTTAGACAATCCAGAAGCAAAAACTTGGTCTCTCAATGAACTCATCTTTGACAAAGCCGTCAATAAAAAACACTGGGAAGAAGAGAACTTATATAGCCAGTGGTGCTGGGAAAACTGGCTGACCACATGCAGAAGAATGAAACCAGACCCCTACCTATCACCATATGCAAAAATCAACTCCAGATGGATCAAAGACCTGCATGCATTTTGGTTTTGAATTATTATTTAGTTGCCTGTCGAAATCTATTTTGACAGTTATTTCTACACTCTTTTGGAAATGTTAGTCTTTTGTCTTCTGAGATCTATTATTGCTAATAAAAATATATATTAGCAATATAATTGTCATTTCTTTTTTAGGAAAACATTTATCACAATACTTTATAGTAGTAGTTGGAATTTACCTTTTTTCTATTGTATTCTGTAGTTTCACCAGGAAATGTCTGCCATTGATTCATTTTTTATTTGTCTTAAGACTTATTGTGCTACTTAAGTATCAGAATTCATACATTTCATTGACTTTTGTTCCAATCTTTATTATTTTTCATCTGCTTACATAGTGTTTCATTTATCCTTCTTATTGTAGTATCTTTTTTTTTTTTTTTTTTTTGAGCTGGAGTCTCACTCTGTTGCCCAGACTGGAGTGCAGTGGCCGCTCCCGGCCACCGCAGCCTCGACCTGCTGGGCTCCGGCGATCCTTCCACCTCAGCCTTCCAAGTAGCTGGAATTACAGGCATGCGCAACCACGCCCGGCTGATTTTTTGATTTATTGTAGAGATGAGGTCTCGCTGCCCAGGTGGGTCTCGAACCCGCAGACTCAGGCAATCCACTCACCTCAGCCTCCCAAAGGCGCGGAATTACAGGCTGAGCCACCGAGCCCGGCTCTACTGTAGTATCTTAAGATGGAAGTGATGGTTATTAATTTGAGGACTTTATTTTTTTCTAATATAAGTGATTCGTCTAGTTTTTATTTTTATTTTTATTTTTTTAGTGCTACTCTAGGTACATCCCATAAGAGTTGGTATGTTTCTCATTTTTATTTTTATTCCACTCAAAATACTTTCTAATTTCCTTTCATTTTTTCTCAAATCTGAGTTTTTAAGAAATCTATTATTTAATTTATCTAGAAACCCAGGAAAGAGTATTTCTAGATAATTTTCTCTTATTTATTTCTAATTTATTTCCACTGAGGTAAAATGTAAATTTTTAGTTTGTTACTGTTTTTTGAGAAATTTGATTATGATGTACCCTCATTTAATTTTTCTCATGTTCATATTCTTGAGATTTGTTGATCTTCCTTGGATTTGTGGGTTTATAGCTTTTTATCAAGTTTGGAAAATTTTCAGTTATTACTTCTTCGGCTATTTTTGTGCACCTTCCCCGAGACTTCAATTATATGTTTATTAGATTGTTTGCAATTGCTTGATTGGACTTGCTTAGCTTATTTTTTTCTCTGTGTTTTTAATAGATATTTCCTATTTTTATGTCTTCAACTTCGCTAATTTTTTCATTTGCAATCTGCCACTAGATATAGTCTATGTGTTTTTTTCTTTCCAGACATCATAATTTTCAACTTTAAAAGTTTTTGATGTCTTTTATTTACAACATCTATATCTCTACTTATTTTTTTGTGGCTACCAGGAGTGCAGTTTTGTTTTGTTTTTT
The DNA here is from genome assembly GCA_027257055.1 of Cephalopachus bancanus. Classification (NCBI taxonomy): domain Eukaryota; kingdom Metazoa; phylum Chordata; class Mammalia; order Primates; family Tarsiidae; genus Cephalopachus; species Cephalopachus bancanus. The sequence continues at coordinate 4,481,456 of JAPVLO010000307.1, forward strand.
AATGTTAGTGCTTAAGTTTGCTGTTTTAATATTTGTTGTCTATTTATTCATTCTATTTTTTGTTCCTCTCACTACTTTTTATTGACTTCTTTTGAGTTACTTGAGTTTTGTTTTAGAATTCCATTTTCATTTATCTCTAGTGTTTTTAATATATTATTGTATAGTTTTTTTAAAAATAAGGAATGTGAGTGGTTTTTCCATTGGCATTTGACAAGAGTATTATCCAAAAGTTTTCTATTTTGTTAATATATAAGTGTGTGACATTTCACAACCTACCTGTATTCTGTGTACATTTTACTACTTTGAGTGATGTGTAAAATCTTTATTTACATTTAGTTCCTTTTATAATCCTCGCCTTTAAAACATAATTGTCTTTAGTTTCTCCTCTATACGCATTGAATACCACATCAAAAATGATATTATCATTTTGCTTCATTCACCAAACGCAATCTAAAAAACTCATGAGAAAAAGGATTGTCTATTTACCCATATACTTTTTTGCATTCCATTGTTCTTTCTTCTTTTCTTGAATTTAAGTCTTTGTTATTTTTTACCTGTGTAGAAACCTTCCTTCAGTAACTTTTTATGGGCAGGTCTGCTGGCAAAACAATTCTCATAGTTTTCTTTATTATGGGTATGACTTTATTTCCTCCTTCATTGCTGAAGAGTAGTTTCAGTTGCTGTAGTGCAGTGCTGACTTTTTTCTTTCAGCACTTGAAAATTGTGACTCCTGTGCAACTTCCTTCTGGCGTCTATGGTTTCAGATGAGAAATCTGACGTCATTTGAATAGTCTTTGTCCCCTATTGGAAAAACTAACTTGTTTAAAGAATGTCTTTAGTTTTTAGATGTTTGATTATGGTATGCCTGGATCCTATTCAGTCTTTTTTTTCCCCCTCTTCTTTTAACAGGAAGCCATCCTGCTAGAGATAGTGCATAGGTCCAGGTTGTGGAGTGAATGTTTAGTTCCCTGCTAGGCCCTACTGACGTTACTCTGGCAAAAGAGAAGTGCTGACTGACCTACCTCAATGCAAATAAGTGTGTGGAAGTTAAGCTTCTCATTGGGCCCTATTGACAACTGCCTGGAGAAAGTGAAGCCCCAGTGTGTACTTCCTTGTTATGGATGCATGGATTATAAGCCCAGTTTCCTATTTATTCAAGCCAGCATCATCCTGGTGGGGGATTGGAGTGGCACCACTTTTTTCTGTGTGGGAGTTGGATGACCAACTACCAGCTAGACTCCACTGAAACCACAGTGAGGAGGAAATGTCAGTGATTTTTCCATTGGTGTTTGACTGGAATAAAGTATTATTTAAAAATTTTCTACTTTGTTAGGCTAATTTTTTCCCAGACGTTTGGCTAGGGAGAAGCAGCTTTTTTTGGAACTTTGTGCTTGTTTTCAGTTCGGGATTGTAGGCTTCTCCAGAGCTGAGATGCATCAAAGACAAAAAGAAAACCCAGGAAGGAAACTCACTCCCATATTGCTCCTCAAATTCCTGCATCCTTTCTACCTTTCAGAGTCTTCCTGCTTGCTTTTAGTTATGTAAGCATTTTCAAGTATAATAATCATTTTAATATACTTGTTTACTAATTGTAACACTTGTGCTATTATAAGTTAGTTTTCATTGGTTGACTTTTCTCCTCATAAAGGGTTGTATTTTATGGTTCTATGATTAGATGTCAGACAGTGTGAATTTCATTTTTTTGGGTGCTGGGTATTTTGGTATTCTATAAATATTTCTGAACTTTGTTTTGGCTTTTAGGATTTATTCGGTGGGGCCAGAGCAGCATCTTGCCTGGAGTTAATTATTCCCCATGAATGGAGACAGACCCTTATACGTATTCTATACATAGAATATGAGTTTTTCAGTTGGCAAATGGAAACAGGTACTATTCCCAGCCCAGTTTGACTACTGGGCACTGTTCCCTCTAATCCTCTTAGACTGTTCTTTCTCCAGCCTTGGAGTTTTCACACATGTATTCTCACATGATGAACACGCAAAGAAATACCTCTGCAAGTATTCATAATTTTTTTTTCTGTGTAAGTTTCTCTTTGATATTCTGTCGGGTGGACACTAGCTGCTGCCTTGGTTTTTCCCCAGACTCTCGGCTCCTTCTCTTCAACTCAAGGTATCCACCGGGTTCTACCCAGGCTCCACCTCCTAATGCTGTTACCTGGATACTCTCTTGCAGTAATCTGAGGCAATCACGTTTCTTATCTCTAAGATAACACTCTCTTTTGGTTCTTGATGACCAATCTCTTGAAAACTACTATTTTACATTTATTGCCCTTTTAAAAATTGCATCATGCAGAGAGTCAATCTGACTCCTGTTACACCATCTTTACCAGAGCAAGGATCCCATGGGTATTCTTCAAAGGAAAAAAGAGCATAAAAAACAAGAAAATGTAGCTTTGAGTAGAGGGATGAGGAAATAAGAAAAGCCCATGTTCAGGAAACATTAGAGGAGTTTGTGATAATCTTCAAGAAATACTTATCACAAAACAACCACAATGTATATTTCTTCCCCATTTGGCTCCACCCCAGAAATATTACTTAAGCCAATAGGAAGAGGGCCCTAAAAGATGCAGCTAGGACAACTGTCCAATGTCTGTAGCTTTCTCCAGAGGACAATGGAAGGAAACCTGTTCCTGTCACTTATTTCCACCAAATATCACTCCCCCCACACCCCAGGACAAAGTCAATTTTTCTGGAATCTTTCTGAAACTAAACTTCCTTCCTCTTTCATACAATAGTTCCTTGCATCCAAATCTCAGAATGATTAATTTACTTTCACAGCCAATGTTATAATTGGAAGGATTTTTAGAGATCAAAACTGTCATTTTATGTGTGGAAAAAGGAATCTGAGGTGCAGAGAGAATTGATTAATGTAGGCCACAGTGTTAGATACAATACAGCAAGACCACCAATGATATTATTTATGTGTCATATATCTGGAAATTCAGGCTCATAGAAACCAAATAATTTACTCAGGGTTATGTGAAGTGTAGACCTTGGGTTATTTGGCTATAAAGTGTGTACAAGTGTATTTGCATACTTCTAGTCCATTTTCTAAAAGGGACCTCCTATTTTGTGATCCTAGAACTTGGATTTCTTTTACAGTAGCCCTGGAAAAACTTATAAAAAGGCAAAGAACTATCTGATTCATAGGATTCTGAGAAACCTTGGTCATGATATCATGATATAGAAGCCAGAAGTGGACACCTCCATCCTAGTTCTAGAATAAGAACTATGTGACTCAGCCTGTAATCCTGCGCCTTTGGGAGGCTGAGGTGAGTGGATTGCCTGAGCCCATGGGTTCAAGACCCACCTGGGCAACTTGATGAGACCTCATCTCTACAATAAATCAAAAAATCAGCCGTGCGTGGTAGCGCATGCCTGTAATTCCGGCTATTTGGAAGGTTGAGGCGGAAGGATCGCCGGAGCCCAGTAGGTCGAGGCTGCAGTGGCTGGGAGTGGCCACTGCACTCCAGTCTGGACGACAGAGTGAGACTCCAACTCAAGAAAAAAAAAAAAAAAAGAGAGAGGAAAGCCCCTTCTCCCATTGCAGCATTTCACAATTCCTTTCCAGTTTCAACCCCTCAGTGTGCTGTGACCACCTATACTATGTGAACTTAAATCAGAGACAGTTGTTCTGGGATGTGCCTTATAAAAAGTTGGGGAGTGGGACTTTTCTAGACTTTTGGTCACAATTATAGGACTTGAGACCTCCCTCTCATGTCTACCATCTATCGTCTTGGAAGATACTGAAATCCATTAATTATTTATAATATTTCAACTGTGTTGGAACAGGGGAGGGATAAAAGCAAAACATTACCAAAGAGGAGAATTGTAGGCTATCAGCAGGTGTTTCTGTTTAATAGATATAAAAAAAGTTGGCAGAACAAAACAAAAACTACTAATTAAACTGGCTTTGATGCTGGATCCCTGTTGTTTGAGCAGGGACCTCAGAATTCTCCTAATTCCCACAGTAGCCACCTCACTTAACATTTTGCCCTGTCCAGTGTAATACCATTTTTTGGGGGAAAAAAATCAGCAAATACAATTTTTGAATAATGAAATGATCTCTAAGTGTTAATTGGTGATTCCATTGGTTTAAGGATTCAAAGTTTCAGTATTACCTTTGGAAATACCTCAAAGAACAAATTCTTAGGATAGTTTCTTAGAGTTTTTGTAACTAAACTTTTATTGATCAGGAGATTTAATCACTGGTTGCCTATATGCCTAATTCAGTGTTATTCACATACTAGGGGGCTTGGCCATTTTGTGGTGGATACAAGAAATGTCCTTGGTTCTTACTGTCACATAAGAAGACTGTTCCAGACAACTGATGTCTTTTTAGGCTGGTCGTGTTTAAGCTGCAATGCCTATGTGGAGTGTAAAGTGAGATGCAGAACTTTGATGACTCTGACATAAACCAATCATATGTCCCTGGAATGTCTGAAACTTTATGTACTCGTTTAGAGGAATCCTAGGTTCTTTTTTTTTAATATAAAAGGAATCACTAAAATAATATGTACAACTAATTTAAGAAGTAAAATGGTTTCAAAACCTGCCCCCAGTTTCCCTCATCCGAAGAAAATAACTTACAACTCTTAATTTTTCCTTCTGGCTTTAGCATTTTCTTTTTAAATAACAAGTGTGGGAAATTATATTTTTCAAAATGGCCACAATAATATCTCTAGTACATGCACGCTTCTTGCAATGTAGCATTGACACTTCTCCACTGAGAGGTAGTGTCTATGTTTCTTCTTCTTGAATCAAGGAGGGCTCATGACTATGGTGAAATGACACTTTGTGACTTCAGTGACTAGATTATTAAAAACAATTCAGCTTCCACATGAGCCTCCTGGGACAACTTCTTCTGGCATCATGAGCTGCTACCACCTCAGAAGTCTGAGGCTGCTATGCCATAAATAAATTCACGGACTGTTAAGAGACCCTGTGTAGGAAGCCAGAGGCCCCAGTTGAGGTCCCAGCCAACTGACAGACTCAATTCCATACATGTGAGAGATAATAATAAAATGGGGTGATTTGTTTTACATCAATAAAAAACTTCAACATTCATGTACATTACTATCTTTCAATCCAATAATTTTATTTATTTATTTTTTGCATTTTGCTTTTTAAAAAAAATTTTAGATTCAGGTGTACATGTGCAGGTTTGATACATGAGCATATTACATGATGGTAAGGTTTGGGCTTTTATTGAATCTGTCAACCAGATAGTGAACATAATACTCAATAGGTAGTTTTTCAATGCTTCCTTCTTTCCTCGTCTCCCTACTTTAGGTGTCCCTAGTATCTGTTGTTCTCATCTTTATATCTGTGTATATCCAGTGTTGAGCTCCCACTTATAAATGAGAACATACTGTATTGATTTTCTATTTCTGCATTAATTCACTTAGAATACTGTGTTAATTCACTTAGAATAATGGCCTCCAGCTGCATCCACATTGCTGCAAAAGCAATGATTTTTTAAATGGCTGCGTAATTTTCCTTGGTGTGTATGTTCCACATTTTCTTTATTCAGTTCATCATTCATGGGTACCTAGATTAGTTCCATATTTTTCATATTGTGACTAGAGGTGTAATATAATACAACTACAGGTGTCTTTTTGGTAACCAGTTTAATTTCCTTTGGACATGTACCCATTAACGGGCTTGTGGGGTCAAATGGTAATTCTGTTTTTGGTTTGTTGAGAAATCCCCAACTGCTTTTTACAGGAGCTGAACTAATTTACATTCTCACCAATAGTGATAAGTGTTCACTTTTCTCTGCAGCCTTGCCAATATCTGTTGTTTCTTGACTTTTTAATAATAGTCATTCTGACTGGGGTAAGGTGCTATCTCATTGTGGTTTTGATTTACATTTCTCTAATGATTAGTGAGTGATGTTGAGCATTTTTTCATATGTTTGTTGGCTGCTTGTATGTCTTCCTTTGAGAAGTGTGTGTTTATGTCCTTTGTCCACCAGTTAGTGGAGTTATTCATTATTTTTCTTGCTGATTTGTTTAAGTTCCTTATAGAGTCTGGATATTAGTCCTTTGTCAAATGTATACTTTGAAGATATTTTCTCCCATTCTGTAAGTTGTCTGTTCACTCTGTAGATAGTTTCTTTTGCTACTCAGAAGCTCTTTAATTTAATTGGGTCTCAATGGTCAATTTTTATTTTTGTTGTGCCTGCTTTTGAGAACTTAGTCATAAATTCTTTGACTAGGCCAATGTCTAGAAGACAATTTCCTAGTTTTTTTCCTAGGATTTTTATAGTTTTAGGTCTTAGATTTAAATCTTTAATCCATCTTGAGTTAATTTCTATATATGGTGAAAGGTAGGAATCTATTTTTGTTTTTTTGAGTCATAGTCTCACTTTGTTGCCTAGGCTGAAGTGCAGTGGAATGATCATGGCTCACTATAGTCTCAATCTCCTGAGCTCTGGAGGTCCTTCCTCCTTAGCCTCCTAAGTAGTTGGGACTACAGGCATGTGCCACTATGCTCAACTAATTATCATTATTTTTAATTTAATTTTTTTCTTGTAGAGACAAGGTCTTCTTGTGTTGCTCAAGCAATCTTCCCACCTTGGTCTCTCAAAGTTCTGGGAATGCAGGCATGAGCCACTGTGTCTGGCTGGAATCCAGTTGTATTCTGCATGTGGTTAGCCAGTTTTTCAAGCACCATTTGTTGAATGGGATGTCCTTTCACTATTTTTTATTCTTGTCAACTTTGTAAAAAATCAGCTTATGTAGGTGTGTAGCTTTATTTCTGGGTTCTCTATTATGTTCCTTTGGTCTATGTATATACTTTTGTACCAGTACTATACTATTTTGTTTAGTTTAGCTTTGTAGTAAAATTTGAAGTTCAGTAATGTGTTGCTGCCAGCTTTGTTCTTTTTGCTTAGGATTGCTTTGGCTATTCCGGCTCTTTTATGATTTCATATACATTTTAGAATTGTTTTTTCTAATTCTATGAAGAATGACTTTGGCAATTTTATAGGCATTGCATTGAAATTGTAGATTGCTTTAGGCAGTATGGAAATTTTAATAGTACTGATTCTTCTAATCCATGAGCATAGAAAGTTTTTCCATTTGGTTGTATCATCTTTTGGAGAGTTTTATAGTTCTCCTAGTAGAGATCTTTCATCTCCTTGGCTAGATGTATTCCTACGCATTTTATTTTTGTGTGTGTAAATATTAAAAGTGGGATTTCATTCTTGACTTGGTTCTCAGCTTGAATGTTTTTGGTGCGTAGAAATACTACTGAATTTTGAAAGTTGGTTTTATGTCCTGAAACTTTACTAAAGTTGTTTATTAGGTCTAGGAATCTTTTGATGAACTCTTGAGAGTTTAGGTATAGAATCATATCATCTGTGAAGAGAGATAATTTAACTACCTCTTTTCCTATTTAAATGCCTATTATTTATTTTTTCTTGCCTGATTGCTCTAAGACTTCAGTACTATGTTGAATAGGAATGGTGACAGTGAACATCCCAGTCTTGTTCTAGATCTTAGGGATAATGTTTCCAACTTTTGCCTGTTCAGTATGGGTGTTGAAAATGGGTTTGTCTTAGATGGGGCTTATTATTTTGGAGTATGTTCCTTTGATGACTAGTGTGTTGAGAGTTTTCATCATAAAGAAATGTTGAATTTTATTGAATGACTTTTCTGCATCTATCGGGATGGTCATATGGTTTTTCTTTTTAATTCTGTTTATGTGGTGAATTATGTTTGTTAAATTAGTAATAAAACCCACTTTATCATGGTGTATTATTTTTTGATGTGCTGCTGGATTTAGTTGTTAGTATTTTCTTGAGGATTTTGACATCTATGTAAAATATGTAAAGTGTGTAATAGATGAATGTATATTCTGTGCTTTTTGGGTGGAATATTCTGAAATGTCTATTAGGTCCAATTGGTCAAATGTTGAGTTTTAGTCCAGAATTCGTTTGTTAGTTTTCTGCCTTGATGACCTGTCTAAAGCTGTCAGTGGGATTTTGAATTTCTCCACTATTTTTGTGTGGCTGTCTATGTCTTTTCATAGATCTAGTAGTAATTGATTTACAACAGTGGGTGCTCCACTGTTGGGTGTATATATATTTAGAATAGTTAAATATTCTTGTTGAGTTGAACCCTTTATGTAATACCTATCTTTGCCACTCCTTCTTTACTATTGCTGGTTTAAAGTCTGTTTTAACTGATACAAGAATAGTAAGCCCTACATTCCCTCACCTCATTTACGTGATAGATCATTCTCCATCCCTTTACCTTCAGCCTATAGGTTCTCTGTAGCCAGAAAGATCTCTAATCACCACGGACAGTGTTTCCTTGGATTGAAGAAGAAGAAGGTCTCCCCTACAATTTAGCAGTCAGCAGATTGTCAGAAATATGAGAGGAGCAGAGAAACACCCTCACCTACCATTTTCACTTGACTCTGAGCTCCTAAGGGGGTGATCTCAGTCAGACTTTTGCTCCTTTTTATTTGTACCAAACCTCTTCACATGGGTCCTTCAGCTGGTCCTATTATTCCTCCCTTAAACATTCACTAGCAACTTTGGTCTTTCTGAGGAGAGCTGGTATGTGATGTCCCCAGTCAGTCATTATTTTCTTGCTTCTCTGAATCCATTATTTTTATAAGTAATCTATTGCCCATTTTTAAAAATCATACTTGACCATAAAAACTTTCTTAAAGCATCAAATCCTTTGTTTCCTCTCCCTATTTTCATGATGTAATTTTATATCAGACATTTTTGTTAAATTAATTAGCGTTTGCATTCTTATACCTATAATATACTTTGCTTCCTTTCTTACTTCTTGTTTAATCTTAAGTGATTAAGATAGCAATTACCTTAATTTTCGGTTTGCTTCGTTTTCTTTGAGCTAAATTGTTTTTCTTGCATTCCAGTAGTCATCAGTACAGTTTTCCATAAAGTCAATTATAAAAGTTAATCTACCAATTCCAAGTATTTTCTTGGAGTTATCCCACCTGGAACCTTTTATTTTGCTTTTATCTTGCTTTGTTGTTTTCTAGGTATTATTCCAAGCTGTCATCCTATGACTTCTTTTTACTGTCATTTTGGAAAACTTCCTTGATCTTTTATTAAGTTTTGATTCCTTGTTTTTTTAGATTTTTTTTCTTCTATTTAACTTAATCCCTTTTGGGGGGGAATGCATTATCCATGTTAAAATATGTACTATGGCGCAGGACCTGATAGTGACAATTCTGAAGAAGCTTGTGTCTGCAGTCCAGGTTGGAATAAATATGTGAAAAGTTTGGAGCTCTTGCATATCTGAAAATATCTTTTTTAGAACTTAACACTTAAAAAATTAAAGTTTCTTCACAGCAACTTTGTCTAATTTTGAGTAGAAATTTCCAGCTTCTGGGCAAAGCTGTGGACTGTTGTAAGTAAGCACATACATTTGCGGGAACAAGCTGAACTTGAACAAAGAAAGTAAAAAGAAAAGTGACTAGGGGTTCTGCAAAAAGGATTACTACTTTCTAGACTAGGGGCCAGGAAAGTACATAAACGTATTTGTGAGACTTGTGTGTGAAATTCTTGGAGAATTTGGAACCCTTGTGCATTGCTGGTGGGAATGTAAAATGATTCAGTTGTTGTGGAAAACAGGTTGGCAGTTCCTTAAAAAGTGAGGCATAGAATCACCATGTGATCCAGAAATTCCACTCCTAGGTATTTTGCAGAGAATTACAAACAGGTGTTCAAATAAATACTGCACAAAAATGTTTACAGCAGCACTGTTCACAATATCCAAAGATTAAAAACAACCTGTGCTAATCAGCGGATGAATGGATAAACATGGTATGGATATACAACGGGATATTATTCAGTGATAAATGGGACTGAAGTACTGACACATACTACAATGTGGATGAAACTTGACAACATTTATATAAGTAAAAGAAGCCAGATACAAAAGGTCACATATTTATATGAAATATACAGAATAGGTAAATTCATAAGGAGAGAAAGCAGATTGGTGATTGCCAGGGACTAGGAAAAGAATGAGGAGTAACTGCTTAATGGGGATGCTTTAACTGCTTTTTTGGGAGGTATGTTTTGGAACTAGATATAAGTGGACAACATTGTGAATATACTAAATGTCACTGAATTATTCACTTTCAAATGGTTCATTTTATGTCCTGTGAGTTTCACAAGCTTAACTTGGACCAGGGAAGTAGAAAAAAGAGTGACTGGTTTTGAAATAGTGAGCCTATAGGAAGGATAAACACTTTCTAGACTGGCTGGGAAAGTATATATATTTATTTATAAAAACTGTGTGTAAAATAGAGAAAAAGTGAGCACTGATATGTGTCTATATGAGATGTCTATTTTGACTGTTTAGAAGACCACTTTTCTTGCTTAATGATTTCATATAGTGCAATGTTTTGGATACAGGAACATTCTACAGAGGTGAATTCTGGCTAGGTACATTCTTTTAGAGTCATACATTTTGTGATAATCATTTAAAAATTTGTGACCAAATGAAACTGTCTGAAATAAAAAAAGACATTTAAAAGTATTAAGTACAAGGAAATGTTCAAGAATATCTACTTCTAAAGTAATATTTTCCAAAAAATTTAAAAAGCTTTTAATTAAAAACACAATAAATGGAAAGGAACAACTGACAAGGTGAATAAGAACCTCATCCTAGGGGACCTCCCTTTGGCCAGCCTGATAGCTCTCTGTCTCCCTGAGTGCATTTATGTGCACAAGAGTGAGAGCCGCTCCTCTGGAAACAGGATGAGAGAGCACTTGCCAAGAAACCCAGCCCAGTCAGAAGCAGAGCAGTTATTAAGCTGTAGCCCCAGAGCTTCCCACTTTTATTTTATTGTTCCTGGGATGCGAGTGCTGTTCTGTTCTTAGGCAACTTTCTTTCCAAGCAATTAAGTCCCCATCTCAGAAGCCACAAAAAGGAAGTAAATAAGAAGGGAGAGGAGGCGGCTTGGTGGGGGCTTCCAGGTTATTTATTACTTTAATAAATCTGGGCTCCTCCCCGCCCGCCTCAGACTCCCTGTTTCTGTCAAGCTCCCGAGGATAAACGAGCACTTAATTGTAGGGTTTGTGGGCCGAGGTGGGCGCCAAGCACAGTTTATTGTACAGGAAAGGCTGTTAAGTAAAATGAGGTGATAGTGCCCCGAACAATAAGTCATTAAGCAGAAATTAAAAGCAGAAAAGTTCCAAGTACCTTCTCTTTCACTTGTATTAACCTCTTAAAAGTGGGTTGGTTATGTTTGGAGCTTAAAGTACAGGCTGAAGGAGAAAGTACCATCAGAGAGGGAGAGTAGAGGAGGCTGGCTTTAGGATTTTCTCATATTCCCTGCCCTCACGAGGAGTGGCCCCTGACTTGCTCAATCCCAACAGCAGTTGTCATACCCACAGGTGGGAGATTGCCAAACACTCAGCAATGGGTTTTCATCTGTCATCTTAAGTGACCTCATTACGTCCCAGAAATATATGGGCCACACTAGCACCATCACAAGAGAAGATGGGCAGGGGCCATGGGACTTACTTAGGTTCCCATCTGGTGAAAGTTTGAACTTGCCTAACATGGGTCACCCTGATCCCAGATGCTGTGTTTTATCGGGAGCAGAAAATTCTGACCTCAGGAAATTGGTCTCAGACCTGAGCTTGGGTTTGCTCAGGCAGGGTGGTATTCCCTCATGGATCAGAGTAGTTTCTCCCCTCTGGGTTGAAGGAATATGAGTGACTGAAGAACTCTGAATATGGCCAATCAACTGATCTCTACCCGTATGACAAAGAAATTTAGAGAAAGCAAATAATAAGGGAATGGCAATTTCAACTTGCCTTTACTTCCAGTTCCACTGAATTGCTCCATCTTTACCATGCCTTCCCCTTTCCACTCTTTTATCCTCATCTTCCTCTCTTTCCCTCTCTCTCTTTTAAGATACTTTAATTTTTAGAGAAGTTTTAGGTTCACAGCAAAACTGAACAGAAAGCACAGAGATGTCCAGTACTTCCTTCCCCACAACTGCATAGCTTCTCTCAATCCATCAATATTCTTCACCAGAGTGGTTCATTTGTTACAAATGATGGACCTGCACTGATACATTATTATCACTCAAAGTTTACGCTTTAAATTAGGACTCACTTTTGCTGTAGTACAGTCTATGACAGTATAGTACTCACTACAGTAGTTATGCTGTAGGGAGGTAAAACTTTGTCTCTATCCTCTCAGGGTCCCTGGCTGTGCCTGAGAATTAAATTGACATAAGATAGACAAACAGGAGAAAAGCATATAGATTTGTATCTAAATGCATATAGAGTAGGTTGGACATTATGGCAGTTGTAGAAAAGCAACTAAAATGTGTAGGATGCCAAAGGAAGAAAAGTTATTTTAATGAGATCTGTTTGTATAGATTATTTTTCAGCCTTGGCTCCCCATTTCTAGTGACAAGAATGCTTTTATTTTTTTTCTTTTTTGGTGCGGAGAAGTCATCTTTCATATGAGTTTTCTTCCATCTCTGGTGATAAGACTTTTTTTCCCCCTCTTGTTACAGGGAGGACAGAGTGAACTTTTTGTATCTGCTGTTTTTCAAATGCCTTTAGTTCAAAATAATCCTTATGCCAAAGTGGCATATTTTAGGGTGGCATATTCTGTCACACTTCAAGACAAATATATGATGACATATCTACACCACTATAGTATTACACAAAATGGTTTACTGCCCTAAAAATATTTTTGTGCTCCATTTATTTATTCCTCCCTCCCCTAGCCTCTGGCAACCACTGACCTTTTTTACTGTCTCTATAGTTTTGTCTTTTCCAGAATGTCATATAGTTGGAATCATACAGTATGTAGTGTTTTCAGGTAGGCTTCCTTCACTTAGTAATATGCATTTGAATTTCCCCCATGTTATTCCATGGTTTGATAGCTCATTTCTTTATAGGTCTGAATAACATTTCACTGTCTGGATGTACCACAGTTTATCTATCTAATCATCTACAGATGGGACATCTTTGTTACATCCAAGTTTTGGCAATTATGAATAAAGCTGCTATAAACATCCTTGTGCCAGATTTTTTTTTCTCTTTTTTGTCAGAGTGTCACTCTGTCACCCAGGTTGGAGTGCAGTGGCACACTCATCACCACTGCAGCCTCAGTCTGCTGGGCTTAGGCAATTATTCCAACTCAGCCTTCTAAGTTGCTGGAACTACAGGTGTGGGCTACCACATGTGGCTAATTTTTTAATTTATTGTAGAGATGAGGTCTCGTTCAGACTGGTCTCCAGCCCCTGGGCTCAGGCAATCCTCTCGCCTCTGCCTCTCAAAGTGCTGGGATTACAGGCGCGAGCTACCACACCTTGCTCTGTGCAGGTTTTTGTGGGTATATATTCTCAACTCCTTTAAGAAAATACCACAAAGTGCAATTGCTGGATTATATGGTGCTATTGACGGAAAGTTTGTGTTCCTTTCTGGAATTCATGTTGAAGCACTAATTCCCAGTGTGGTGGGTTTGAAGGTGGGGTTTTTGGAAGGTAATTAGGTAATGAGGGGGCACCCTCATGAATGGAATTAGTGTCCTTATAAGAAGATACACATGAGAAATGATCTGTCTCTCTCTGACATGTGAGGATACAGCAAAAAGGCAGAGGTCTGTTTACTGGGAGGAGGGCTCTTACCAAGAACCTAGCCATGACAGCACCCTGAACTTGGACTTTCAGCCTCCAGAACTGTGACAAAAAAAGTTTGCTTTTCAAGTCATGCAGTCTACAGTATACTGTTACAGCCACCCAAAACTGACTAAAATGTATCTATGGCAGGGTTAGTTTTTTTTCTTTTTTAAATCCAGGATCTACAAGGAACTCAAGTGTGCCAAAAGGAAAATAAACAAACAGCTTTATTAAAAAGTGGGCAAAAGTTATGAACAGACACTTCTCAAAAGAAGGCATAAAAACAGCCAACAAATACATGAAAAAATGCTCAGCCTCACTAATCATCCAAGAAATGCAAATCAAAACCACATTAAAATACCACCTAACTCCAGTTAGGATAGCTATCATTAATAACTCAAAAAACAACAGATGCTGGCGAGGATGTGGAGAAAAGGGAACAGTTCTGTACTATTGGTGGGAATGTAAACTAGTACAACCTCTGTGGAAAACAGTGTGGCAATATCTAAATGATCTAAAAATTGACCTTCCATATGACCCAGTGATCCCTCTTCTGGGAATATACCTGGAGAAACTCAAGTCATTCTATAAAAAAGATAACTATGCACGTATGTTTATTGCTGGACTATTCACAATAACAAAATATGAAACCAATTGTGCTGTCTATCAAAAGTGTACTGGAGGAAAAAAAGTGGTACATACACACAATGGAATATTACACAGACATAAAGAAGGACAAGATTATGGAATTTGCAGCAACTTGGATGGACTTAGAGTCTATCATACTTGGTGATCTATCACAGAAGCAATGAACTGAATACCACATGCTCTCACTCATAGGTGGATCCTGAGCATTTATCACAAAACTACAAGAAAGGGATTGGCAGTATTGGGACACTGTTAGAGGTGGGGAGCACATAACATCACTAAGGATACTTGATCCTAAACCAGGTGAAGTGAGGATTATGTTCCTAATCCTGACTTGTACTCCATATCTTTAAAATAATACAAAAAAGAAACTATCAAACTCTCTTCCAAAGTGACTGTACCATGTTGCATTCCAACAAGCAATGAATGAGTGTTCTTACTATTCCACATCCTCACCAACATTTTTCAGTGTTCTGGATTTTGGCCATTCTAATAGCTACATAGTGATATCTCATAGTTGGCTCCTTTATTTTAAAATCTCTTCTATATGTTGTACTTCCTTGTTCCTCTTTTTTGATAGTTTGTGACTTTTCTGATACGTCCTGTCTCAGCTGCCCCTTTTTCTTGTCCCTCCTACCCTTCATTTTTGTCTCTTTGATGCCTGTCTGACAATTTACTCATATTTCTCCTTTGTACTTTCTTTTGTGTTTTTGCCTTTTTTTTATACATTTCTCCACTTTTTTCCATTTCAACTTGCATAAACATAAATATTGAAGAGTAATATATATTTTCAGTTTATATTGGCTGTATTGAATATATTACTTAGCTCTTATTTAAAAATAGTATGTATTGCCTATTTTAGATTTCTCTCAGGAAAATAGCACCAAATAAATCAAATTCATTTTTGTATGTAGTTCTTGATTTACTTTTTCCCCATGGGGACAGTTAATCTCAAAAGTTATTTTCTTTTGATTTCCTACTTCATTATTAGTCTGTTTGCAAGGATCCACCCACAAGGATTTTTAGTAAATGGAAAAAAATAGTTTCTTAAAGTATTTCCAATCCTGTAAAAGATTATATGCTCAATTCTATATTTCTCAGATTAAATCCGAATCCTATTTCTCTCTATTCAGTCCATAACTGAGAGTGTTTTCTACTAATAATGCATTTGTGTGAAAGACTGAATAATGACCCTGTCATCCCAACTCTTCCTTCAGTTTTAATGATGTTTATTTTCACTGTTTCTCTCTACCTACATTCTGCTATCATTAAGGAAAAAATTTCAAAACTTGGAAATAAGGCAGAATGATTCTGCATGGCCTATGTCATACTGGAGTGTTTTGTAACACATCCATCCAGTGGTCATCTCATACTCTGGAGAAAGGTAACTTTGTGTGGCTTATTATCTATTATTTGATTGGGATTCAGACTCTACAAAGTTTGATACTAAATTGCAGAAGACTGATATGTTGCAAATACCATAGCCCAAAGGCTATGGTTTTATTGCCTTGTAGGACATTAATTAGTTTTCAGTGTACGTTTGCTATTTTATTATTTTCTTCTAACATGTATTAGTTTCTCACATCCTTCCTCAAATCAGCCTTGCCATACTGCTGATTCATTCATTAAGGAATTAAATATGTCTTTGACCAATCTTTCAACTCATGTAAGAGTTAACTATTTGAAAAGTGTCCTGATACCTTTAAGTTCAGCTTAAGTGACATATTATGCAAGGGTCTACCCATATTACTTGTGCAACATCCATCTTGCCTTTCACAGGGATTTTGTAATTGACTTAAACGAGTCAATATTTCTATATTTATAAAAAGTGTACTATTTTAAAGATAAAGCCTGTGTTGTATACTTCCTCTATACCCAATTCTTATCTATCTATGAAAACCGAGACAACCTTCTGAAATGTTTATTGAATTGAATAGAACTGAATTTAGCCGAGATTGGTGGCTCATGCCTGTACTCTCAGCACTTTGGGAGGCCGAGGTGGAGGATTGCTTGAGTCTAAGAGCTTGAGACCAGCCTGGGCAACATGGTGAGACCTCGCCTCTACACAAAATTAGCCGAGCATAGTGGTGCACTCCTGTAGTCCCAGTTACTTGGGAGGCTGAGGCAGGAGGATCTCTGAAGTCCAGGAAGTTCAAGCTACAGCGAGCCATGATCACACCACTGTAGTCCAACCTGTGCAACACAGTGAGACTCTGCCTCTAAAAACAAAAATTAGCTGAGGTGAGTGGATTGCCTGAGCCCACGGGTTCGAGACCCGCCTGGGCAGCGAGACCTCATCTCTACAATAAATCAAAAAATCAGCCGGGCGTGGTAGCGCATGCCTGTAATTCCGGCTACTTGGAAGGCTGAGGTGAAAGGATCGCCAGAGCCCAGCAGGTCGAGGCTGCGGCGGCCGGAAGCGGCCACTGCACTCCAGTCTGGGCGACAGAGTGAGACTCCAACTCAAACAAACAAACAAACAAACAAAAAACCAAAAGTTAAAATACATATGTATAACTAGATTTAATCGATCTCCACTGTCTTCAGCCAACAATAACTGCATGGAGAGGAAGCTTTTGCTCTCACAGAATCTTAGCTACTATAGATCTCCCTTATTGTCTCCTGGAAGTATTTACATTCGCTCGTATTTGCTCTTATAGCTGTCCATCTCTGGTTCAATTTTGAAGCCTTTCCAGGAATACCTTGGTAAGCAGCAAAGCATATTTGAGTCATCTTCCTTAATGCCAGTAAAAGGCCACCCAGGAATATTGGATTAAAACTAACTGCATCATTCCTTCCTCTTCTTTGAGTTATAGCTTGATGCTGCCTGGGAATTACATATGATGTAACATTTATTCACTTATCTCTCTCTCTCTCTCTCTTTTTGTTTTCATATGCTGAAACTAATGTGTCATTGTGAAGATTCTAAACAGATGGGGAAAGGTCAAGGTTTCTTTGTTGCTAAGTGTGTTTCCATGGCTACAGCAAAGTGTGTGCATTATCAGAAAGCATCATTTGTTTGGCAGCTGGTGGCTCATTAGAGGAGGGAGAATCCCCACCTTGATGGTTCTGGGTGGTTCATTTCTGTTTTACTTTTCTTCCTGTTATGAAAACCATGGTGATGGGTTGAGACACAAACCTGGTGGCTGTAGGTGGAGGATATTTAAAATGCCATTTATATGCCATAAAGAATACCATTTATAGGCAAAGGCCCATACTTGCATGTAAATGATGTAAATAATTTAACTGAAACAGCTGAGTCCAGATCAAATAACTTTGGGTAAAATGAAGCAGTGCCCAAATAATCACATACCTGGCTCTGCTTGTCTTTTGGGCCCTCAGTTTGCACAGCACCTGCCTCTCTTGCCTCCTGCTTCCTGGTATTTCAATACCAGTATCCAGAGGATGCCCATATCAAGTTGCATTTCCTGGGTAAAGCTGTCTTCCATACCTGATGCCTCTTTCCTGTCTCAGGTGATCTTGCTTTGAGGCATTTCTGAGATTGCAGCAGAGAGCATGTGAAGGGAAAGACCTTGGACCAAGAAGTATTAGGGCTGGGAGAATTAACCAAGTTAGCCCCTAAAGAGGTGGCCTCTAGAGCAAATACTTGGATACCAATGTATGGCAAATTGAGATTTAACTGAATCAGAATCCAAGGTATTCTTATAGGGGAAAAATACGGCAGTGAGTGTCTTTGAGCAGAAGAGATGCTGAAAGTCACCCCCAAGTCAGGCTGACTGGTTTCAAGCAAGATCCTAGTCAGTGGCTAAAGTTTGGGGAGAACGGCTCAGTTTCCAGGGAGAGAAGTTGACAAAGTAGACTTTAAGGGACCTTGTCCAAGGGAGACTGCATTTCAGATCAACATTTCAACCCCAGTAGGCACATGGAATGGCATAGTGCCATGGATAGCATTCAAGACTTAACAACAGCAAAGGGAATTCTAGACTCCACTAGCCAGTGGATCCATGCTCGTGGATTTGTTGTATATCCACTTCAGCAAAGTGCTGCCCAGCTCAATAAGGACCCATCTTAGACCTGTCACAGGGGATATATTTATCTCTGCATTTCCAGCATCTAGCACTGAGGGTCTCTGATAGTAGGGTTCAGTGAATGCTGAATGTTGGTGGGTATATGATCTGAAGGGGCTGTGCCTGAGGGATAAAGAATTTGTGCCTCTCCCTATGAGACTTGAAGAAGCAGGAACCGAGAGTTTCTGCCACTTCTGTCAGCAGCCCATCTTTGCTCTGTATTTTGGTTTCTCTGGTGGATGGCTGAGAGTGTCTAGGGTGGAATTATGGTGTCATGAGAGGAGTACAAGAGTCATAAGTATGGGGCTGCCCTCCTTTATCTACCCTTGTCTTGGTTCTTTTGTGTTGCTGTAACCAAATACCTGAGTCTGTGTAATTTGTAAACAACAGAACTTTATTTCTCACAGTTGTGGATGTTGGGAATTTTAAGATGCCGGCAGATTCAGTGTTTGGTGAGGACTACTCTCGGCTTCCAAGATGGCGTCATGTTATATCCTCATGGAAGGCGGAAAGACAAAAGGGCAAACAGAGATAGCCAGTTCCCTTGATAACGGCTATTATCAAGTTTCATTTTATAATGACACTAATTCATTCATAAGAGTGGAGGCCTCATGACTTAATCACCTCTTAAAGGTCCCACCTCTTAATACCATTGCATTGGGGTTTAAGTTTCCAACATATGAATCTTTGGAGAGACACATTCAAGGAGAACCCCCACAAAACCAGAATTATCTTTTTGGAGGGTGAGCCTCTTGTAGTACAGGCTTCTCCCACTAGGTAACTGTTTTAGGAACCCATTGGCATCATTGTACCAGCTAGTGTTGTGATGAGAGACTGTGTTCGGCTTCAGTGAAATTTTTTTTGAGATTAATTCAACGCATTTACCCATTTCATGATGGATGATTTATGCACATACCCATTAACACTGCACTGAGTGACAGCAGTTTTTGGCCAAAAATGGCATGACCTCTATACGCCACTCCTCCTATTCACCCTATCTTGTCTCGAGTGATTTTTTTTTTGTTTTTTTTTCTGGGTGAAAAAAGTCCTTAAAGGGAAACATTTTGCCTATGTGGAATAGGTGAAACAAAAAGTGGCAGAAGCACTAAAAGGCATAAAAATGGACGAGTTTTGAGCTGTGGAAAAGGCATCCTATAAGCATATTACATCAAACGGAGAGTATTTTGAAAGTGACTGAGGTTTAAACATGTAAGAATAAATACACACTTTTTCATAAATAAATTTCAGGTATTTTGGGTTCCCCCTCATACATTCAAACCACAGCAACCATAGATACTGAGTGACTTAGAACAATCCTCTCTTTTCTCTGGCTCTCAGTCTCATGGATGGTTTAATTCGGCGTTGGACTTAATGGTCAGACTTCCAGTGCTTAATGACTCTAATGATGATATTTTTAATGTATGCTAAAACATAAACAGAAGAAAATTGCTTAGTATCAGAATTAAAAAATGAAATCAGTTTATTTTAGTTAAGAGTCTCACACTCTACTCATTGAGCTAACCAGAAGCTTCAGTGTCTTCAACTGATACTATGAAAGAACTCCACCTCCATCTGATATAAGAAAAGTATGTCTGTTTCTTCTGTTTCTCCTGCCACTATTTTAGTCTGGGTCATCACCATTTCAGTCCTGGTTTCTTTTTATTTTTTTGCAGTCGAAGTCCTTTCTACCTCCGTACAGCCAACTCACTGCTGCCAGAATTACTTTTTCTAAAACTATCATCATTTGTCTGCTTGAAAGACTTTATTCTATGCCCCACCACCCACAGGTTAAAGAATAAACTCATTAGTTTTTTACTGAAAGCCACGCACAAGCCATCTTTATTTTCCACCACCACTGACATAAAACAAATTGACTGGGCTCTGCACATCCCAGAACTGTCCATTTTTCCTCCCTGAATGCTGCATGCTTTTACATACCCTCATGCAAGCTGGGTGTCTTAGTCTGAGATGTGATCTACATGTTTCATGTCACCTGACTGACTGTTGCACGTTGACAGACACACGGGCAGCTCCCTGGGCACACATCTCTTTTGGGATATACCAAGTTGCCTTGGCCTTGTTTATCTAGAAAGCAAGAGCCTAGATCCCATTCAGTTTGGCTCTCCAGTTCCAGAAATATATATTGCAATACATTAAACTTACTCTGGATCTCTGCTTATGTTATTTCTCCTTTAGCAATCTTCTCAAGTCTCTCTTCCAGCTGTGCCTCCCCCAACCCTGATACATTCTGTAATTGGTGAGCTACTCTTTATCTTTCAAGAACCTGCTCATTCATTCCCTCTTTTGTGAAACCTCACCTGTCTCTCTCCTCCCACTTAACTTAATGGCAAGCAGTTGGGGAGAAGTAGCCAGGCAGTTCACAGTTGTATCCTAGATCCAAACCTAGGCTCTTGATGGATGATTATGGAACAATATTGTTAATTTCTAATTATAAGGTTCTCTACATTTTATAAAATTATTTTATGTGAACTATCTCTACTGATAAAACAAGAACATTAAAAAGGTAGGGCAGGTAACAACCTTTTTCTAATATGTGAAAGGATCAAGACAAGCAAAATGAAACTAAGATCAGAGTTTGAAAGCAGAGGATGTGAGATTCAAACCATTATTTTTTACTCAAATTGAATTGTTTTTCACTGTTTACATAGGGAGACAACTGCCAAAGTCTTTTTCTTGTGAACTCTAAAAATCCTACACATGCTCCTGGGATCACCTCAAGTCTTCAATATTATGTTTCTTATCTACCCGAGCCTCCCTGTTGGTTGGCAGGAACAGGTGTTTGCCATGTGTGAAGAGAGGGAACTGACATTTGTCGAGATCCTAGGTGATAGGGCTTTCATATTTGTTAGGTAATTCTTACAAAAACCCTTTGATTTGCTTATTTATTATCTTTCACTAATTTGTGTTGCATGTTTTGTAAATGCTTCAGTAGAGAATGCAGGGCTATAGTCATCTTTTGTATTAAATGGTAACTAAAAGGAAAACTGGACTCAAATTGCCATTTTCTGACTCCGGTATTATCCTCGATATTCCCATCAACCACCCTATCTGATGTAGCAAAGTTTTATGGTCTCTTAAACATGAGTTATCACATTCTTGGTAACACACATTTGAAAAATTTCTTTTTTTCTCACTCCTTTAGGAATTCCATTCTTCTCCTTGGAAACTAATAAGCAACCAACCAAACTCAGAAAGGGAAGGACATCTTTGCCCCAGTTTGCTCTTCATAAAGCCAGAAAAGCATGACTCCTGTATCAGAAAGTGCAATTATTTTTTATTTCTGTGCACAGTTGTATTTCAAAAGTAACTTTTCTTTGCAGGAAGATTACTTTTGGTGAAAACACTGTGTTCTCAGGTAAAACCAAACTCTACCAGGGGCAAAATGACAAGAACAAAAGATACTCTTTAGGAAATACATAGTCAATATGTTTTTCTTGTATGTATGGCTGCCATAGGCGGTGGTTTGCTTTGTGAAGTTGAGGTTTTGGGGGAAAGTAGATTTTTACTAACAACACAAAAGAAAGCATAAAATGTGAACTAAAAAGGTAAGGGGTATTTCAAAGCTATTCATCATCAAGGAACTAATGGAAGTCAGTAGACAGGATGTACTAGAAGTAATGTGTACTGTGATCAAAATTTCTTCACACGTAGATCTTTTCTGGATCTGACAGTTCCTTTTGATTGTCCACATGATTGCAGAGAGGTCAACTCCAAGCAAAGATTAAGTACATGGCCATTTGTTTGGAGAAGCTGGAGAGATGAAAGAAATCTTATATCCATTGTAAGAAATGCATTTCATGATTATAACAGTTATATATTATACATAATAAAATTTGATATTATATATAATACATTATATATGCCATAAAACTCTACTGCATCAGATAGTGTGGTTGATGGATATATATGGAGAGAGAGAGAGAGAGAGAGAGAGAGAGAGAGAGAGAGAGAGAGAGAGAAAGTTATTTTATTTAAAATGTATTTCTTACAGTGGGTCACACTGAGATGTTTCAAAACCACTACTCTAGACCTTAAGCTTCATAAACTTAGAGAAGTATCTATTTTATTCACCACGGAGTAGCCTAGCACAGTAACCTGCTCAAATAAGGTTTTGATAAATATTTGTTAAATGACTAAATTTGTCAACCCCTATTATCTTACAGTCATAATACCCAGACAATTGAAATTCTCCAACCTTATATAACATAATTCTATGCAAAATCCTCTAAGAGTTTTGCCTAGACTGGTCTTGAACTTCTCTGTAGTGACAGAATCAGGATTTCTTGGTATTGGTTTTGAGTCATATTTTAAAATCCTTTCTCTGCTCTTCAAAAGAAATTCTTGGTGGAATTGTTATTGTATTGGCGAGTTAAATTATTTTCCCTTGATCTTGTGTAATATGAATCCTATATAACAGCGATCCTATATAACATGATCACTAATAACATGAATCTCATTCCCAGGATGTTGATTCTTTCCTGATCTCCTCAGTCATTCCTGGATCTACCCATTATATCTGTTTCTTTCACCCTGGGATAACTGTCTCTGGCTTTGTTATCATCCTCAGACCATTGGTCATCATCTTGTCCCTTAGCCTGCCTAGATTTCTTGCCATAGTCTCTTTCATTTTGGTCCCATTATGTGATTTTTAGCTCCCAAGCTCCATATCCCAGTCATGGTCATCATTAACTTGTACTTTTTCTATTCATTTAACTCAGTTGTGATCACATAATTTTGCATCTGATTTGTTTCTACTAATATTTTGCCTGATGTGTTTAATGATGATTAAATGCCTGTAGAAGAAGGACTCACAAATAGGGTGGCTTTTCAGAAGACCCAAACTTGAGTAATGTATATGGTAATTGGATAAAAGAAACTGAGTTGCAGGAATCATTTTTTTTTCTTTTCTTTTTATGAATGAAGGAGATGTATCTTCATATCAGACTATAGAAATAACCATTATATGTCAGAGTAGCTTGAAGGGAAATCCAACATTCTTTTTACTTGATTGGTGCTACTAATTATAAGATCCCTCTTACTCCTTCCCCAGGGCTAAGCAGCTGTCAGGGCAGGAATAGATTCCCTTTAGAGGGCAAGGTGGAGAGGTGATTTCTGCTGGTGAAGTCATGCACTCTCTTGTTCTGTACTTGGGTCTTATTTCAGAGAGTAATAACTTCTTTCTGTTTTGATAATTATATAAATAACTTCAAAAACCAGGAAAGGTAGAGTAACTAAGGCTTTGTAAAGAACAAAGGTTTGTGTTTGTTTGTTTTTTGAGTTGGGGCCTCACTCTGTCGCACAGGCCAGAGTGCAGTGGCATGATCACGGCTTACCATAGTCTTAACTTCCTAGGTTCAGGAAATCTTTCTGCTTCAGTCTCCTGACTAACTGAGACTACAGGCATGCACCACCATGCCTGGCTAATTTTTTGACTTTCTGTAGAGACAACGTCTCGGTATGTAGTTCAGGCTAGACTCATACTCCTGGGTTTAAATGATCCTCCTGCCCAGCCTCTCAAAGAGCTGGGATTACAGGCACGAGCCACCATGCCTGACCCAAAGAGTTTATATTCAGGGATCGATCCAATATTTGTTACTCAGATAAGATGACATAGTATCATCTTTTTAAAAGGCATCTGATTGGAAGTAAGAAGATTTGAGTTTAACTTCTGGCTCTAGCTCTAAAAACCTGTGGATTTGGGACCAATCACTTCTTACATTTGAACATCAGTTTCCATGTTTGCAAAATAAAGATTTGACAAGACTCGTGGCTCTGAACTCTGGGTAAATATCAAAAACACCTAAGGAGAAAACGAAAACAAAAACTGACGCATGGGTTCCACTTGTAGAGATCTGGATTTAATTGGACTAGTGTGGGTGCAGAATTAGATATCAGAACAAAGTTCCTCAGGTTGTTGTAATTTGAAGAATGGGCAAAATGTCCTCTTAGAGCATTTCCAGCTCTGACATATTATATAACTACAGCAAAAGGACTATTAAGTATTGGGCAGAGCATTATTTTAGTTGTGGAAGAAATACAACTCTAACTATAACAAGGGGAAATAAAAAATATATTTAATGGCTCCTAACTACAGGAATTCCTTTGTCCCCAGTTGAGATGTTGTTTCCTTCGGTGGTTTGATATTTTCTTCTTGATGCAGTTTGCATTCCTGTATATGTTAAGGAAAGTTGGAAGCCCTGGATTAACCTATTTCAGATTTTCTAGTGACAAGAAGCTTCTTCCTGCTGATGTCTGCATAGCCATTCCAGAGATCTGCTTTGATTGGCCTTGCTTGGATTATATTTCCAGTTCTTTGTGAATCGGTTTTCATGATTGACAGTCCTGCTAAATGGTGGTCATGGAAAGATCTCCCTTCCAGAGAAACTGCTGTGGGGGGGCAGAGCTGATTGACAGCCTTTGGCTTCCATACTCAGGAGTTCACTGTGTCATTTACACCAGGCCATGTGTTGAATTGCCTGCTCCCAGTCAGCAACTGAACACAGTGGGGCTACTCAAACCTAGCCATTTCTGCCATGTGAGGGCTTTCTCTATGGAACTTTAATGAGTTCAGGGGCTCCTCGTTGGCCTGGCTGAGCCCCCACATAACTGCACAATAGTCTAAGAGTTGTTACACATGTCATTCTGAACTCTCTATGGACATCAGCCATAGAGTCATTTGTGGTATTAATATTGCACTGCCCATTTGATGTTTGCATAGCACATTTTACTTATTTTTTAATTGAAAAAGCCCAAATAAGTATAGCCTCTACCACTCACCATTTGAAATGGATAAAAACTCATTTATATATGCATATATAAAATATGTATAGCAGGTATAAATATAAATATAAATAAATATATTATTATAATTATATAATAAATATAAATAATATTTAATATGAATAAAGAAGTCACGCTTCTGTGGCTTTGTGAAGAGTGCATATACATATATATACACACATATATGTGTATAAAGCATATATATATGTGCGTGTGTGCACTTCAAATTTGTTTTTTGGCTGCTACTTAAAGATTCTACTCTTCAAAGGAAACTATATAAGGATTAAGAAATGAGAGGTTTTTAGTGGAGAGTAAGTAGAATTCTTTCTTCTATTGCTCCTTAAGGCTTAGCTTCAAAATCACAGGGCTGTGAGAGCATTGATTTTTCGGGAGATGATCCATTTGACGTTTATTTATTCTTTCTTTTGGTAAAACTATTTAAGAGCCTATTATTACTATTCTAGTATTCACAAGGGGGGTTCTTGAAAAAAATTATTATTATTTTAGAGTTGTGAGGTACACATGAGGATTTGCTACATAAGTAACTTGCATGTGGGTGTGGTTTGGGCTTTGAGCAAGCCCCTCTCCCCCGTTAGTGGTCCTGGTACTTGATGGGAGGTTGTGTGCCCCTTATCACCCTCCCTTCCCTGCTAGGAAGAGTTGCTCTTTAATTTGATCGTCTTTTATAATATCTTCTGGGTGAGATACTTATCAGCTCAGACTTCCAGCTGACAACTTGCTGAGAGCAGGATGAGAATGGTGTGGTGCATACCCAGTGAATTTGGAGGTGAGGAACAGAGATGTCCGGGGCACAGGGTGATGTATCCACAGGCTGCTTTGGAAAGACACTAGAGTCAGGCATGGGAGGCATCAGGGGACACTGGGCATCTGTGGAGAGTCCCTGTGAAGTGGGAAAATGGGGATATTGAAGATAAAATGAGGATGCATAAAGGCAGAAGTCTTTTTGTTTATGATTTTTCCAGAGGCCTGGCTTGGACTCTGCCTTTGCAGGAAAACATGCAAAGGTACAGTGACATCCTGAGAGAACAGGTGGTCACAATCCCCTCCTTCCCCCGCTTCTCTCCAGCCAGAAGGAGGCTAACGTCCAGCCCCTGGTGAGGCCTACTCAATTCACTAGGCAGAGCACGATGGTCTGAGGATTTGTGCCAACCCTCCTGCCTGGCCAAGCTGTGAGACCAACTGTTCCTTATTTTCTAAGCGTTGAGCTGCTTCTGGACTTTGCTTCTTTGTTTAGAAAATGGATCCAAATCCCTCTTCTCTGAGCGCTTGTTTGATCCCCAAGCCTGAAGTCAAGCCAGTATTTGCGATTATCTATTCTCTCAACCACACATTTAACAACCATAATAACCATACCATACATTTATGGGTTCTTGTTTTTGTGGGTCTTCTACATACCTCACCTGATTTGAAGCTAGAAACAAGGCTTTACATTGGTTTGGGCAGGTGTATTACCTGCTTGATAGGTGTTAGACCTGATGTCTGGAGAAGCTGATATAAAGCTGATGTCAGAGACAGGACCCCGATTTCAACCTCTTCATGTATGAACCAGGGATATATCTATAGCCCTTGGATAATGGGTTCGAGGATGTGTTACCTTTTGGGAAGAAAATGCATATTCTTAACTCCTGCTGGGCAAAACCTAAACTCTTGTAGGACTTCCATCTTTAATTCTTCATTACTGAGTAACCAAATGAAGGAAAGAGTGCATTAACAGGGTGAGTCCCAAGGCCACCCGCTTGATAGGGCAAAAGTAGGAACTTGTAGTAGGAGCAGATGGCCATGTCTGTGATTTAATAGGAGGAACATAACAAAATAGGGAAATAAGAAGATCTGAATTTTAATACTGATTTATCAGTTAATTAGCTCTGTGACATTTATTAACCTCACATAACCTCTCTGGGCTTTGCTGTCCTCTTCCTTTAAACAGGAATAACCATATATACCCCATTAAGCTGTTAAAACAAATAAAACTGCCTTTAAAATTATAAGGCACTATTCAAAGAGAAAGGTGTTTCTTCAGCATTATGTTAATTTTTTGCACATATGCGCAAATATTAATTTTAATTTTTCTTTGAAAACGTCCTTATCCTTATTCTTTCAATGTATGTTGGAAGAATGAATGAAGGAATGAGTGAATGATTTGGCTCTTTTGAATACTTTTGCAAGCTTCTAACTGCTCCAATTCTTTCTTCTTTCAGTTTCTCATTGATTGATAGTAGATTGACTTTTTTTCTTTAACTGAGTGTTGGTCTTCAAGGTACAACCTTGACCCCAAAGGTATGTGTATATTACCAAACACTATTCATAAATCCTAAAATTAGTGATGACAGGCCTAAAACATGGAGAGAGTCTTTCTGAATCAAATCACCTTCCACCCCTGTTCTCTCCACTCAGCAGTTTCTAAGTTGTCACCAAGTTTGGCCATAATGAAACTCCTGGACACTACAGAAGAAGAGACTTGACTCAAAGGACCTTAAAGCTCAAAGGTGGGCAACCCCTTCAGGTCCCCTCCCACTGTAGGAGTTTTCTGTCCTCTCAATAAATCCTGCTTTCTCAAAAAAAAAAAAAAAAAAGCTCAAAGGATCTGAGAGAACATCTAACCACCCTTTTAATTTTACAGATCCGCAGCTGAGGTTAACAGGGATGAAAGACCTGAATTGGGCTCACACAGCTGGTAAGTACAAGAGTTACTAAAATTCAAGGCTCTGGCCTTACCAGTGCAACAGTCTTTCCATTTATAACTCTGAGGGAAGGCTGCAAAGAGGGAAAGCTAGGGAACCCCCAGGATTGTCTGTATCTGCTGCTTTCCTTAAATGGAAGAGTGAATTTCAAAAGTGTCTTTGTTGTCCTCACTTCTCAATCATGAAGACCTCTCTTTGAAAACACCCTTATTCTAGAAATGTCCTCTAGTGCTATATTCCTCTGAAGCCAACTATTCCAGGCCTTATTATTTTCTTGATTTACACTTTAGGGCAATCTAGAATTCAGTGTCCATATCTTGTTATTCATACTTTTTTTTTATGTTCGATTTCATTGGGAGGTGAATTCTGTTGATGACTTACCTAAAGCTTATTGAGGAAAATTCTAGACTGTTTATCCCAACTATGTTGAGTAATGTGAAAACTACCAAACTACCGGGCATCATCAGGTTTGAACAATGTGGGGTCAGCTAGGAAAAATTTCAGTTTTCTATTCTAGTTCTATTTCCCAAGAATTTTTCTTTTTTAATAGATGCAGTCTTGCTCTGTTGCCCAGTCTGAAGTGCAGCGGCTAGATCATAGCTCACTATAGCCTCAAACTCCTGGGTTCAAGATATCCTTTTGTCTCTGTCATTCAGATAGCTGGGAATACAGGAGTGTGCTACCATGCTTGGCTAGTTTTTAAATTTTTTTTTTTGTAGCAACAGGGTCTTGCTATGTTGTCTACGCTGGTCCAGAATTCCTGGCCTCAGCAATTATCCTGACTTGGCCTCCCAAAGTACTGCAATTACTGGTGTGAGCCACCTTTTCCAGATGGATTTGAGTTTTTGAGTATGCAAGTTAGCCCAGGGAACATCCTAAATTGATTTTTTGAAAGTCTGGAACTCTAATATCAATTGTCCCTGCAAATAATTTTTAAAAGTACAGGTGCCAAATAGGTCATCCACTCAGAAGTGACCAGTCAAGATGTCAAGGGCAGTCCTTTTCTTTTTTTTGCATTCAAGATGACTTAGTCAACATTTTTGGTTACTCATTAGACAATTTTGATTTTGCAACATAATTCCTGGCTCATTGCAGTATATACACTGCACCAGGAAGAATCTTTAGAGAGAATAAGTAATAAATTTTAAAATGCGGTAATTTTAGGAGTTCAAGGGAAGGTTCCAAGCCATAACTAGACATTTTGCTTTAGTCATGAAAAAGTGTGGTTTACTTTAATTTCTTATGTTATAAAGTGTAGTATAAATTACAATATGCTTTAATATTTGTGATCTCTCTCAGGCATTCTTTCTGTAACTGGTTTATTCAATAAATATTTCTTGAGTTCCTATTCTGTCCCTGGCACTGTTGTTTAGGATTTTATAGACAGTTGTTGAATTTTTCACTTTTTAACATTTTGTGTCCATT
Organism: Cephalopachus bancanus; assembly: GCA_027257055.1. Lineage (NCBI taxonomy): Eukaryota > Metazoa > Chordata > Mammalia > Primates > Tarsiidae > Cephalopachus > Cephalopachus bancanus. Next base: position 4,510,722 of record JAPVLO010000307.1, read on the forward strand.
CTAATTGTCCTGTACTTATGCTACTCTGGTTGGTGAGTATCTGATCATCCCATTCCAGTCTACTTTGTCTTTAAAATGAACCAGCTGTTCAGCATTGGGAATAGTGTTGACCAGAACTACTCCAGACACTCCTTCACTCAGATGTGGCTTATTAATTGATTGTCCCTGTCAGTCATTTGAGTGTACCTTGGGGCCAACCCTGTGTCAAGCCCTAGAGATGGGTCAGAGTGATGACTGAGTGAAAGCAGTGCACAATCCTTAGTTTTCTTATCTCCAAAACTCTAAAATGTCAACTTTAAACAATTAAGTTGATTTTTACATAATTTTTTGAGGATCAATCAATATAAGGTATATGGAAGCACTTAATGCCTTAATACATGATAACACATAAGAGATATAAAAGGTGTCTTATATGGGAAAATTTAAAAGCCAGTGGCTGCAGGTAAGCACCCTGTGATATATGTACACTGATCTGTAAGCTTCTTTTGTATGGGAACTAGGTATATTCATTGTTGTATTCTGGGTCTCTGGAACACGGTCTGACACATGGTGTTTGAAAAAAGAATAAATTAGTTAAATAAGAAAACAAAGAAATGTACTAAAGGAAAAGTACAGAAAATAAGTTTTATGGAAGTTCACAGAAAAAAGGGAATTCAGTTATGTGGAGAGATGATATAGCATCTTGGTAGTTTAAATTTAAGAGATAACTTTCTGAAACCAGAACTAATAAGCATGGAATGAATTACTACTACAACATTATCACAATTAGAAGCAAGTTTTCCACCCTGAAGTATTTAAGAGAAGTCTAGAGAAATTACCTATCAGAAGTCTTCTGTACTGAATGTAATAAAAATACAAGGGGACCTCAACAAATGAAATTAAAAGATACAAATATAAGAAAGTAAACTTAATTTCTCAATGTAAGCTCCATCGAGTTTAACACACTTTTGTAAGTAGTCATGCCAGTCATTTAGTTCATTCTCAAAAAACCAAGGGCCCTGGGAATTTAACTATGTCAGTGCCAACTTTTTTACATTATTAACTGAATAAAAATGGGTCCCTTTTCATGATGTCTTAGATTCAGAAACAAACTAACAAAAGTCAGAAGGGCCAAATTAGAACTGTAAGATGGATGCCTAAGTATTTCCCACAAAAACTCTTGCAAAATTTCCCTTGTTTGATGAGAAAAATGAGCAGGAACATTAACATGGTAGAGAACTAGCTGGTGAAGTTTTCCTGAGTGTTTTCAGCTAAAGCTTTGGCTTACTTTCTCAAACACTCTCTTAATAAGCAGATGTTATTATTCTTTGACTCACCACAAAGTCAACAAGCAAAATCCCTTGAGCATTCCAAAAAACTGATGCCATGATCTTTGCTTTGACTGGTTTACGTTTGCTTTTACTGGATCATTTCCACCTCTTGGTAGCCATTGCTTTGATTGTGATTTGTCTTCAGAATCATACAGATAAAGCCACGTTTTACCTCCTATTACAATTCTTCAAAGAAATGCTTTAGAATCTTGATCCAATTTGTTTAAAATTTCTACTGAAAGCTCTGATCGTTTCTCCAGCTGAACTAGGCACAACTATTTTGGCACCCATCAAGTGGAAACTTTGCTCTACCTTAAATTTTCAGTCAGAATGGTATAAGTTGAACCAATTGAGATGTCTGTGTGGTGTTGGCTATTGTTCCTGCTGTTAATCATTGATCCTCTTCAATTAGAGCACAAGATTAATTTTTTACTCAAAAATTTATATGAATAGTCTGCTGCTATGGGCTTCATTTTCAACATTGTCTCCTCCTTTCTTAAAATGAGTTATTCTTTTGTAAATTGCTGATTTCTTTGGGGTATTTTGTTAATTAGCTTTTCATAAAGCATCAATGATTTCACCATTCTTCCACTCAAACTTTGCCACAAAGTCTGAATTTGTTCTTGCTTCCATTTTAGCACCATTCAAGGTTCTCTTGTAAGGTCTCTTTTCAAACTGATATATCATCCTTCTTAGTGTCTCAAACTAGATACTGTTCAGATACGTTATAATAAGTTCATATGAGTTTATTTTGGTGTAAAAAATTTTTGAAATTCATGCATAGTTTTCATAATATGCATTTCCATGAATTTTTGAAGATCCTTTGTATAATAATCTGCTTTTTAAAATTTTGTTTTGGGTTTTTCTCTCAGCATAAGTTTTTTTTAAATTTTTATTTTAAATATGGGTACAATTCATGGTTAGATGTTCAAATGATCATTGTACAGGAAAAGCTTGGGCCTCACTTTGATCCCCACTTCAGCTGGTTTGAGATCAGGTATCCTTATTGACGAAGTGTGGCCTTCCCCCCTGGCAGTTTCCCAGTACTGCCAATCCCTTTCTTATAGTATTATGATAATTGGTCAGGGTCTGCTTATGAGTGAGAACATGTGGTACTCAGTTCTTTGTTCCTGTAATAGATCATTGAGTATTATAGAGTCTAAATCCATCCAATTTTGAACTTCTTTATGGCTGTGTAATATTCCACTGTGTATATGTGCCACATTTTTTTCAGACAAACAAACATGTAGGCTAGGTGTGGCTTGCATTTGTGATCTCTACTGAAACCTAGGAACACCTCACCTTTTCTAACACACAGAGATTAAATGACTTGTTCAAGTGGATAACAGTTGACTCTGGGCACAAGGAAAGCATGACTTTTTTTTTTGAGTTGGAGTCTCACTTCGTTGCCCAGGTCGGAGTGCAGTGGCACACTCGCGACCTCCCCAGCATCAACCTGCTGGGTTCCAGCAATCCTTCCACCTCCACCTTCCAAGTAGCCGAAACTATAGGCACACATTACCATGCCTGACTAATTTCTTATTTATTGTAGAGACAAGGTCTTGCCAAGTTGCCTGGGCTGGTCTCGAACGAACAGGCTCAGGCAATCTACTCGCCTCAACCTCCAAAAGTGCTGGGATTATAAGTCCTGGCAAGCATGGCTTTTTACCTCACTATTGTATCCATTCTACACTACATTGACATAAAAATGGGGCGAAGAAAAGAGCCCCTGAAGAGGAAGTCATCATCCCTTCATGTGGAATGCTCCCCAGTGGTAGATTGAAATGGCAAAAGATTCTTTGCTGTGCTTGTCATTGAGAGATAATGTTGCTCTCCTAGTGTCTTGTTTGACCAATAGAATGTGGTAGAAATGATATCCTGGCATTTCTGCAATTATTCATAAGAAGCTATACAGCATCTGCCAGGCCTTTTGGTACACTCACTCTTGAAGTGCTTCCTTGGGAAACTGGCCACCTGCTGTGAGAAGCCCATGCCACATGGAGAGACCCAGTGTCAGCTCTCCAGCTGACGGTCACAGCTGGGTTCCTGGCCATCAGCTAAAATCAACTGCCAGGCATCTAGCCCAGGATCCAGAGAAATACTCAAAGATACTATATTGGATGTGAGTCCTGCCTCAGCCTCCCAAGTCCCTCAACAACCCATCTGATGCCCAGTCCAGCTTTTCCTACATTCCTGACCTGCAAAAGTGTGAATTAAATCAAAATCAAATTTTAAGCCACTACATTTTGGGGTGGTTTGTTACACAGTAATAAAGAACTAGACCCATCCTTTTAAGTAGTTTACCCAGGCAAATACTCCAAAGCTGCCTCCTTCTCTCTGCCCCCTTTACCTTCAAGTCCTCCCACAGGAATTTCATTTACTGCTGGGACCTCACACAAGCTTGAGTGTGTGGAGAAGTCATTTTTGTAAAAGATGACTTGGGAGGTTCCATTTTCATATTGAATGCATTTGTCATTTGGACACAGCTGGCAAGTAAGAGAACCTCAGACAAAGGGGCTGAGTGAAATATGAGTGCATGTCACTGGTCACAGGATTTACCACCTCCTCTCTGTGGACCCTTGGAAGACAAGTAGCATTGGGAGGATAAAAGTGGTCTCTATAATGACTCCAGGCCCTCTTAGGATTCCACCTGGGTTCACAGTGTTGATTAGAAGTGATGGTTGTGGAAAAGGAGGGCAAAGTGTGGTCCCAGGGTTGCTGTGCCTGACAGCTGACACTTGAGTATGCTCCAGGCACAACGTTTCTGTCCTTACAGTCTGCCCTTCATCTTCATCTCACTGCAAGCAAGTGCCAGGGGTGGGGACACAGTAATAAAAGTGAACAAATATGCCTCTTTCCTCAAAAAGCTATGGACTGCACACATATACAAATACATATTTATAAAATGCATTTGCTACTTGGGCTGAGCTTTATAGCCTATAAACAGGAGATGACTTTATTTTTCTCTCATCCTTTCCTTCAACATGCTTTGTTTGTTTTCATTTCCTTTCCTTGCCCCATGACGACATCTTGGGCAGATTCTGTAGGTGTCCGATCCTTTGTAACCCCTTTTTGATAATAAAGACTCTCATCCTGGTTTTCTTTTCTTTCTTTCTTTTCTCTTTTTTGTTGTTGAGTTGGAGTCTCACTCTGTCACCCAGACTGGAGTGCAGTGGCTGCTCCCGGCCACTGCAGCATCGACCTGCTGGGCTCCGGAGATCCTTCTGCCTCAGCCTTCCAAGTAACTGGAACTACAGGCGCATGCTGCCACACCTGGCTAATTTTTTTGATTTATTGTAGAGATGAGGTCTCGCCAATTTTACCAGGTGGGTCTTGAACCTGCGGGCTCTGGCAATCCACTCACCTCAGCCCCTCAGAGTGCGGGATTATAGGCTGAGCCACCGAGTCCAGCTTCATCCAGGTTTTCTAAAGTCAGATTTTGTCCTTTTTAAAACTTCAAGTTCGTGTTCAACTTAAAGTTTCTTTCCTTCTTTTAGATTGTTCCTTGGAGACCAGAGTGGGGACCAGGGTGGTCTCTCCTCATTCATCCTTCTCTTAGCTTCTGCTTCTGCTCTTTGTCTCTCCAAGGTCTACCCTATGGGAGGTGGGAGGAACAGTGAGATCAGGAGTGAGACACTGGAAGAATGAAGGAGGCAAAAACCCACAGTTCTAATGGCTTGCAGTGCAGGTATCCATGCTCTTGGCTATGTGGCAAGTATTCAGATGCTATGGTAGGCTATCCATAGGGTCTTCCTGCAAGACATCACTACCTCTCTCCCAGCATGGGGATTTCTATAGTATGGTTTTCTCATGCAGGTGCCACATTTTCAGGATGACTCTGCAACCTCTTTCTAACCTCTGCCCCTCTGAGGTCAGTCTCAGGCATTCAGTCATCTTGGGCAGCATCTCATCAAGGTGTCTTGAGATCAGCCATCCTCTGCCCTCTGAGCCATGCACTGGGTTCATGGGAAATGCGTACACATGTGCTTGTCAAGCTGAAACCTGCTCTCCTGCTACATGCTACTGTCTCCTCCCTACCATCTTGGTCTGCTCTGGCCAGCCCTATGCTGCTGGAGTCTTGCAGGTGGGAAGCGAGCGCCACTCTGTCCACATTGATCTCAAACTCAAATTCTCTCAAAATTGCTCACTTTGTGACTCACTTGGATCCCTAGCTTCTGTTAGGTCAGTGGTTCAGTGGCACCATAAACATTCTTCTGAGGGGAGGAGTGGACCTCTAGCCTCCCTGTCTTTTCAGCCACCTTCAGGATCTATAAACAGTTCTCCTCAAGCCCCTCCTCAGAAGTTTCTTTCTATTCCCTCCTTAAGGCTCCTTTTAGAATATGTGAAGACTTCATTGCCCTCAGTTCTAGTCCAGATTCTAGGACAATGAGAGGTATGTTTTATTAAATACACATAATTCTGGGCCATGTTGGTAATTGTTCTATGCAGCCATGCACTGAACAAGTTCAATGGGAGAAAGTTCAACAGGAGTGCCCTAGGCAGCCAGGTGTGGGGAGGGGTGTGCTCCAGAAGGACAGATGTGGTTGTTTCAGGAAGGACAATGAGCAGGAATACTGGGTGGAGAACAAGCTTGATGACAAAAGGGCATGGTGAACTCAAAGCACAGCAGCACAGTGGCTGATAAGTCACCAGGGAGAAGGGAGTCAACACTGCAGAGGCATCTTGGAGGCCGAGCAGGGAATTGGGGCTACTAAGAGCCTCTAAGAAAGGGTGGGGTGATGTCTTTTTTTTTTTTTAGTGAGATGGGACTTAGGGAGGAAAGCAATTAGGAGATTCCAGTTTGGCTGGATGCAGTGGCTCATGCCTGAAATCCCAGCACTTTGGGAGGCCAAGGTGGAAAGATTGCTTGAGACCAGGAGATTGAGACCAGCCTGAACAATATAGCGAGACTCCTTATTCACAAAAAAAAAAAAAAGAAAAAAGAAAAAAAATTAGCCGGGCATGGTGGCACATGCCTGTAGTCCTAGCTACTCGGGAGTCTGAGATGGGAGGATCACTTTAGCCCAGTAGTTGGAGACTGTGGTGAGCTGCAACAGTGCCACTACACTCCAGCCTGAGAGATGGAGTGATAGCCTGTCTCTCAAAAAGAGAGAGAGAGAGAAAAAGGGGACTTCAGGTCTCCAGGTAATCCCATTTACTTTCACAATTTTACCCTCTTACATTTTTGTTAGGTATTCAGTAGTCTCATGTTCCCAAATTTCATCGCCTTCTATGTGTGCTTTTAGAAGGGTGACAATTACTGGTAAATGATTAGCAAATAATTTATTTGGTGGTGGTGGAATAGGCTTCTGCAGCCCAGTCTATTTTTGGCCACCTCAGTAGGAATGAATGAAGTAAGGTGTGTGAAAATGTTCCATTAAACTGTAACTGCAGAAAATGTAGGAAGCTCTTATTGTTAAGCACTTGATGTTTGTGCAACTCATTTGGCAATTAATTGTGAATTACCTGTGACATTTCTTCTCTTGTTTCCTGGAATTGTTATTTAAGTCTATAAATCCATTTGCTTCATCCCTTGGGGCCCTGCTCCTTGGTTGCCAAGGTGATAGCTAGCTAGCAGGTGGATTAACCCGTGTTAATCTGATAGTTGCTACCAAGGAGGCAATTCCAAGTGATGTGTTTTAAACCTTGTCATGTTCAAATTTTTTTAAATAACAAAATTTCAAACACAAAGTATCAACCTAGATAATTTCCAATTATAATATTAATGATATAGGTATATAGACCACTGGGGTGTGCCAGATGCTTGCCTTACTGAATATACTTCTATTCAGATTGAATAAGACTCTTAGCCTTCATCTTGTCATCAAGCTGACAGGAATTTAATTTTGGTTTTATTAGGGTTTCCTGCATCTCAGCTGACACATCTACTAAAAGATATGCAAAAGTATTGGGGTGGGGAGGTCTTAGGCAGTGTAGGTCTGAGCGTGTAGGCTTCTGCCCCACCCCCCCACTCACTGTCAATCAGACAGCCTTGTCCAAGTCTCAAGGCAACTTAAAGTGTCCTCTAGACCTTGTTTTTTCTTTGTTTCTGTGATATAGGTTGCTAAGAATGATTGTCTCTAGTTCCATCCAATTTGCTGAGGAGTCCATGATTTTGTCCTTCTATGTGGCTGCGTACATGTTCTCACTCATAAGTAGGACCTGAACAATAACAATAAAGTATATAGAGACACAAGCTGGAGGGATTGGCAGTCACAGAACACTGCCAGGGAAGGGGGGGGTGTCACATAACAACACAAAGGGTACCTGATCCTGAATCAGGAGAAATGATGACTAGTTGGAGGCCCAAACTTCACCTGCACATGCATTACATATGTACCTAATCCTACTTTTACCCCATACCTTTATAATAAACTAAACTAAAAAAAAAAAACGACCATGTCTGGGGCTTAGGAATTGAATCCTCATTTCCTAGGACCCAATTTCCCAATATGCACTGGGCAGCCATTTACCCACCTCCCAAGCCTTGTCCTGAGAGGGGGTAGGACATGGATTGCTCCTGCTGGAGAACCCTTAGATCTTCACTTCCTCCCAGACTTCACCTGTCACCCCTTTCTCTATTTCTTCTCTCCCTCAAAGGAATCTTTGCCCTCTGCCCCACAATGTGTACCCAGAAGATCTCCTTAATAAGAGAAGCACTCACCAATCTCTGTATGATGCTCCTTCAGTGGCCTTGTCTATGGTTCTGTAAATGCTCTTGATGTGAGAGGACAGAGGAACGGATTTCCCACTGGAATGAAAGTGGTGGGTGATGCAGACCCCCAAGCACAACTTGACATCTCAATTCACTCTCCTACCGTGCAAAGATATAAAAGTAAAGATCACTTTTTTAATGTCTCTAGATCCTAACACAATAATAAGCATAATACAATTATTATTAATTAATGATATACAACTCAATAAGATGTATAGTCACAATTTCATTCACATGTGAGGATAGTATTTGAAGGAAACATTGCTCCTGACATCATCATAGCTCTGATGATTATGGTGGGGACCTGTTGAGGTCAGCATGGGTATAGTGTTAAGAGTTGGGCAATGATGCCTCTACTTGCCCAGTTTTTCTGTCTTGGCTACTTTGACTTCTTTTCACACAACAAACTGCGATGCTACTTGGACTTTACTTTGTGCTGAAACCATTATCTACATAATAAACGTACAGTACTCCTTTTTCATTACTGTGGGAAAATTCAAGTTGTACTAGTTGGTACCAGCTCCATCACCAACATAAACACAGGTTTGGATGTGGAAACTGTGGGCTACTGTTTGACTATTAGGTGGCCATAAAGATAAGCCTGTATATATGCATCATTTCTAATACCATTGAAATGCAAATTACAAAAATTTTTTGGATTGAATGTCTGAATTCTCAGGCACATACCCACAGAACACCAGGGCCTATGGGAACCAGTTTGAAAACAGTGCTACAGTTGAGCTCTGGAGTTGGACCGAGCTGAATTTGAACTCTACCTCAGTTTCCACGTCTGTAGCATAAAAATGCTATTTTTAAAAGACAATAGATTACTACATATAAGGGAACAAGAATTGGAATGATGTGGATGTAATCAGAAAATGTGGCAGCCAGATGACAATGGAACAGTATCTTTAACATTTTACAAAAAAGTATCCATCTATAATTCTGTAACCTGCAAAAATATCCTTCAAGGATGAGGTGAGGTGAAAAAATTCCTAGATGAAGCAAAGCTAAGAGAATCCCTTGCTAGTAGACCTGCTCTAGCAGAAAAGCTGAAAAAAAACAACAACAAAAAAACCAACTTTTCTGGGCTTTAGGGAGTTACCATATGATCTAGCAATTCCACTCCTAGGTATATGCCCAGGGGACATAAAATATATGTTCACAAAAATCTTTTATATGAATGTTCATAGCAGCATTATTCATAATATTCAAAAAGTGGGAACAATGCAAAATTCTATCAACTGACGAATGGATAGATAAACTGTGGTGTATCCATATAATGGAATATTATTAGCTGTAAAAAGAAATACGAATACATGCTACAACATGAATAAATTTTGAAAACATGCTAAGTGAAAGACATCAGTCACAAAGGACCACATAGTGTATGAACTCACTTATATGAAGTACTTAGACTAGGCAAATGTATATAGAGACATAAAGTTGATTAATGGTTACCTAAAAGTAGGAAAGGGTGGTGGCAGCTGGGGAAGTGGAAGACATGTGATCTAAGAGGTGGAGTTTCTTTTTGAGTTAACGAAAATGTACTAAAATTGACTGTAGTCTATTTGTGGATGCACAATTCTGTGAAGAAACTAACAATCATTGAATTGTACACTTTAAATGAGTGAATGGTATGGTATGTGAATTACCTCTCAATAAATCTGTTAAAAATTTTAAAAAATGCTAATATTACCTTTGTATTAGTTTCCTAGTGCTTCCATAGCAAGTTACTACAAACTGAGTGGCTTAGAACAACAACAACAAATAACAGTTATTATCTCAAAGTTCTAGAGGCTCAAAGTCTAAAATAAAGGGTAGGCAGAGCCATGCTCTCTCCGAAGGCACTGGAAAAGGATCTGTTACAAGTTTCTGGTAGATTCAGGCAGTCCTTGGCTTGTGGATGCATCTCTCCCATCCTTTGTCTTCACATGACATCTTCCCCATGTCTTCATAGCATCTTCCCTCTGTGTGTGCCTTTTATGTCCAAATTTCCTTTTTTAATACTGATGCCAGTCATACTGGATTAAATCCCACCCTGATGACTTCATGATAACTAGATTACCTCTAGGAAGATACTATTTATTGATAAGGCTACAGTCTGAGGTACTAAGGGGGTTTAGGACTTCAAAATATCTGGTTGGAGGTTGGAAGGGGGCACCATGCAGCTGATAATACCTTCCTTTGGTGTTCTGAGCATTACAGATAATGGATCGAAATTGTCAGGCTCATTTTTGAGTTCTCCATAAGGAGTGGTCAGTATGTCCATAACAGGATGATGCATTGACCCTTTCAGAGACACATTTCCTGGTCATATTTACCTTCAGCATGCCAATGTAGTATAGAATTTCTGGCATTGCTTTGTGTACGTGAGGGAAAGGCTTTTGCTGTAGATCAAATTCCACCAAAATGTTTATGTACTCCAAAGGCTATGTCTGTGAGATTTCTTATTTGCTGCATTCATTTTCAAAAATCACGTTGGACCAGATTTTTAGTCCTCTTATCACATTCACTACCCTATCTCCATTGTGTTAACAGTTGCTTAGTGAATACCAGCCCTCCAGTCCTTCCAAGTTTAGGCTGTGAGTTTCTCTTGCTTGAAAGCAGCAACCTGTCATGTATTTTTTTTTTTGTCTTTATTTTTTTCACTCAAATTTTGGGACTGAGCCTGACTCTCCCACAAAATGAAGAAAATGAATGCCAGTTAGAGGCAGTGATAATGAGGGACATTTCAGAAAGAGGACTTTGAAGGGAAGGGGATGTGTGGCCTGTGTTGTCGTGGGCATGGCCAATTGTGTACAGAGACTTTAAAAGTCTCTGCATTCTGATATTGGACTGTCATTTTCTGTGCAGTATGGATTACCAAAGAGGAGTCTGAAAAACGGACTTTACCTCCCAGACACAGAAGTTTTTTTTGTGTGTGTGTGGAGTGTCATGCCCATCAGAGCAAGAAATGGAGCCTGGCTCATCAGGCCAGCTGAGGGTTTTTATGCAGTGGAGGGAGGTGGGGAAGCCAGCTTTATAGAGTGCCCTATCAGGTAGATACACATTTGACACAAGAACGCTGAGTTATCAAGTTTTCTCCAAGGGCAATCATATATCTTGGGAATCCAGAGCCAAATTATATTTGACATTTCATTTAAAGCCTGAGACATCTTGATGTTAAACCAGAGTCTAGGAGTGCTAAAGCAGGTGACCGTTCAATTTGACAGAGCGGATGTTTCTATTCCTATCTCACCTGCATGGATAATAGGCAAATCCTGATGCTTCTTCCTTATTCCATCCAGATGAAAATCACTGAGTTGGCTCTCTGCTGACATGGCACGAGCTCAAAGTTATTTTCTTTTCACATCTCTGTACATATCTGGAGTCATTTGGAAACTGCATCGTGGCTGATGTTATTAATGCAGTGGGCAGAAAAATTGTAGTTACTTGGCTTACAGTCCAGATTAGAGGTATGGGAAGTGTGTGTGTGTGTGTGTGTGTGTGTGTGTGTGTGTGTGTGTGTGTGTGTGTGTGTGTAAGAGACATGAGCAAGATACCCATCAGGCGACATTTCCTCCAGATGAACGACATTTCCTCTAGATGAAATAAGGAAGAAGTATCAGTGGGGTTGGGGGCCTGGGAAAACTGCCTTAATTCAGGGATTCCCATCTCTTTCTTTTCTTTTGATGAGACTTGTGTACTTGTCCATGTGCATTTCCATGTAAAGGAAAACAGGGAGGAGAAAAAGAGATAAAAGGAAAGCTAGTTTAGCTCAGTATTTTCCAGAAAGTGTAATAACTAAACACATCTGAAAATAAGAAAAGTTGAGTTTTATTATGTTAGTATGGTGGTATGTGTGCATAATTTATAGAGAAAGAAATGCACATATATTGAGAGATGATATTCAAGTTTTAAAATTTATAATTTTATTTTATTATGGAGTTGTAGGGTACAAGTCAGGATTAGGTACATAAGTTGTCTCTGTGCAGGTGAAGTTTGGGCCTCCAACTGACCTTTATTTCCCCTGGTTTAGAATCAGGTACGCTTTATATTGTTATGTTGGCCCTCCAACCCCCTACTCCAGCAGTGTTATGATTGCCAATCCCTCCCCTGTGCTGTTGTGATTAATGTTCGGGTCCCACTTATGAGTGAGAACATGTGATATTCAGTTCTTTATTTCTGTGACAGATCACTAAGTATCATGGTCTCCAACTCTATTCAATTTACTGCAAAGTCCATGATTTTGTCTTTCTTTATGGTTGCATAATACTTCATTGTGTAAATGTACCACATTCTTTATCCAGTCCACTTTCATTGGGCAGTAAAGTTGGTTCCAGATTTTTGCTATTGTGAAAAGTACAGCAATAAACATGTGTGTGCAGGTGTTTTATTTGTAGAAGGATTTATATTCCTCCAGGTATATTCCCAGAAGGGAGATTGCTGGATCATATGGAAGGTCAGTTTCTAGTTCTTTTAGAATTTGCCACACTATTTTCCATAGAGATTGAACTAGTTTGCTCCCCTACCAACAGTACAGAAGTATGCTCTTTTCTCTGCACCCATGTCAGCATCTGTTATTTTTTAATTTATTTTTGATGGCCATCCTTACTGAAGTTAGGTGGCATCTCAATTTGGTTTTGATTTTCATTTATATGATGATAAATGAGGCTGAGCATTTTTTCATGTATGTTTTCTTTTGAGGCCATTTGCCCACTTTTTAATAGGGTTAATATTCAATTTTTTTATTTTTTATTTTTTAAACTTAAGGAAATACATGATCAAAAACTTCTGGAGAGAAGCAGCCAATGGTTGGTATGTTTAATTACTCCTTTAAGAAGTTACAAAAACAGAGTCAGTCCATCTTGTAGTTAATAATTATTTTATGAATTCTTAGTATGTAAATATTTCTGTGCATACTAAGAATAGAAACTAAGAGGCATGAATGATGGTCCTTGTCTTCAAAGTACTCCCATAATGGGGAAAAACAAGGATACTATATTAAATTCCAAGTGAGTTGCTCAGAACTGGGGATGTGCATTCATCTTTTCATACCCAGTGTCTGTGTTGATCAATGTAAGCAGCAAGGGGTGGAGAACAGTTGGTGGAGTGAAACAACGAGTAACTGATGGAATAAACCAGTGAAAAATTGTCCTGGAAGACTCAAGCTAAGTGAGAACTCACAATGAACTGGGGTGCAGTAGTCACAGAAAACTCAAGAGAAAGAAGAAAAATTTACAAGTTGCGAGTCTCTATGGTATCTGCAAACTTCTACAAGTACAGCCAATTTATTTTTCAGAGCCCTAGAAAGGCCCTTGTGGTATTAAAAAAAGGTTTCTTTAAGGATGAGCCACACACATTTATTCCCCCAAACAGCATCTATCATTGTATCTCCCTGATCCAAAATGTGTGTTTTGCCTCATTATCTTCTCTTTAAAAAATATTCCTATAATGATATAATCAAATGATGTAGCACCAATAGAGGTGCATTATAAAACCTTAGAAACATCAAAATAAAAATCCAAACCAAGACATTCTCATCATCTAGAAGTCACCCCTGTTAGTACCTTGTTGCCTATCCACCCGGGAATATCTACACCATTTTACACCAAAATAAGATCATACTGCACGTATTGTTTCACAACCTGCTTCTCTCTCCAGTAATGATGTCTACCTTTCCATTTTGTTACATTGCAAACTCATCAACTGTTCTCCCAAATAACACTCAAATGACTTTTGCAGTTCAGCACCACACTGAGGCGGTTTGGTGTGTCACCTAAGCAGTGAATAAAGGTTGCGGTTGGCTTGTACTGTGCAGAAGACTTGGGCATTGAGCTTTTGGGAATTTTATGAGTGGGCTGATGTCACATTGGTAGCTTGAAAATACCACGAGGGGAGTATTTACAACATGCAAATCAGCAAATATTGAAAATCAGTACCTCCCAAACACTCCAAATTGGCTTGAAGCGTTACTAGTGCACCCTTGTCCCCAGGCTCTTTTAACCCAGCACAGCAGCCCCTTACCTCTTTTATCTTATGCTGCTGACTTGTTATGAGAACAGGTCAGCTGGCTCTATAGAGTATACTGTCTTCTGCGTCTGTGTGGCTTGTGATGTCATTTAGCCCATAAATTTCTTGTATTCACTTGTGACCCATAACTAAATATTATGCTGAAAGGCTCAATGCATTCAAGTTAAACATTTCTGGAAAAAAAAAAAGAAAAAGAATTTCTGGTTGATTTTAGTTAATCTTAGATATTTGACTATACTGAAAGACCCATCATTAGTGATACTAACATTGACTCCTGGATTAAAGCAATGAGAATTTAGTCCCTTTGTTGTGGAATAACACTTTTCTCTCAGGACTAGAGAGTAATCTTTGTAGTATTAATTTGCTATATGAAAGTATCACTGGACAAGCAATTCACCTACTGGTTTTGACACCAATTGATAATCTTTGCCTGAAGCAGTTACTCTAGTTAAGATTTCTAAAAAATCTCACAACTCTTTCTTTGTTTGTTAACTGGCATCCCTATGTGAAGAAGTTTCTTTCACCAAGTGAGAGATTTTGTTACCCTAAGACCCAGTTACTAGGAGAAAGGTAGGGTAAAAGATCATTTTTTTCTCATTTTATTTCCCAATTTTCAAAGAGAAGAGTTGTTTTAATACCTTCTTAAAATAATGACAGCTGGGCTCGGTGGCTCAGCCTATAATCCCGCGCCTTTGGGAAGCTGAGGTGAGTGGATTGCCTGAGCCCACGGGTTCGAGAACTGCCTGGGAAGCGAGACCTCATCTCTACAATAAATCAAAAACAAAATCAGCCGGGCATGGTAGCGCATGCCTGTAATTCTGGCTACTTGGAAGGCTGAGGCGGAAGGATCGCCAGAGCGCAGCAGGTCGAGGCTGTGGTGGCCGGAAGCGGCCACTGCACTCCAGTCTGGGCGACAGAGTGAGACTCCAACTCAAAAAAAAATAAAAAAGACAAATAAGATTTTAAACTCTATTCTTTTTGAGGTTTAGATTGCCACAGTTTTGACTCATGGTATCCCCTCTACACTGACTCCAATCTGTTTGTCACAGTCCCATTAGTCTTTGCAGGCTTCCTTGACTTCTGGAACAAGAAGTTCTAGACTTAGTCTGCTCCTTTTCTGCCCCAAAACTAGACTCCATCGTTTCTCTAAGGAGCCTTGTTTTTTTTCCCTGAGGCACGGTAATAGGGCCACACCTGGGCATGAGAGATATTCATTGCTGTCGAGGTTACATTGCTTCTATGACCTTTTAGGGTCTCTAACTATATATTTTAAAAGTCATATTCATAATTAAATTAAAATATTAACATGAGAATGTTTCACTTTAAAAAATTTTACATCTGTATCCCATTTTGACACTGACCATTTTGATTCCTAATATCATTAACATAATTGTTTGTTTTTACACATTATTAAAAATAGTGTGAAAGCACCAATATCAGTTTTACAACAGACAATGTAATTACTGAGGAAGGTTTAATTTGTGTGTGTGGTCCTTTTTGCCTTAGAATATCTCATACTATATACTGACAATCAAATTACTGTGTTTTTGAGTCCTTTGAATAAAATAATTTTGCTGTTACCAATTTGATATGCAGTTAGGTTTATTTGGTTCAATTTTGTTTTCAACTTGAGACATTTTCTTTAAATTTAATTTTCTTGAAAATTTAATATACCACTTAATTAAAAGGTCAAAGCAATACAAAATGTATGCACATAAACGTCTTGCTTTCATTGTTTCCCCCTTGCCAAATTAATACAATTACTGAATCATTTTTTGTTTATTATTCTAGTATATCTGTATATCTATGTGTGTGTGTATGTATAAACATATTAATACACTTATATATATGTGTATATACATATTTCCCCATATGCTATGTCCACCATCCTGGGTCTTTTTTTTTTTTTTTGAGTTAGAGTCTCACCCTGTCACCCACACTGGAGTGCAGTGGCCGCTCCTGGCCACCGCAGCCTCGACCTGCTGGGCTCTGGCGATTCTTCCGCCTCAGCCTTCCAAGTAGCTGGAACTACAGGCACGCGCTACCACACCCAGCTAATTTTTTAATTTATTGTAGAGATGAGGTTTCGCCAAGTTGCCCAGGTGGGTCTCGAACCTGCAGGCTCAGACAATCCACTCACCTCAGCCTCCCAAAGGCATGGGATTACAGGCTGAGTCACCAAGCCCGGCTCCCATTCTGGGTCTTAATGCTTATAATTCTCCCATACTTATTGTGACCTTCTTATATCAGTACATGAATATTATCCTCATTTTTTTTTTTGCCAAACACTTTTTATTGAGGGTATAAAATAGTTATTTAACCTGTCCTCTATGACTGAACTTGGATTCTTCTCAGTATTCCCTTATTATAGTGAACAATTGTGTTATAAATGCCATTTTGCATGTGTGCAGGTATATATGTGGAATAGGGACTCAGAAGTGGGATTGCAGGGTGAGAGGGCAGACCCATTTGTCATTTTGTTAGGTATTGGCCAATTTTCCTCCCCAGAAATAGCACTACTATGTTGTCTTACCAGCAATATAGAACAATTCATGAGAGTGTCTGCATGGTAATACTTCAACTACAGAACGTGCTGTGAAACTTTAGGTGAAAAATAGTATATTTCTAGAGTTTGCATTTCTTTTAATATGAGTGTGGTATTGAAAGTATCTTCTTATCTTTAAAGGAAACTTTCATTTTGTGGCTGTTCTTTGCCTGTTCTCTAATGGATTGTCGGTTTTTCCCATCGAGATTTCTAGGAACTCTGTATAATTATCTTAGTTCTTTGTCTATAATATAGGCTGCATTTTTTTCTCTTTGTCATTTCTTTTGGCTTTGCCAATGACATTTTTTTCCAAACAGAAGTTTATATTTTCATGTGTTCACATCTATCATTCTTTCCTCTTATGGTATCTGGGTTTTCAGTTATAGTTAAAAATGTCTTCTCTGCTCTAAAGTTTTAAAGAAATGTTCTGTTTTTTTCCTGGTGTTCATATAATTTTATTTTATTTGCACTTAGATATTAGATTCATTTAGCATGTTAGCTTCCATCATGCTTTCAAATTCTTGACTCCCAGCTCTCATTCAGTTGCTGTCTTTCCCTGAGATTCATGGGATATCATCCCTAAGTCATGTCTCATTCTCTTACACTTAAGTTCCGCTGTATCTGCTTACATGGTTCTTCTCCTCTGTGACTCTCTTTCTCTGTGTCTTTCAAAATCCTACTTTTCCTTTAAGGCCCTAAATGGGTCCAATCTTCATTGATGATATTATAGCCAATATTTGCCTTTGTGTACTCTGAAATTTCTATAATACTTACCACTGGTATCAGTGTCATGATGGAAGATTTACTGCTCTGTATTTTTAATGGGAGCTCCAATGAGATACCTTAACAATTAAATGATAAGATGTTTAAAGTCAGAAGTTATATTTTATTTTTCTATGTGCTCCTTTCAGCTCCTGAAAAACTACCTGCCTCTGTGTCCTCTCTTAGACCTGGCCATCTGAAGCACCCCATCTGAAAAAAGCAAAGGCATTCTCTCTCAGTCCTTTCTAAACTGCTGAGAAATTAACTGTCATGACTACATTGCCTAGAGAAAAATCTTATTAAATAAATTAGATACAGGGTAGTTTATTAGAGTGAACAGAAAAGAAGTTAAATACAATGTGTGAAAATTGCAGTCAGGACAATGATTTCACTCATGGGGTCAGTGGTTCTGATCTCAACATGAAGGCCATTGTTGACAAACTATGGTACCAAGAACTGTCCTCTGAGACAGATGAACACAGGGCCAGATCAAACATCCTGCTGATGGGTAACTCCAGAACTTACTTCCTCAAAAAAGTGACTCTTCAGTTTTACTCAATTTTGCATTCTGTAGGTGAAATGAAAGGTAGAGCCCATGCTAGGTAGAGCCAGTACCTTGGACAGCAACACACATGGGGCAACTGTCAGCCCCTTATTGGAAGACTTAGGTCTATCCCAGGTGGAGAAAATAGAATAAAAGCAGAAGAAAGGGAGTCAAGAAAGCAAAAGCCCACCCTGTCACTTGGGAGAAATGACAACAAAACCAGAGATAAGGCAGAGGGAGAAAGGCCGAATTTATGCCAGCTAATAAGAAGGGCATGTTTTTGACTGGTTGCTTCCTCGGCTTATGCCACACAGCTGCCTTTCTTCTTAGGGGCTACAACTTTCTTCAGTAACTGAGTCTTCCTTACTCAGAATGCCGGATGCAAGTCTGTCTATATTGTAGTGAGCCAGCATTCTTCCGCCAGCATCAGCACCTTTTCCAAAGGGATCGAGGAGGGGCTGGTGGGGTCAGGCTTTGTATCCTATATGGGAGGAGCATGATGATTAGTACTGCTGAAGTTGTTGCTTATGATTGGGTACTGAAGATTTGTGCTTTTCTGGTGATAATTGGTTCATACATAGTCTGGGAATACAAAGCTCATAGCTGCATTCATTTATAACTTCATTCATTCATTTATTCAGTATATACTTATTGACTCTTTACTATTTTCTCATGACAGTTAGACTCTGAACATGTAAAGCAAAATAAGATATAATTTTGTTTCCATGAATCTTCTAGTATAGAGTCATGGTTTCCTAGTTTTATTTTATTTTATTATTATTTTTTTGAGTCAGGGTTTCACTCTGTCACCCAGGCTGCAGTGCAATGGTATGATGCTGGTTCACCATAGCCTCCACCTTTTGGACTAGATCACCTTCAGGTGATCTTTCCATCTCAGCCTCCCGAGTAGCTGGGACTACTGGTGTGCTGCCATGTTTGACCTATATTTTTACTTTTTGTAGAGATGAGGTCTTGCTATGTTGCCAGGGCTGGTCTTAAACTCCTGGAGCTAAGCAATACTCCCACCTTGGCCTCCCAAAAGTGCTGGGGTTACAGGCATGAGAGACCATGCCAGGCAGGTCCTCCAGTTTTTTAGTCTCACATCCAAACACTAAACAACTTTTGGCACACAACTCTGTTCTTCTTTTTTCTTTTTTAACAATCCTCCTGTCTCAGCTTCCTGAATCGTTGGGATTAATGGTATCCACCACAGCACCCAGCTATTCTTAGTTATTTATAATAATATATTTTACTATTTTAATTTAAACATTACAAAACTTATACAAAAGCAAAACTTATAAGAGTTTATAAAAATATAAATAAAAGTTTGAATATTTTCCTCTCTTAGAATGGTTTTGTGAAAATTATTAAATACATGCAAATGCAATATGGGCTATTAAAGCCTGTTGGACATCCAAATATAAGTTAGGCCAGTTAAAATAGATGTTGTCAAGAGTTTTGCTACTTGTTTTTTTCCTAAAACAAGAAAAGTCACCAGAAAATTGTGTTTCCAATGTTGGCATGGGGTTGCCTAATTTGATTACACCAAAGGGACTTTTTTCCTCTTAAAAAATAAGCCTTGGGTGGATTTAGAGTCTATCATACTCAGTGATCTATCACGAAAACAAAGAACTGAGTACCTTATGATCTCACTCATAAGTGGTCCTGGAACATTTGCCATAATACAATAAGAAAGGGATTGGCAGTAGCAGGACACTGCTGGGGGAGGGAAGGGGACACATAACATCCATAAGAGTACCTGATCTCAAACCAGGTGAAGTGGGCACCAACGGGAGGCCCAAACTTTACCTGTATGATGACCACTTGTATACCTAAAATATGAATTATATCCCACATCTTTGAAATGAAAAAATAAAATGAATAGAAAAGAATAAACACCAACAAGCACAATATGAAAGCTGGTGAGAAATTGATCCATGAAATGTTGTCCTGAACTTGAATTAAACCTAAGTCTAATGTAAAAAAAAAAAAAAAAAAAAAAGCTTTATAAAAGAAGTAAAAGGTTTTGTATGGGAGGAGGAAATGACAATATGCAATGTATATCATCTAGTCAAAGGCAAAAAAGTTTGGCCCCAATTCATTGACTTTGAGGAACTGGTAATGACCTAACTAAGTGGTATGACTAAGGGGCCAGTGTGAATCCAGGTTATGCTTTCTTCTGGTTGATTCATGGTATTCTGGTTGATCCTCTAAGGTTGGATGCTAGTACATCTTGCTCTTGACTCAAAGGCTCTATTGCTAAGGTGTAGCCTATGCTTAAACACTAACTCAAAATAAAGCCTTTAAATACTGAATTTCTATTAGTTGGTATTTGTGAAAGATTTTCTGCCTCTCAAATTGTCTCTGAAAATTTTCACCTCCAGCTATGTGAAGCTGTAACTTTTTGTGAGCTGGGTTTCTTGGTGAAGTAGATCTCTATGAATTGAGGTGTTTGAGGGTTCAGGGTGGTGGGAATCACCCATTTTGTAGAAAGACTTACCTTTTTCTTGAACTCCTCGTTGAAAACTGAGTTCTCTCATGCAGAAACATGAGCACCATGACATTTCCTGCAAACATCGCTTACATTAATTAATTTTTTAATTTAATTTTTTTTACTGATATATATATATAGATGTATATATTTATTTTCAGGGTCCTGCAGACATTATTAAACATTGCTATGTAAACAACAGATTAGGACACAGCATTGATTACATGCATCCAATATTTTGTGCCTAAAAATAAGATAATATTAGTGATAAATATGAAATGTAAACTATTTGTAGCTTCAGGTTTACTACCTCAGATTCAAAGGGAAAATTAAACAAAGTATTTTTTAAGTATTCCACAGGTGACTTGTTTTAGAAGACATGAAGCAATGATTTGTAATTTCCAAAGTTGTTTGTAAACCAATGGATACTGCTAAAATGCTTGCAAATCATTTAGAAATATTTTTAAAAATATGTCTCACATCAGCCCCCAGCCATTTATTCTGCAATATTATTTTACTTAGCAAAATTCCCCTCATAGACAATGTAGAAAAAGACTTCAGCCCAAGTCAGAATTCTTCAGATTTCCAATGATACAGTCCAAATTGATCATTGGATCATGATACTGAAGCTTTAGTGTACTTTGAGGCTTGGATTAAGGTTAAGCTGACAAACAAGAAGAAACCAAGCTGGGTGGTGAGCCCCTACTTTGGGTCACAGAAAGCCTCTGCTGGAAGGCACTGGCACACAATGTCATCTCTCTCTCCTTGGCCCCTGCTCTTCTCTCACTGTGGGACTCTGCATCTGCAATATTAACAAAATAACACACACATACACGTGTTTACAGAGTGTCTCTTTTCTGAGGAGAAAAGACATTAAGACCAAGCCGAATATTTTTGTTTCCCCAACCACATTATAAACAAAACGATTGCTTTTCTTGCCTCTGGGGTGGAAAACCTCCATTGTCTCCAAGTCACTCAACTACCTGAAGCTAAAAGGGACTGAAATTAGGATATCATTTTAAGATGAAAATCAAATGATATAGCCTTGATACAACTTTGGGGATTAATAAAAATGAGTTTGAAAAGTTGAAGTTTTATTGGGGAACATTTGGTGGTCCATACAGTATTAAACAGCAGAGAGGTGGTCCCTTCATCCAGGCAATGATCATGACACATTATTTGAAGCAGCATTCAGGGATAGTTATTGGTTATAATTGGGGAACATGTGCTGCATCTATGTACCCGTATCTCCCCTTACAGACCTACAGCATTTGCAACTCACATTTGTGTGATTATCTTATTAATGTCTATATTCCCTCAGGCTACCATGAATGTTCCATGAACGCAGAGACAATTTCTGATTTATACCCAGTCTCTGAACAAGGATTGGGATGCAGTGCTAAATACATATCTTTAGAAGGAAGAAAGGAAGGAAGGGAGGGAGGGAGGAAAGTAAGAGAGGGAGGGAGGAAAAAAGGGATGAAGGGAGGGAGGGAGGGAGGGAGAGAGGAAAAGGACGGAGGGAGAAAGGAAAAGGAGAAAGGGAGAGAGGGAGGTAGGGGAGGGAGATAGGGATGGATGGAGGGAGGGAGGGAAGGAGAGAGGGAAGGTGATATGGATAGGTAGATGTAGGATTTGGAAATAGCCTGAATGTTCTGATCTTTCACTGTTTATCTGATTACTTTCTCACCATATACAGTTAGCAGTCATCTGGCTTCATGCTTTCTTGGGAGGGAGCAGGGCCAGACCTGTCAAATGTTTAATTGCAGCTCACTGTGAAGAGAATTAACATTCCAGCAAAAATGGAACCACAGGCAAGCTGCTCAGGATCACTGAAAATCCTGAATTTCAGATCTATGAGAAACATGGGTGCTTATCACATCTTCACTTTGTTTCTGAGATAATTGAGACTCAACAAGGTTAGGTAGCTCTCTGAAGGTCACACAGCTGGTGGCAGAACTGTGTCACCTCTATTTCATGCTGCTGCTTAGGTAGACCACAGACAACACACGTACCAAACTTCAATTTCTATTGCTCTCAATATTGGGGGGATGCCAGAGTTCTTGCTTCACAGACAGTGTTCAGAAGCCTGGTAACTGAGGAATATCACAGCAGGCTTGGGAGGAATTTGTACCCAGTCCCATGAAATTTGAATGTCTGGCTGAAACTGACTCTAGACAATCACTGGCTTTTTCTCTGGCTACTGGGAAGGAGGTAGTGAATTTTGCTTTTGTTGCTTTAGTTGCTGTGGTGGGTTCATATTTTGAACAAGTATACTTTTTCCTCCCATCAAACCTCTGTTTCTGGTAAAGTTAAATTGGGCACTTCATTTGTCATATACAGTACCAGGAAAAGATTAGAGGCTTGTTCCCTCAAACCTAGATGTGGTTCCTAGCCCCTGGTATTTAATATACCCCAGGCCATGCAGGTTATTTGTCTTAATATGCAATTATTTGAAAAGATTCCAATATTGTCTACTTATCAAAGGTCTCTGGAATAACAACACACCCCTCCGATTAGAGGTGATTAGAGAAATAACTGATATCAAACTGCTTTCACATTTCCTTCTCTATTGATTGTCCAGCAGGTGATTATCGTGGCTGGATCTCATTAGGGCTGCATTGATCATGGGCTGGTCATGGTTCCAAATGCCAGGTTAAATGTGTTGTCTTAAATTCATGGTGTGAGGTACCCAGATAAGGAAGGGAGAAATTCAGGCCCACATTTTATTCTCCAAGCTATGGTTAAATTGCCCCACCTCCTTACTGCTTCCCAGATCCCTCCCCAAAGAAAAAAATCTTAATTAGTCTTTTCAGTTATGCAGTCTTTGGAAACAATACTCTTGATCTATTGAAGGCTGCATTATTAAAATTATCTGTGGTGTCTGTCCTTAATAAGGTCAAATAAGGAATCTATGAAGGCTGATTCATCACAAAGGCCCAGGGGAGGCACATCACTGAGAAAGCCAATTTTGTTTTCCTGCTGCAAGACAAAACTGGATTGCAACCTCCCTTGCTTATCAGAAAGGCAAAGTCCAGAGAATCCACTATTAATTTGGAGAAAGGCCTAATCAGGACATCTGGTCTTCTTGGTGGAGGGTTCCTCCCAACCAGGATGCACATGTGGGATAGAACAGTGAGGGAGGGTTTTAACTGTCTAAGTGAATGATAATTCCTCTGGGGAGATGCTTGTCAGAATAGATTTCCCTCCATGATCTCAGTCTACATTTCTTTAATAGTTATTAATGCCATGTATCAGCAATGCTCTTCTCCTGCCATGATAAAATCTCCCCAAAGAGGATTGCTATTGCGTACTTCTGCAGGATTCAGGAAGACAAGGTGCGGGGAAAGAGAATTGATTTTCTCTCTTTCAGAAGAAGACAGTCGTGAGGACAGTGATGTGTCTTGTATCACAAAATCTGTAAATTACTTCAAGATAGAACAGGACGTTCTCTGTAATATCTTAAAAATATAAAGGCTCTCAACTTGACCTATTTACCTTAATTTGCGTTTTCTGAAAAATGCTCCCCCCCCCATTGTTAGTAAATAAGTATAGTTCTGGAATTTGGGGGACAACCAGTGTAAGAAAAAATGGGTATGTGGCCCTATACTGCACCAAATACATAGTAGCTAGAATATTTGCTGACTTGTAGATTTGCTGCCAAGAGCTAAAATTTCCCATGAGTTCATTTCTATTCAGTTTTCAGTTACAGAAAATAATTAGAGCTTGATTTTTAGCATTATATACTTATTAATAAGTGTACTATATAATTGTGGATTCTAAGCACTGGAGGGTCTCCAAGCACCACTTCACATCAAATACAGGCAACATCTGGGGTCATGTCAGGTTTTTGCTTGTTTGTTTGCTTTTTTACTTACAGACTTACAATTATGCTTCTTAGAAGATGTGACAAATTTTTGTCTCACCTCTAGCCAACTAAAAGCAGGTTAGTGAATAAAATGAGTGTCAAAGCAGGTTCTTTTTCAGCGCATTGGAGATACCAGATTTCTCTAGGCTGAGAATGCTATGGCAAGTCTTGATTACTTGATCATATTAGAGAACATTTTGTTTAGTATACTAAAAACATACATCTAGCAATTTCTAGAGGGTTCCAGACCTTTTACTTATGGTTGGAGTAATGAAGATGAACAATGGCTGCTATCTAGTTGATGCAACTGATTAGATTAGCAAAATGTTATGGGGCATAGGGATATAAAAACTTTTTCAAGAGAAGAGATTTAGTTCACACATAGAGAGTCCTGGGGTGTATGTCCTACACCCAGTAGGATATGTTAAGTCACAGCATCCTAAAAGATCATAGCCTGTTCTAGAAAATTTGTTCTGCCCAAAGGTGGTTGGGTGACTGGAGGAAAGCTAAGATAGCGGTGGGCCAGTTTACTTAATTCCTGGTTAACCAAGCATGGGAGATTGGATGACTCCCTGTGTAGTCAGCAGAAAAATTTAACCTGGGGTGACAAAATCACCCTTGCTCTTTAGAAAGTCTGTGGCCATTCATAAATCCAAAGAAAAAAGCAAAAATTCAGACCACATTATTACCCATATCTAAAATATTCTCAGATCCAGCCCTGGGCCACTGTATTATTCCAGTAAGTGCTAACTTTTTATATTCTTCTCAATTATTTCAATAACAAACTTGGGAGACACACCTTAATTGAAAGATTACTCATTTGTATTTCTCAGTGCCAACACTGCATGTTTGTATTTCTCAGTGCCAACATTTGTAAGGCTCTAGAAAAACTGACTGATCTTCAGATAGAATAAAATATCCTGCATTCTTCATTTGATTTATTTACATTGAATCTCTCTGTTCAGCAAGGGGCACCCTGTATGACTTCCTGGCGCTGACCTGGATTTTACTATAACTGTCCTAAATTGTATTATCGTGGTATACCAGTTGTTCACTATTCAGCCTTGCTCCTCTGTAACTTAATATTATGATTTATTTCTGACTTGGCTTTTCTTTATTGAATGCTGACTTTTTCTAAGAGGTTCATGTGGAAATGTGCTGCATGGGAGAAAAAAAAAAGCACAATTTGGCCTCAGGGCAAAAGCATGAATACTGACCCAGAGACATGAATACAGGGCAAAAAAGATAAGGTCATGAGTACTTTGAAGCCAACAAAATTAACTCATTCCTTTGCCTCTTATACATTCCTAAATGTGTGGAGTGACTTAAATTTTAGCACAAGAAAGCGAAGTTAGGAAGCCATTGCTATTTGCTAACAACCCATTCTTTAATTCTCAAAGTTCAAAAATTTGCTTGGAAATGAACATTTTTATTTTCTCTTGGCCCAGTGAGCCAAGTTTTCAGGTATGTGCTAGATCTGATACCACCTGAAAAGCAAATATTTCTTATAGTCTACTCCTGGATTGAATGAGTTCAAAGTAAATGGCTCAGAGATAGATTAAATGTCCCTTGAAATACACCCAAGCTTAATAATTAGGAGAAGAGTGTGCTTGAATAAACACATTTAGAGTGTTATTGAGCATATACAAGCTTAGATGGTCTATATTTCCAAAAAGCAGTCAGCCTATAGCACGTTCTTGGGAGATGAGAAAATTACACCATAAGTAAAAATGGCAGTGGAGGCATTTATTTTATCACTCAGTTAAATAGGAAGAATTCTTTCAGACCTAGAGGGACTTAGGTAAAACTAATGGACAGACACACCTAACAACAAGAGCAACAAAAATAAGTAAATAAATAAATAAATTACATAAAGCACTGTCATTCAAGAGTGTGAAATCACTTCTCTAGGAGTCTCTTGGGACTTAATATTTCTTTTGTTGGTAATGTCAAACTAAAACTTTCCCTGAAGCACAGAATAATTAGGTGGCCCTTAAGGTACCTCCCAGGTCTCCTCTTATGGTCCTGTTATGATCTCCTCCCCCTGGTATGTTTCCAAATAATTTCTTTGAGTTTCTCCAGCACTCAAATACTAACTGGATAAAGTGTTAACAGAGTAGCAGTGTTAAATTAATTTGAACCTGAAGTTGCCTTCTTACCTATTTTAAGTTCTGCCTACAGGTTTCTCCATACAGAGTGTATGTGTAACTGGATGTGTAAACAGACTGTAACCTACTCCAATCTTTGGCTAATCACAGGCAGACAACTGTTCAAACTGTGTTCAAACAAGGCAAATGCTGAGCTGTAACCAATCTGGCTGTTTCTGTATCTCACTTCTGTTTTGTATACGTTACTTTCCTTTTTTGTCCATAAACCTTCAACCACGCGGCAGCACCGAAGTCCCTCTGAACCTTTTCTCGTTTGGAAGTTGCCTGATTCATGAATTATTCTTTTATCGGTTAAACTCCGTTAGATTTATTTGTCTAAGGTTTTTCTTTTAACTGTAGAGATAAGAATACAGTGCACTTTGAGGTGTACAGGAGCGAGTTCAAATCCTAGCTCTGTCATTGGACTTGCTCATAAATCCCCATCATGAAATGGCCAAATGTGTTGGAAAACTCTCAAAAAAAAAAAAAAAATCACCGAAACCAAGCTCAGCCTCTCACAACAATGCTAACAGATACATTTGAAGTGAGGTACTTAGAAAAGATGTGAAACACCAGTCTCATAAGGTCGCTCTGTGGGTTGAATGAGGTTACGGGGGAGGTGCTTAACCAGCATTGTAACTCAGGCTCCTTATCTGACAGTGAGACCTCTGGACATGAAGACCCAGACACGCCCTTCCAGTCTCATCTTTTGCCACTGTCCAGCAGGCCTTCTGCTGTCCCCTGTTGCATTTTCCAGTCCATGAATAGCCTTGGCATGGTCCCTCGTGCTTGTCCCACATTATTCTAGCATGCGTGAAACTACTGAGAGTGTGAACTTTTTAGTCAGTCTCTATAGAGGAAATATTACCAGTCTATGGTGAATGTAAAAATATATTCAAGGGGAGGGGAAAGAGTGTGCTTGAAGATGAAATTTGGTATTTCTTGGGGAAATACATGAATAGCAAGTGCTCAATTTTTTACTAAAAGAAAACTGCATAAGAAAATGTAGGCATCTCTCCATTGGTACTCTGTTGTCTTAACCATTCAGAGAGACTTGGTTCCCCTTTGAGGCTGAAGCTCTTCTATGATCTTTCAGTGCTGCTCAGTATTGTGTCGTTTCCAGTGGCCTCTTCAGAAAAGGTAGAAGTCTCCCTTCCTGCCACTCTGAGTCAGACACAGCCTCACTTCCAAATGGTTCTCCACCAGAATCTACCTCACTGGCTTTTCCCCAACCCAGCTAGTCTGTGGCCCACTCAATCCCACACACTGTGCTTCCTCCCTGGGAGGCACCCACCCTGCCCATGTCCAGTGCTGGTCCTTAGGGTCATCTCAAAGAGTCTCTTGTTCCTGCCTTGTTTGTGGTTACCTGATTCTAGACTATTGTCAGAGTTTTCTTAACATCCTGATGGTCTATAATGTGATTTGTGTTTAGAGAATCCTCAGGTCAGGATATCTTTAGGAATTTCAACTGTATGAGGGAAGACACCCTCAAAAATCTAGAATTATATTTTGGAGGGCGGGTCCCTTGTAGTACAGGCTTCCCCCACTACGTAAGTGTTCTAGGAAGCTGTCAACTTCAGTGTACCAGTTAGCCTTGTTCTGATGGGCTGCGTTTGGTTTCAGTGAAGTTTTTTTTTAAAAAGGAGTCTTTCAACATGTTTGCCTATTTCATGATGGGTGATTTCTAAGTGCACCTGCCCACACCATGGTGAATATTCAGCAGTTTTTGATCCAAACGGCATGACCCCAGTACTCCTCTATTCACCTGCCCTGCCCTGAGGGACTTTTTTTTTTTCCCCAGATGAATAAACTCCTCAAGGGGAAATATTTTGCCCCTGTGGAAGAGGTGAAACGAAAAATGGCAGAAGCACTAGACGGCACCAAAATGGATGAGTTCAAAAATTGTTTTGAGCAGGGAAAAAGCATGTTGATAAGTATATTGCATCAAGCATACAGTACTTCGAAGGTCACTGAAGTTTAAACATGTAAGAATAAATGCACAATTTTAAGTAAATAAATTCTGGGGTTTTTTTTTTGTCCCCCTGCATAAATATGTCACTCCCCAGGGTTATGTAAGTCTTCTCCCTGTTTAAATGCCTATATGTGCTCCTGGGGAGGGGGTGTCATCCCAGGAGTCCTCTCTCCATCTTTCATAGCATGAATCTCACACTGGGCTGAGAGGAGTTTGAGACGGGCATAAAAGTGAGAAAAAGGGGGAAGAGGTTGGGGTGGTTGACAATTAGGATACCTGTGAAGGAGCTGGGGAGGGGATCTGGGAGAGATTTTTCACACAGGAGGAGGAAGAAGGCAGAAAAGGGGAGGTGAGAAGGGAATCAAACCAAACGCCTTGTATCGCATGATTAGGCTGGAACTGGCCTGTTTTCTGAAGCAGCCACAGGTTTTTACCATGATTTTGTGAAAGCAGCCAACAATACCTCTCCTTAGGATCAAGCTCCTTGATTGTTTATCATGTATTCTACTTATTTAGAGAACAAAAGTCCCCTGCTAGAACTAGCCTTTCCAGAATGGCATTCAGATTTTCAGAAAAGCCCCACCCCAGCATAGATCTTCTCAGCTTTGAAGGTTATAATAAATCCTTCCTTCTATTAATTCATAAATCCTTTAGCCACAGACCATTTTGGGGCCATATGTTTTCCTTCCTCCCTCTAACCCTGGCAAAGATCTTTCACATCCAATCTCTGAAGATATCTGAATGTGAAATCGAGTATGGTTATCTTATCCCTCTAATCAGAAGGTCAGTAGTTACCTGCAGCTTTTCCATCTGTCCTCCAGTTGAACGCTGGCATTTAGTAAATCAGAAATTGGTTACAAATTAGCAAAGTTGACTGACTTGATGAGGTCTAGCTTGGAGTCTTTGCTGGAAGGGTAAAGGTTTAAACATGGTTTGAAGGGAGATTAGAGGTGAACTCTACTTGTCCAAGCCATGGAGTACCAGTGAAGAAGATGAGAGATGTTGTCCTGGGGAAAAATGTCAAATCACATGGGGAATGGGGATATCTCACAGGGCGATTATTGAATTTGGAGAGCCCCTCTGAGCAGATTAAGTCTAGTTTTTTTTCCCCCTCAGATATAAGGAAGTAGCTGGGAACAATTATTCTCAAAGTGTTTCAGCCCAGAAACAGTTGGGAAGCCTTCTGTAAATGTCCAGGACTCTGTAGGAATTAGAGTGATACAGGGTCTGTCTCCAAGTACACAGAAATACATGAGTCAAACAATTTGCAACAATGAAGTGCTAACTTGCATGATGTGAATTACAGATGCATTAGGTCACCAGAAAAGGAGGAAAAGGAGGGGGCAGTTGAAGAGATTGCAGGGATGCTTCATGGAGAAGCTAAGTCTTGTTCTGGGTCATAAAAAAATGTGGTTTCTATATCAGAGGGAATTAGAGAGGGAGGAGAATGTGAGTACCGATCAAAGTGAACAAGGTAAAGTCAATCTGTTCGCCTGGAGCTGAAAGTGAAGTTGGAAAATGGTGGGGAAGGGCATTGGGGGAAGGCTCTGAAACACTAAGACATTCGGAGTTGATATTTTAGAACAAAGGGACTCACTGATGTTTCTCAAAAATAGCACAAAAGGAAAATATAGCTGGTGCTTCAGTATGTGTCTACCTGGCCCCTGGGGTTGAGCTGGGGAAGCATGGCTAAGAAAGGTCAGGATAAGAATTCAGGCATGACCTGATGGAACTGTCCTATGATGGAGAGGTGGAGAGAAGAGAGACACATGGACTGTTGAAATATAAATAAAAACAACTGGTTGCCAATGGCTCACGCCTATAATCCAAGCACTTTGGAAGGCCGAGGAGAGAGGATTGTTTGAGCCCAGGAGTTTGAGACTGGTCTAGGTAACATAGTGAGACATTGTTTCTACAGAAAATCAAAAAATTAGCCAGGTGTGGTGGTGCATGCCTGTAGTCCCAGTTACTTGGGAGACTGAAGCAGAAGAATCACTTGACCCCAGGAGGTCGAGGCTGTGGTGAGCTGTGATTGTGCCACTGCACTCCAGCCTGGGCGACAGAGTGAGAACCTGATTCAAAAACAAAAACAAAAACAAAAAAACAAGGCGGGGCATAGTGGCTAACAACTGTAATCCCAGCACTTTGGGAGGCTAAGATGAGAGGATTGTCTGAGCCCCTGAGTTCGAGATCAGCCTGGGTAACATGGTGAGACCTCATCTCCACAATAAAACAAAATATTAGCTGGGTGTGGTGGCGCATGCTTGTGGTTCCAGCTACGTGGAAGGCTGAAGCAGAAGGATTGCCTGAGCTCAGGAAGTCAAGGCTGTGGTGGCTGTGAGCCAGCCACTGTACTCCAGCCTGGGGGACAGAGACTCCTACTCAAAACAAAGCAAAAACAAAAAGCAAAATCCACAAACCCAACAGGACTCACAAGACAAAGAGGACTTTAGATAACATACATTTCCCACCTGCAGGTAAAGACAATGCTGTGTTTCTGGCCATGGTGGGACTTCTCTGTAGGACCCTTCAATGAGAATGTCTCCATTTCAGCCAAATTGCTCTACGAAGCCTGGGCCCCTTTAACAGCAGGGGGGTTAGTTATCCCCCTCCCTGACCAACTGGGCTCAGGAACCAGCTGGTCACCACAGCTGATGTAGCCCTAGTCTTGATGTAGACTGGGGCTGCCACTCTCTGTGGGGCTGGAAGGGCCTACTAGGCAGACGGGGGTGGTGGTGTGGGAACCTCAGGGTTCTGAGATTTAACAGTCCTGGCCATCTTTGTTTGTGAAGGACCCCCAGAGCTCCCTGGCTACTTGCCCCTAGAATAAGGCACACATTTGGATGGTCTATGCTGAGAAGCAGATGTCAAAGTTCTGGCTGTGATGGGTTATCTTGCGTGTGGCCCTGGTTGACCACCTGGCATCCACCTCCCATAATAGCTGATCACATCCTCTCTCATCTTATCCTGCACATGCAAATTTTATATGTCTGAAGGCACCACTAATTTTTTTCTTTTAGAACTTCCTACATTTTATGTCAGAAATGCTAAATGATGACATGAATAAAATAGCAGTAGGATCATGTAGTAGCCTGAGCCTGTTAGGCCTTGGTGTTGCCAAGATGTAGGGGGACAGGAGGGGTGCAGGGCAGATGGAGGTCAGGGATACAGGATAGGAAACTCCACTAAGCTGGGGAGCAGGCAGACTAGGCTGGGCAGTTTAGGGGGATGCTAAGTCAAGAGGAAGAGAGTTTTGCTTTGCTCACAGCGTCTTTTCTAGAGCTACCTTTTAAAAGTGGAGGGATTTGTTCATCATCCTGGGAAGGCTCCAACTTGAGGGAGAAAAGCGAGGGCCCAGCCATGACTCCTTTGGAGTCAACATTGGGTTCCTGCCACTGATGAGTTCTCTGAGCTGGTGACAGAGGCAGTTCTTCTTCCTCACTGTGGCCTAGGGTTTCTGAGGATGTCGGGTAGAAACTGAATTCTTAAGTCCCCAGGGCCATAACTGTCCTGTTTGGTCTTTAGAGCTGGGGTTGAAGGCTCTGAAATGGGGCATGTAAGTAGGGCTCTGACTCCCCTTAGCAGTCATTTTCACACTTGCAAACAATGATGTATTATCCCAGGCTGCTGTGTGACTGCCTGTATCTGCCTTCAGCTAAATGAAAGCAGTCTCCTGGTCTCTGGGGAGCCAGATGCCGACAGATGGTCTTCCAAGATTTAGAATTTCCTGGGTTTGTTATGTGAACCACACAAAAGATAAAAATTCATACTAGATGCATTTTTTTCTTTATCTTACCCTCCCAACACCAGATAAATAGAGAAAGAAAAGTGAAGGACAGCATTTCACTGATGTTATTGGTAATTTTAAGCTCAGCGTGGGTGAGATGATATCTGAAACAAATAAGAGGTTTGTGTGTGCCCTTTTAACTCTGTGAAAAGGCTATAATGCCATGAGTATACTCTGAGCAAAAGAGTGAAAAATTCTCAGCATATTCAAATCAAGTAAAGGATAATTTTATTAAGACACATCGTGTGATGAGACTTCTGTGCAAGGTAGAAGTTTCCTGAGGAAAGCAGGGAACGACCACAGACTAGGAAGGGCATTTTGACCCTGAGGGGCATAGCAGAAGGCAGCTCACATTGTCAGTCCTCAGCATCATAAATAAGCAGGGTGTCCTTCCCATGGGTATGCAGTTATCAGTTGTGAGGTATGTCCTCCCAATCTTGTTACTACTAATAAGCACTGGTATAAATGGGCCATGGTGGTGTATGCCTGTAATCCCAGCACTTTGGGAGGCTGAAGTGGGAGGATTGCTTGATCCCAGGAGTTTGAGACAAGCCTAAGCAATACAGCAAGACATGTCTCTACAAAAAAAAAAAAAAAAAAAAGAAAGAAAAAATTGCCAGGGGTGGTGACAAACTTTTGTTATTTGAGAATTTTGGGATGCTGAGGTAGAAAAGTCTCCTGAGCTCAGGAAGTTGAAACTGCAGTGAGCCATGATTGTGCCACTGCTCTCCAGCCTGGGAGACAGAGTGAGACCCCGACTCAAAATAAATAAATAAATAAACCAATGGTATAATTTTCAAAATTAATTTTGTGAGTTATAAGTCACCTGCAGTAAACTCTACCAACTTAAAAAGTGTCATTTGATGAGTTTCAGCAAATGTGTATAGTCATATACTCTCCACAACAATCAAGATAGAGAATATTGTCATCACTCTAAAATGTTTCCCTGAGCTTTTTGTCAGCCAGTGCCCACTGCCATCTCTGTTCTGTGGCAACTGATGTTTTGTTTTCTATCAATCACCATAGTTTTGTCTTTGTTTTTCCTTTGCTACATTTCTGAACTTTCCTTTTAAGTAATTACAGCACTGTATATCTAACTATGCTGACATTACTAATCTTGTTTTGGTTAAGGCTTTATGACCTTAGAGCCAGCCTGTGTCTTTAAGGTAACTATGTAGATTTCCACTTTGATCCAAAACATGTGACCCATGTAGTTTCACACATTTCTCCCTCCCCTAATGTTCTTGGTCTCACTGTCACTTTTATGTATACTTTAAGGAAGATCATAAATATACTAGGAGACAGAGTTGGGGGTCAAGAGGAGGGGATAGTCAGAAAGAGGCTGAGGGGAGAAGTCTGATATCCCAGGACAGGTGAGCATCATTGATAGAGCAGATCATGGAGGAGGGAAGATGCAGTGTGAGGTTGGCTTGTCAAGTGGGTGGCTGGAGTGGTGGAGATACCTTTGATACATCAAACTAGGCTAGATAGATATTGTTAATAGGTGAACCTAGATCTGAAGGAAGTGCCGCGCCAAGTCATGTGAAGACAGTGACTGAAATGGATGGGGTTAAAGATTCTAAGGCGTGTGTTGCAGGTTTACAATCACAGGAGGAAATGCGACACAGCAATGCCTTAGTGTAAAAAAATTCTAAGTTCCATCAGAGGCTAGCTTCTTCTTCAGGTACCACCTGGGTACATCCTCGATGAGTGCTTCTTTGATCAGGCAGATCCTTAATTCTGCTCAAATAAATTATTTTTAAAAAATTTCTTACATATAGAAAAGTTTCAAGAATATCACATGATACTTATATATATTTGTCACCTAAATACACCTCAGTGTTAACATTTTGCCACATTTTCTTTCTCTTGCTCTGTTATACAAAAACATCCACAGTGTTCATTCTCATAATTACTATAATAATTATTGTCATTTTGATGAACCATTTAAAAGTAATCTGCAAGAATCATGACTCCCCATCCCTTCAGTACATATTTCCAAAGATCATGAACAATGTTTTAAATAATCACAGTGAAATTCTCAAAATTAAGAAATTTAACATTAGTATGATGGTACCCCAGATTTCTCCCACTGTAGGAGTCTGCATTTTAAATGACTTTCTTGGAGACCAACATAGTCTCATTACTCAACAAATGATGCTTTGGGGGAATGATAGGTCATGGGGTTGCTACTTGAGGACAGAGGGGTAGCCATTGGCCATATTTGAACCTAGTCTTGCAGAAAATGTCAAAAAGTACTTGTTCAATTGACCTGAAGTGTTCGTACATTGATTAAAAAACTCATTTGCCTATTTTTCATTTTTTTATTATCAGCTTTGGGGGTCCTGCTGGTACCAAGTGAGCAAGTCTGGCCATTAGCTATTTGGAACATTCCATCCCAACACCATTTCTCCAGCGACTTGTAACAGGCAGGAGTATATGAAAGGAAACCCTTTTTACTGCCCCAATTCATATCAATCAAAGATCGAGGGAAGGATCTAATATCTTTTTAAAATGTTTTCATTTATCTTGGAGTTTAGTTGTCATAAAAACCGTATGTTTAACATGTCCGTTGGGTGTAAATGGTCCCATAAACTCTTATAACTGAGTGACATGTAATAATGAAAGTACCTTCACAAAGAACAACAAAATAGATCTCTTTTTTTTATTGTAACCATCAAATAGTGCCCCAAGGTATTGATTGAATTATACATAAACTTGATATGGAGCTATAAAAAGGAAGATAGCATGCTGGTTCAAAACAAACCACAAACAGATTAGTCTTGAGAAATAACCTTAATTCTAACAACATCCACAACCTTTGCTGGGTGAATCACAAAACAAAAATATTTCTGTACGAAAATATTTCCTGCAAGTATATAAATTTTTAGGGCACATCTCAAGAAATTTTATCAATCAAAAAGTAGGAGATGTGCATTCAATCAAGGAAGAGATATATTTCTTTAAGAGGCAAGATTAAACACACAGGAGGATGTGTAATAGTTTAAGGTAGTACAGTAGTCTGTCTTTATTTGTGACTTCACTTTCCATGGTTTCTGCAGTCATTTGTAGTCTGAAAATATTAAAGGGAAAATCCCAGAAATAAACAATTTATAAGTTTTAAATTGCATGTCATTTTGAGTAGCATGATGAAATTTTGTGCTGTCCCTCTCCATCCTGCCTGGGACATGAGCCATCCCTCTGTCCAGCACTTAGGCTGTAGACATCCCCTGCTCCTTAGTCATTTAGGCACTAGCTAGGTTAGCAGATTGACTGTATCACATTGCTTGTGTTCAAATACTTCTCATTTGACCTAAAAATGACCCCAAAGCACAATAGCAGTGATGCTGGCATATTATCATCATTGTTCTATTTTATTACTAGTTATGTTGTTAATCTTTTGCTGTGCCTAATTTATAAATTAAACTTTATCATAGGAACATCTGTATAGGAAAAAAATATTGCGTATGTAGAATTTGTTACCACATGTGGTGTCAGGCACTCACTGGGCATCTTGGAATGTATCTCTCTGATAAGGGGGACTACGGTACGTTGATAAGTCACTATAATAGAATTAGTGCTCAGAGAAGAAGGTCAAGGTCTAGAAAAATCCAGGGAAGACTTTGTGGAGAAAGGTGATTTGACCTGGGTCTCTGGCTTTACATATTTTCTATCTGAAATGTTAAGTTATTTTAAAGAAATAAATTATTTCCTTTCTTTGAATTTTCAGTTTTAAATTGATTTACTGAATGAGCATGGTGGATTGGGCAGACTATTGGGATTTGGAATTCTATTCTTTACTGGCTCATTTTCTTTCTGATAGCCTAGGAACTCTTTAAACCTCCTTATCTGCACAGAAGATTCTAGAATGGAAAACTTATGACATCTCACATTTTTTTTTCAGATTGAATTCTATTCTTGTTGTGTGCCCTGTGGGTTTATTATTTTTTTTCCATCTTCATGCCTCTGCTCATACATTCCATTACTTCTGGAATTCAATCCTCATGCTCATGTGTCCAAATCCTACCCTTTTGGCCCCCTTCAGTGGGAAGACTCCCCTGATTCCCCAAGCTGGGATTACTCTCACCTTCCTTCATCTCTTTGAATACTTTTAGCTGTCTACTTATTATTGGCTTTATCATGGATACTTGGCATGGATAAACTAAACATGCCTCCTATCCCTTCTGGTCTGTGAACTCTTCAAGGACAGGACTTGAGCAGGCTGTTTGGTGAATAATTTTTCTGTGCCAAATTTGTAAAATTCTGAACAAACATGGCAGATTCAGATTCACAAGTAGAGGCTGGGCATGGTAACTCAAACCTGTAATCCCAACAGTCTGGAAGGCTAAAACAGGAGCATGTCTCAAGGCCAGGAATTTGAGACCAGCCTGGGAAACATAGCAGAACTTGTCTCTACAAAAAGTTAAAAAAAAATTAGCTTGGCATGGTGGTGGATGCCTGTAGTCCCAGCTACTTGGGAGGATAAGTCAGAAGGATTTCCTGAACCCAGGAAATCAAGGCTGTAGTGAGCTGTGATGATTCATGCCACTGTATGTTAGCCTGGATTACAGAGTGGGACTCTTACTCAAACAAATAAACAAAACAAGCAAACAAATAAAAATTTAATTCATGTCAGCATATACCTTTTTAATGAATTAATCTATAATGCATTTTTAAATATTGTTGCTCTAGTTGATATTGTCACAATCTGTTCTGTAGTCTTAAGGGCACCTTAGGGTTTCTCCTTGAGGACAGGTACACTCATATTTGATGAATTTATTTTTTACAGTGATGTCAAATAAATACATTGGGAGATAATTTTTTTTCAACAAATAGTGCTGAAACAATTGGATAGCTATATATAAAAGAAAAAACTCAATGTTCATCTCACACAAAGAAAAATTAACTTGAAATAGGTTATATTTCTAAATGTAAGAGCTAAAGTTACAAAATATAAAAAAGAAAACAATAAATCATCTTATTGACTTTGAATTTAGTGAATAATTCTTAAATACCATTAAAAAGTTGCAATCTATTAAAAACTGGACTTTACCAAAATTAAAAATTTTGCTCTTCAGAATATACTGCTAATAAAAGAAAAATGCTATGATCACTCTGAAAAAAAAAATAGCAAAAACATGTACATAAAAATAACTTGTATCTAGACTATATAAAGTACTCTTAATTTAGGAAGAGAAAGATGAAACATCCAGTTTTTTTTAAATGGGCAAAGTATTTTAAAGATACTTCACCAGAGAAGCTGTACAAATGACAAACAAGCACTTGAGAGGATGCTCAATATTATTAGTCACTAGATAAGTACAAGTTAAAAACAGTGAGATACCTCTACACTTCTGTTGCAATGACTCAAATGAAAAAGACTGACAGTAACAAGTGTTGACAAGAATGTGGAACAAATATCACTCTCATTTCCTTTTGGTGGGAACATAAAATGGTGTAATTACTTTGAAAGCAGTTGGACAGTTTTTTAAAAAGTTAAAAATGTACTTCTTATAAGATCTATTGCTCCACTCTTAGGTAGTGACCCAAGGGGCTAAAAAAAGCATAGATCCATACAAACACTCACACATTAATTTTCATAGCATCTTTTTGCAGTAACCCCAAACTGGAAACAATCTAAATATCCATTAACAAGTAAGTACATAAACAAACTGAGGGATATCTATGTGATGGAATGGTATTTGGCAATAAAAATGAATAGACTGTTGGTACATGCAACATTGTGAAATCTCAAAATAATTATGCTGCCTGGAAGAAGCCAGACAGAAAAAAAGTGCACAATGTACTATTCTATTATATGAAGTTCCAGGAAATGAATACTACTCTATAAGGAGAAAAAGCAGATCAGTGATTGCTTGGAGGTGCAGGGAGGGGCAGGAGAAAAGAATTCCAAAAAATTATGAAGAAACTTTGGGGGTAAGGATTTTGGGTTGTTCATTTTGTGACTGTGATTTTAGTGTTACAAGCGTATATATGTTGAAATGTATCAAATTGTACATTTAACAAATTGTACAAAAGTTGTATTTTAAAATTGTATATCAGTATTACCTTCAATCAAAATTTTAAAAAAGTTGCTTCCCAACTGATATTTTTGCAATCTGTTTTGGAGGGTCAGAATAATCTGGTTTCTCTTTGGAAGGCCGATGTTGTCATCCAAAGAAAATGGGCTTCTGGGTTGTGTAGACAAAAATTGACACCATTAGTTTGCCATGTCTCAGAGAAATAAAATCAGGTACATTCTTCGGAGTTTTAGAATCGAAGTCCCTTCTCTTCTGGAAAACAGGCCTAATAATAACTACCACATAAGACTGATGAGAAGATTACACAAAGTAGGCAAAGCACCAAGCACAGTGATCCCCTGGACAGATCTTTCCCTCTTTTTTCCTTCGTTTTATCTCTTTTCCACAGAGTCAAGCACAATTTGCCTATGTAACAAATGTTCAATATATCTTTGTATTACTCACTATTTGCTTGTTTTAATTCAGCTAGTTAAGGGAAATCAGTCAAGAATTTTCCATCTAATTTTTTTAAATCGTAGGATAAAACAAAAGCAGAGGCCAGGTGTGGGAGGCCAAGCAATTTGGGAGGCAGAGGTGAGACAATTACTTGAGGCTAGGAGTTTGAGACCAGCCTGGGCCACATAGTGAAGCTCCATCTTTACAAAAGCATTTAAAAAAAATTAGTCAGGTGTGGTGGCATGCATCTGTAGTCCCAGTTCTTTGGGAGGTTGAGTCTGGAGGATTGATTGAGCCTGGGAGGTTGAGGCTACAGTGAGTTGTGATCATGCCACGAAAATTGTATATTTTTGGGTGAAATCTTGGGTGACAGAGTAAGACTCTCCATAAATAGATATAGATAGATAGATAGATAGATTAATAAACAAATATAACAAGAGGTGATACTTTGAGTACATATAATCAGAGCATGTGAGACAACTTGATACCTGACATGATTGTATATTCATTATAGTAGTGTGAACCTTTCCCCCATACACACAAAGCAACTAGTTAACATTTAATCATATACACAAAATATAAGACTCTTGGTCATGAATGTTTTGATCGGAAAACCTTACATAATTATTTTGAAAGTCCTGTTACATGAAGTTTTACAAATTATACAACACTCATCTCTTTAATTCATAAACGAGAAAAGGTGTGACTCGTTTAATAAAGCAGACATTCAGGAATTCAAACAACAAATGCTCTCTTTAGGCTTCAAGAAACTGTCCATATGGAGTATGGCATTGGTGGCAATTCTTTTAAGCAGTTCCTTATTGCTTCCTTAGCCTGATATAAAAGCCCAGGGAACTTAATACAAGAAGTATAAGTATTCTATTTTTAAATATCTGTAGTAAGGCCATAGAAGTGTTTCCTGTTAGCCTCGGGCATTCTGAACCTTGGTTGACACTTAAAGGTAGCTTGTTTCCCAGGATTGATTGGATCAGACAGAAAGTCCTTTATATATTCTTAGGTAACTATTGGGCAGAGACAGTTGCTAAAAAGCTGTATTATCAACTGGAAAAATCTAAAGCAGTTGCGTTTCTTCAAACTATGGTGTAGTGACCACTTAAAAATTTATGTCATATAGAAAAGCCAGCAAACAAATAAACAAAAAATATTTACAAATTTATTCTTGATTAGTTTGGAATCTGTATTGTTCAAATAGTGCTTGGAATGAAGTTTGTATTTGTTTAGAAATTTTTTTTTGGTCAAAGACTGCTAATCAGATTGTGCTGTGATTATAATGGAATCTTTAACATATTCAAGGATATTAACTTCCTCAAGAACCCATATATACTTTAAAATTTCTCACCCACAGGAGGCTCTTAGCCTTATAACAAACCATGCAATTCAACTGTATCTTTTCATTAAATGTAAATTCATGAGATTCAAATCACCTTTTAAAGGAGTTAGGTTATTCAAGAATAAATCAATAAGCAATAGGACCCTGTAGCTAACATTGCCAATCTCCTGATAACATCCCAGTGGCAATAATGCTTTATATATGACTTCCAATCTTCAGTCTACTTGCACCTGCAGCTCTACCTGGATATTGTATCTGGCTGTTGAAGCCTACTTTGATTGCCCACTAAGCAAGTCAACATTGCCCATATAGTCTTCACTTCCCTTCAGGTGGGTAGTAATACTCCACTCTCTTCTTCAGGGGGTGGGATAACTTTGAGGTTCATGTTTTTAACTATCTTCCAGTTCCCTAGATGAATTAAGCTCCAGTTGTACACAGTGGCAACTTGCTTGAGGACATATCCTTTATTAGTCCTTTTTAAAAATTTCACCTCCCCACTCTACTGCCAGTGTTTTCTGGAAACACCATTCAAATAAATTCTTGCATTGTAATCATCTCAGGATTTTCTTCTATAGGAATCTAAACTAAGACAGGCCCCTACACCCTTGAGTTTCAGCAGTGACTTTTGTGGAACATTTTTTTAGCACTTACATGTTCCTGGGAGGAATAATTGCTCTATAAATGCTTAGTGTGAGTCAGTTTTCAAGTAGTATGGTAATATACTATTAAACAGGGCGTTTATGAAGGCAGAGGACGTTATAAGGGAGAGTTCTCTTCAAAAGTCATCTTTCCTCTTTTCATACTTGGTGCAGGGAGGGCTGACTAGACCCCAGCAACCTCTTCATCAAATTTAGGAAGGACTCTGGGAAGGGGTACTTCTACTTTGAGCCTTGGCAAGTGTTGTCTGTAATATATTTTATGACATTCCTCCTAGTAGAAAATAGGGCGCTGTGTCAATTCAGAAGAAGTCCCAGAACCACCAGCCATGATATAGAGAGAATATTTTGTGCTCAATTACGTGCAAGAGTGCTGCTTAAAGATAATCCTCAATTATAGCTTATAAATGATGTCAAACATATTTCTGTTGTTGAGCAGGAATTAAAGACAAGATATGATGTATTTGAAGGGAAAACACATATGTATGACAATAAGCCTGTCTTTGTTTATTAATTGTATTTGCAGTGGAGTAAGCATCACCAGAGTGGAGAAGGAGACAGGATAAATATATAAGTTGTTTGTTGTATGGTGGAGGCAAGGCACAAAGTCGGTCTGTGGTGGAACATGATGTTGATGAAGCCATGTTCAGGAGGTCACTTTCTACCTGGATAGGTGAGTTTTATGCCAAAAAAATGGTTATAATCCCCTTGGCAGCAATCATAACCTCAGCTTCTCATGTCATGCAACGTAAATAACTTCTAACTCCTTTTTCTTGTAAAGACATGATGTGTTGAAAGGATACTTTAAGTTCCAACAATGCCATGGTGTGCTTGTCCACTGATTTCTCACTCTAATAATAAGCTTGAACTCTTGTGAGTGGGTGTGTTAGTCTCCTGAGGCTGACCTAACAAAATACCACAGACTGGGTGACTTGAACAACATAAATTAATCTTCTTACAGTTCTGAAGTGTAGAAGTCCAACATTCCAGCATCAAAGTTGATCAATGTTGGTTTCTGGTGAGGGATCTCTTGCTGGCTTGCAGATGGCCACTGACTCACACTAAGTTTTTAGAGAGTAATTCTCCCTCACAGGAGCATGTGAATTCTAAAAGAAGGCTCCACAGAAGTCACTAATGAAAACCAAGGGTGCACAGGTCTGTCTTAGTTTAGATTTCAATAAAAGAATCCTGAGATGATGATTAAAGTGCAAGAATTTATTTGGATGGTGGTTCCAGGGTTGGTTTCCAGTGAGGGCTCTCTTGCTGGCTTGCAGATGGCCACCTTTTTGTTATGTCTGCATATGGTCCATCCTCTGTGCACGTACTGAGATTGAGCTAGCTAGTTCTGGTGTTTCTTCCTCTCCTTATAGGGATACCAGTTCTACTGGATTAGGACCCTATCCTCAGGATGCCACTTCACCATTATTACTTTCTTACAGGCTCTATTCCCAAATACAGTCACATTGGTGGTTAAGGTTTTAATATAGAAATTTTGGAGGAGGGGAACAATTCAGTCCATAACAATAGGAGCTAAGAGCTTGAGTTCAGCCCATCTAAAGTAATTTCTGTTCTTCCTTCTTCTATTATCCTTAGAGGATGAAGGTTATGCAAACATGTCACATATTCTTTGACTTAGAGGCCAGAGAAAAGAATTTTTATTTCGTAAATATCTATTCTGTTGCAAGCTATTTATTGTAACACTTTAATTCTCACAACAATCAAATCCTATTGAAAGACCAGAATCCAAAATGGAGTTTCTCTGGTCTCCTTGAACTCATACATGACAATAGTCCTTTCCCAGAGCCCTAGTAAAAATGAATATCTCCCAAGAATTTGTCTTTCAGTTACCAGTCTAGCCTTCTTATCTATGTGATTAACCACCTGTGACTTACCCATCTATCCAGCTACTGGCTCACCTTTGTCTGTCCGGTTGTCAGAGATACGAGAAACAGACCCCATCGCCATGATGTGGGCTCCTGTGAATGCTTGCCTGCCCCCCTGCACCCCACCCCCCAAAAGAAGAAGCTTTGAAAGCTTTCAACCTCAAGCATTCACTGCCACACTTGCCTTTGAGAATTCAGGTCCTTTCTGTCTATGGGAAGTGGATAATAAACTTTTTCTTTCTTTACCTTCTATATAATTTTTGCTTTATTCCCTCAGTACCAGCCCACCAACCTAACACCTATGTAATAGGAACTTTCTGCCAGGAGCCGCAATCACTAGTAAAAGTAAGGTAAAAGGGACCTGAAAACAGGAAAAACGCCAGCTGGGAGCAAGGCCCCAGTAAAATGCGGTCATGACGGAGGCAAAGCCCCATGGATCCTGTTGATGGACCATCCCTAACTTTGAAGGATTGCATGCATAGGCTTGAGAATATTCCCTCTTTAATTGAGATAATAGATGTGCAAGTGGATGATGGCATTTGACAGCAAAAATTATACATAGGCATAATGGAGGTGAGATTGCAGCAAAAAGGGTGCCCCTTAGAATGTGCAAGGATGTGGAATTAGCAATAAACCTATGTATAAAAGTGTAAAAAAAGTTCAACAGCAAAAATCTCCCCCCCTGAAGGGACAAGGGAATGCAAATTTTGAAACCTTTAGCTAAAAAGGAAAAACAAGTACTTCCTCATATCCTTTATAAGTAACAACATTGACAGTTGTGATTGATGAGGAAGTGGGAAACTGAGACAGAGTATCTCCACAAACAGGTGTTTTTGGGAAAAACAAGTCACAGACATGCCTTTTGATTTAAGAAATATAATAGTTTAATTAGAAAGAGGGTTAAAATTAAAGTAAGGATTAGATATATAGCAGTTATAATTAAAAGATAAATGTTTATTATAGATGTAGGTATTAGTTAAATAGAAGGAATAGGAAATAATTAAGTTTTAAGGTAAACTTAAAATTATATACACTCAGTGTAGGTTTAAAATTAAATACATTTAGGATTAGAAGTAAGATTAATTTCATATATAAGTGTAGATTTAGACATAAGTTTTGTTTAGAAATATAAAACGTAAAATGGGTAGAATTAAGAAAATAGATAGAACAGCGAAGGAAGAGATTCAGTTGGCCTAGAGGTCACAGGACATGGCTGATAAATTCTTGGCAGCTGGTATTTTGTTACATCACCTGTAGCAGGAAGGAACAAAATGAAACTTGTAAAGGTCAACTTTCCCCCAAACAAAAGAAAAAATGTGATGTAAACATTTAATGTGTAACATGGGATACATTTTGTGGGTAGAGGGGTCAGTAAAAAACCTATATAAGCTTGTAAGAATTGAATAAAAATTGGCAGAGTCTTGAACTCTCCCCAGGAAGAAGGATCCTGTCGTGTTCGTCTTTTCTTTTTCGCCGCTTCCCAATTCCCCCGTCTCAAGCCCTGACTGTCTCCTGGAGCTGGACTCCAGCAACTTTCTTATTTTCTGAACTAGAAAATAGAGGGTCAGAAAAGTTAGGTGTGTGATTCAGGATCCAAACACAAAAATTCTTGTTTTTTTTCCTACTCCATTCTTCTCGATGGGGAATTATTTTTGATAATTGGTTATGATTCTAATTTTCTTTACTCATCTCTGATATTCAGCTTTTATCAGTTGTTAAAGTTTCATGGTGAGTCTTCTAGAAAGAGACATACACTTAAAGAGTTATTGATTGCTAAATATTATTTTTATTGAAGATTAATTATACATAAGTAAAATCATTTTGAAAG
This sequence comes from Cephalopachus bancanus, assembly GCA_027257055.1. Taxonomy (NCBI): domain Eukaryota; kingdom Metazoa; phylum Chordata; class Mammalia; order Primates; family Tarsiidae; genus Cephalopachus; species Cephalopachus bancanus. The sequence continues at coordinate 4,555,072 of JAPVLO010000307.1, forward strand.
CATATCAATGAATGAAAAGAGCATTTATTTAACAAATATTAATTTACAAGAAGAATGTTTCAGGATGAAAATGTTGGATGGTTGTAAGGATTACTAAACATGATGGACTTACATTTCATTCTGCATGTGGAATTCAAGGGCAGAGCTTGTCCTACCACCTTATTCACTTATCTATTCTGTAAATATACATGAAATTCTTATTTTATGCACCTTTTTGTGCTAGGACTTACACTAACTGTTTATAGTAAGGAATGTATTTGAGGTACATTTTACTCTGGTGAAGGCAATAATAGTCTGGAAAGCTATTGAAAAAGAAGATGCAAGATAGAAGAACAAACTGATCTAGATGGGAAAAAATCTGTTTCTCTATCTTTTTTAATGTCAAACTTTTACTTTGCCCCAAACTTGATGTGTATTAAGAGGAATTGGTATAACCTGCAATAATGGTGACTTTAATACATATCTTTTTCAGCAAAGAAATATAATTCAATATACCCAAATCATTGATTACTTGTATACTGAGTCTTGAAGATGTCTTTGAGTTTATGTGAACCCATTTTCAGCCCTTTTCAGGGCTGCAGTAGGTGCTTCAGCTTCTATGTGAAGACTTCTCGTGATAAATTTTAAAATGTATATTCTGGCTGGGCACAGTGGCTCATGCCTGTTATTTCAGCACTTTGGGAGGTAGCGGCAAGAGGATTACCTGAGCCCAGGAGTTTGAGACCAGCCTGGACAACTTGATGAGACCTCATCTCCACAACAAATCAAAAAAATTAGATGGGCATGGTGGCATGTGCCTGTAGTCCCATCTACTTGGAAGGCTGAGGAAGAAGTATCACCTGAGCCCAGCAGGTTGAGGCTGCAGAGGCCATGAGCATGTCATTGCTCTCCAGTCTGGGCAATGTGTCATTGCACTCCAGCCTGGGCAACAGAGTGAGAGTCCAACTCATAGATATAGATATAGATATAGATATAGATATAGATATAGATGACACTTAGTGTGAAACCATAAGGAAGTATTACTACAAATACAATTGACATCCCCCAAACTGAAAGGTTCATGTATTTGTTGTAAAGGTTTTTTGTTTTTGTTTTTCCTCTTAGCAATGTGTTATTTCTTTTTTTTAAATATGCTTTCTTGCACATATGACCCTTAAGATGCTAGTCACACTCTTTCATGTTCACTAGGTACTTTCCCTGCATTTCTTTCCCATTATACTTCACAGAAATCTTTCCTTAGGGGTAATTAAGTTTTGAGTTGTGGCTGGTGCCTTGAGTTGTCAGCATTCTGTTAACTGTTCACACACAAACCCAAACATGTGCACATGCAAACTCATTGGTAACTAATAACAATGATTTTTACTATGAGCTCACTGCCTGGGAAAATAGTCTTCTTTCTTAGAAAGAAGTTGATGTGATCTACCACCACAATCATTGATTTATGGTTCTCTATGCCTAAAGGAACAACACAAGTCTATTTCAAGATGGTAAGATAGCACCTGAGAATGCTGATTTAGGAATTCAAACAATGAAGATCCTCCAGAACAACTGGTCTCAAATCACAAATACAGATATCAAGATATTAATAGAGAGAATGAATAGAACTGAGGAGAGACAAGAGAAAAGAATGAAGGAGTTGATAACAAATGACAGTAACAAAGAATACGGCAAACAAAATAAATAACAAACGGACAAGCATAGAGCAGAATTACCCAAGAAGAAGAAAGAATCTCAGAGCTTGAGAGTCAAAATATGGAGCCAACCCAAACTGTTAAAAACACGGAAAAGAAGCTTAAAAAGATGAAACAAAGCCTCCAACAGATGTGCAATTATATCAAGAGGCTGAACCTATGATTAATTGGCATTCCTGAGGCAGATAGAGAGACAGAGACCACCCTGAAATAAACATTCCATGAAACTATCCAAGAAAATTTCCCTCATCTCATCAGAGACATGAGAATTAAAACCCAAAAGATACAGAGGACCCCTGAAAGACATTAAATAAGAAGGCCAATTTCTAGACACATAATAATTTGCTTACACAAAGTATGCATAAAAGAAAAATTATGAAAGACAGTAAGAGAGAAAGGTCAGACTATCTACTGGGGAAGACCAATTAGAATAGCAGCAGACTTGTCTGTAGAAATGCTATAGGCTAGAAGAGACTGGAGTCCAATCTTCAAAAATTCTCAAAGATAAACAATTCCAACCAATAATTTCCTGTGTAGCTAAACTAAGCTTCATCAGTGTTTGAGAATTAAAATCCTTCCTGAACATTCAACCCTTAAGAGTTGAAACTGCCTCCAGACCAGCTCCATAAGAAACACATAAGAAAGTATTAAACACAGACGAATGAAAGAGAGAGAGAGAAAAAAAAAAAAAATGGCCATGCTCTTCCTAAGAATGCAGGAAAAATACTGAAAACACACACATATATCAACCCCCAAATCAAAAGAAAACAAACAACAAATAAACAATGAAAAAACAACAAACTCTATAAGAACTTTATAACAGGGACAAACTCTCACCTCTCAGTAATTATTCTGCACTGAAAAGACATAAAATGGAAAAGAGGATTTAAAAAAAGGACAACAATATACTGTCTCCAGGAGACTCATCTCATCAGAATGGACACTCACAGACTCAAAGAAAGAGGATGGAAAACAAATTTTCAGGTGAACAAAACACACAAAAAGCAGGATTTGCAATCTTAATTCAGACAACATAGCCTTTAAGTTATTAAAAATTTAAACAGATATAGAAGATTACTACATAATGATAAAGGGTTCAAGCTATCAACAGGAAATATCCATCCGAAACATATCTGCACCTAATATAGGAACACCAACCTTTGTACAGCAGCTTCTAGTTAAACTACAAAAAGATATTGACTCTAACACCATTATAGCTGGGGACTTAAATACCCCACTAACATGCCTAGTTAGATCATTGAGGCAAAAATTAACAAAGAGATGCAGTACCTCAACTTCACACTTGACCAAATGAACTTAATAGGTACCTACAGAACACTTTATCAAATAACCACAGAGTATACATTCTACTCATCACAACATGGAATATACTCCAAGATTGACCACATACTCGGCTATAAATCAAGCATAAGCAAATTTCTTAGGATCAAGATACTGCCACGCACCTTCTCAGACTACAGTGGAATAAAATTAAATATCGACATCAACAAAGTTCCCCTGAAACCCACAAAGACATGGACACTAAACAGCAAGATGTGGGACAACTCTGGGGTCAACATGGAAATCAAAACAGAAATTAAAGATTGCTGGAAGCAAATGAAAATAAAGAAACATCTTACCAAAATCTGTGGGATGCCATGAAATCAGTACTAAGAGGGGAATTCATATCTCTAAGAACACACATGAAGAATATGGAAAGATCACAAGTTAACAGCCTAACACATCACCTAAGGGAGCTGGAAAAAACAAGATCACCAAAACCCTAACTTCAGCAGAAGAATCCAGATCACCAAAATAAAAGCCCAAATACAGGACATAGAAAACACAAATATAATAGAAAAAAAATCAACAAAACAAAAAGCGGGTTCCTTGAAAGGATAAACAAAATTGAAGGACTCCTAGCTAGAGTGACCAAGAAAAAGAGGAAACAAGTCCAAATAAACACAATCAGAAATGCAAAAGTTCAAGTCAAAACTGACCCCAAAGAAATCCAAAATATTATCAGAAATTACAATGTACAAACTCAAAAACCTGAATGAAATGGAGGACTTTCTAACATTACACAACCTCCCAAGGTTGAAATAAGAAGAAATTGAGACCCATAACAACCCAGGAAATGGACTCTGTGGTAAGAAAACTACCAACAACAACAGGAACAACAAAAAAAAAAAACCCCAAAATCAAAAAACCCTGGATTGGATGTCTTTCCAGTGGAATTCTACAAAACATACTAGGAGGAACAGATACCAATCCTATTTAAAGTTTTCCAGGTAATCAAGAAAGATGGAGCTCTCTCCTAATCATTTTATGAAGCTAATATCACATTGATACCCAAACCAGATAAAGTTCCAACAAAGAAAGAGAACTACAGACCAATATCCTTGATGAACATAGATGCAAAAATTCTCAACAAGATTTTTGCAAATTGGATCCAATGACACATCAAATGTCACCCACCATGACCAAGAAGGCTTATCCCTGAGATGCAGGGTTATTTCAACATCCACAAGACCATAAACATAACTAAATACATCAATAAATATAAAATCAAGAAACACGTGACCATATCATTCGATGCAGAAGAAGCTTTTGATGAAATCCAGCATAACTTCTTGATAAAAATCCTTGAACGCCGCATAAATGGAACATACCCCAAAATAGTAAGAGCCATCTACAAGAAACCCACAGCCAACATACTGCTAAACAGACAGAAATTGGAACAATTTCCCCTAGAAACCAGAACAAGACAAGGCTGTCTACTCTTACCTCTCCTGTTCAACATAGTGTTGGAAGTCCTAACTAGAGCAATAAGACAAGAGAAGGAAATCAAGGGTATCCAAATAGGAAAAGAGGAAGTTAAGTCATCCCTTTTTATGGATGACATGATCCTATACCTTGAAAACCCAAGAGAAACTGTCAAAAACCTCCTTGTACTGATAAAGGACTTTGGTAAAGTCTCAGGGTTTAAAATGAATATTCAAAAAGACAGTTGCATTCCTATACACCAACAATAAAGAGGCAGAAACCCAAATACAAAGCACAATCCCATCCACAATAGAAAACACACACACACACACACACACACACACACACACACACACACACACAAACACACACAAATGAAATACTTCAGCATCTCCCTAACTGGAGAAGTGAATGACTTTTACAAAGAAAACTACAAAACACTACTGAAAGAAATCAAAGAAGACACAAATGGAAAAATATTCCATGCTCATGGATTGGAAGAATTAACATTGTGAAGATGTCCTATCAATTCTACCAAAGGCAATCTACAGATTTAATGCAATTACCATTAAATTACCAACATCATTCTTCTCAGACCTGGAAACAGCAATACAGAAATTCATATGGAAACATAAAAGATCATGAATAGCCAAAACAATTCTCAGCAAAAGAAACAAAATGGGAGGTATCACACTTCCAGACTTCAAACTCTACTATGAAGCTACAACAATCAAAATAGATTGGCACTGGTATAAAACCAGGCATATAGATTAATGGGACAGGATAGAGATTCTGTAGCAAAATCTCAATTTCTCAACCAACTCTTCTTCAACAAAGCCTCCACCAACAACCACTGGGGAAAGGAGAACCTATTCAGTAAAAGATGCTGGGAAAACTAGCTGAACATATACAGGAGACAAATAGGACCCTAATGTATCTCCATACACAAAAATCACCTCTAAATGGACCAAAGACCTAAATGTAAAACCTCAAACTATAAGAATCCTAGAAGAAAATGTAGGAAACACCCTTAAGAAAATTGGAATAGGCAACCAATTCCTGATCAACTCTCCAAAAGCACATGCCATCGATAGACAAATGGGACCTCATCAAACTGAAAAGCTTCTGCAAAGCAAAATAAACATCAAGAGAGCAGGAAGACAGTCCACAGAATGGGAAAAAATACTTGCCAATTGTATATCTGACAAAGGCTTAAAATCCAGGATCAACAAGGAACTCAAAAGTATCAAAAGGAAAAAAACCTAACAACCCTATTAAAAAACGGGTCAAAGATATGAATAAGCACTTCTCAGAAGACATATGAGCAGCCAACATATACATGAAAAAATGCTCAGTCTCACTAATCATCAAAGAAATGCAAATTAAAACGATACTGAGATACTACCTAACTCTAGTCAGGATGGTCATCATCAATAATTCAAAAGACAACAGATACTGAAGAAGATGTGGGGGAAAAGAGAATACTTCTATACTGTTGGTTGGTATGTAAACTAATGCAACTAATGTAAAACACTACAGTGCTTTCTAAAAGATCTAAAAATTGGCTTTCCATATGAAACAGAAACCCCCTTCTAGGAATATATCCTGAGGAACTCAAATCTCATTATAAAAAAGATACCTGTGCATGCATGTTTACTGTAGCATTATTCACAATGCAAAATTATGGAAGCAACAATGCTGTCTATTGAAAATGAACTGGATAAAGAAATGTGATACATTTACACAATGGGATATTTGCAGTCACAAAGAAAAATAAAATTATGAACTTATCAGCAACTTGGGTGAAATCAGAGTCAATAATATTCAGGGATTTATCACAGAAACAAAGAGCTGAGTGCTACATGTACTCACTCATAAGTGGACCCTGAACATTTATCATAATACTACAAAAAAGGGATTCGCAGTAGTGGGACATTACCAAGAGAGGGAGTAGAGGGACACATAACATCATTAAGGGTACCAAGCTTTACCTGTTTGATGGCCACTTATGCTCTAACCCAGAATTGTACCCCACATCTTTAAAATAAAAAAAAAAAAAGCTGCACATTTCTAATATTGGACTCCTGCTTAATTCATGCTGAAGATAACAACAGTGAATTTTTGGATATTATCTTAAATTTCATTTGTTTCTTCCAACTAGTTTTTGAAATGAGAACTTTATGAATCTATTTCACGAGAGGAAACTGTGGTTTGTGGATTTAGATAACTCTGCTAGGCACACCAACAGCAAATTGTAGTGCTGACATTCAGAATCATACTTTTTTCTTTTATTCAGAAAAACTTATTGATCCTTTATCAAGTGCCAGGTACTTTTCTTCTATGTGATTTACAGGTATATTTGGGGAACATAGCAGTGAACAAACTGGAAAATATTTCGATCTTCAAGTTGGGGACCTGGGGGGAAAAAATATAAAATATATTAACAGAAGTATAACATTATAGATAAAGATCAAATAAACAGGTAGAAAGAAATAGAATTTCAAATGAGTATTAGTGAGAAATAGAAAGCAGGCAAGAAGAGGAAGAGAGTTTGTAGGGGCAGATTGCAATTTGAAATTACGGTGAGGGTGAAATTAAAGAAGGAATATAAGGATTCCTTCTTAAAGGAAGAAGAAGGGTTTTAGGAAACAACAATGTGCATATCTGGGGAATGAGGGCCCAAGGTAGAGGGAAAGATGTGAAATTCATGAGGTAAGAATGTCTACAGCACATTACAGGAACAGAAACACATTGGTGAGTGGAGGACGAGAGGGCTTAGTGTGAAAAGTAAAAGACAATGAAATCAGAAAGGAAATGGAGGGCTCGTTCTCAGGGCTTTGAAGGCATTTTGAAGGCCTTGGTTTTGGTTTGAATAAGCCATTGAAAAAGTCTGAATGATATAATCTGACCTATGTTTTAACAGAACATTTCTGGATGCCATGTGATTAGAGACTACAGGAGAGTAAGGACAAGAATGGGGAGACTAATAATTGACTCAAAAAAAGTTATTTACTGCCGGTGGCTCAGCCTGTAATCCCGCGCCTTTGGGAGGCTGAGGTGAGTGGATTGCCTGAACCCGCGGGTTCGAGACCCGCCTGGGCAGTGAGACCTCATCTCTACAATAAATCAAAAAATCAGCTGGGCGTGGTAGCGCATGCCTGTAATTCCAGCTACTTGGAAGGCTGAGGCGGAAGGATCGCCGGAGCCCAGCGGGTCGAGGCTGCGGTGGCCAGGAGCGGCCACTGCACTCCAGTCTGGGCAACAGAGTGAGACTCCAACTCAAAAAAAAAAAAAAGTTATTTACTTAAAGTTATGCCTTCTACTCAGTAAAAATATAAATCAGGGATTGGCAAAAAATGACCCATAGATCAGTTTGTATAATCATTTTCTCTTACATACTATAAAAGAAATATTATGAGCAGAAGGCTAAAAATAATTGTGTAGGGATGTTAATTATATCCAGTGTTATTTTAAATATATTTTTAACTAAAAAATATACAAAAAATATTTTGACTGACCTCTGACTCTTGGTTCTGAAACTTTGCTTGCTATTTGTCTGGTATACACATTAGTCCCAAAGAGAAAATAAGCCAATGAAATAAGTCAAAGAAACAAGGTTCTTACACTTTGAAAAGGTCTTGAAAAAGAAAAAAAGAGAAGACAGAAAGGAAGAGGAGGAGAAGGAGGAGGGGCTACAGAAACTGTATATAACCCACAAAGTCAAAGATATTTAAAAACTTTAAAACATTTGCCAAAACCTCAAGTAAAGCATCTGGGTGGAAGTAGGTCCCCAAAATCTAAAGAAGAGATACATGAGTAAATTAGTTGTTGAAAGAATTGTAAGTGATAGATGTAAAAAAAAAATCTAAGGCTTCATTCCCAAGCTTCACAAACAATGCCGTTCATTTTCAGTGAGCTGTTGAAAAATAGTCTAGTTCACAAAACAGTAAAGCAAAAAGCACTATCGTACAAAAACAATATTATTTAAAAATTTATGTAGCAACAAAGAAAATGATAAAAGTAGCACAAAGCATTTTTATAACACTTAAATTTTAACAAAACATTTTCATGCAAATTACCTAATTTAATTATCAAATCAACTACAAAAGATAGGTATGATCCTCCCATTAGAAATTACCATATCCAAAATTCTTAGTGATTGTTCCCAAAATAACATGACTATAAGGTAATGTTTTCAATAAGCCTGATGTGTGATCATCTATTTTCAGAATTCTTATGGGAAACCTTTGCCCAATAATTGTACCAGCTTGTTATTTGTTTAAAAAAATACAATCAAGAGATTATTCTTCACTGAACTCTCCTCAAATTATATCAAGGAACTATAGTTAAATGCCATGACTTCAAGCCATTTCTGCTTCTGGAGAGATTAGAAAAGGTTTATAATATTTGTCTTCATTTAAAACAATTTGGGTCTGAGTAAAAATTTTTGTGTCTTACCAACCTCAGTTTCTGTCTTACCAATCTCAGCCTTATTGGGGATTGAAGTACATATTTTCTCTGACATACTATAAAGGAAATATTAGGAGCAGAATGGTAAAATAAATTGTGTAGGATGTTAATTATATCCAATGTTATTTTAAATATGTTTTTAAACTAAAAAATATACAAAAAATATTTTTACTGACACTTAGTTCTGAAACTTTGCATGCCATTTGTATGGTATACACATTAGCCCCAAAGAGAAAAAAGCCAAAGAAACAAAGTTTAAACTAGATAAAGTCATGTATAGGAATTTCCAAATCTTGTGTGTCATGCTGAAGATTCCAGTTCCTAGGACAATAATACATGGCTCCATTGTCCTGACACCCAAGAGTACTTCTCCTTTCTTGTGAATATCTGGAGTTTTGCTTTTGGACCTAGATGGCATGCTCACAATTGGCAAATTGTGTTGATCATATTTTAATCTAATATATTGCTCCCCTATTAACTTGAAAATAAATGATGTATTTGCTTTCTAGACATATTCCAGAAAGGACAAATTGACTTATCCATGCAGAATAATCCACTGGTGAATTTCTTTCAGGATACACCAAAATTGATCTAGGATATGATCTTACATATTTGGATCCTGCAAACCAACCAAATGGAAAACCTGGGTTGCAAGGTTTAATGAGTAGAAAATGTGGGATGATACTATACTGAACCGGTGGTCCCTGACCTATTCTGAGGAGATTTGAGTCCAGTGGCAATGGAAAACACAGAATTTGAAGTAAGACCTCCTCCTAGGCATGCATGACTTCATTACAGATAACGCCACAGTGATAACTTTGCCAAAGACTACAGAAAATAAACAGATGATGATGATGCTGATGATGATGATAGATGGATAGATAGATAGATAGATAGATAGATAGATAGAAATAGATGACAGATAAAATAACATATGATGTGTACATAAGAAAGAGGCACATAGGCCAGAGCATTCTGAACCAGGATTCAAAGTCTGGCTGGGCCACTACTACATGGATCATCTGAGGAACGTCTAAAACTTAAATAATGTTATACAGTCGTGAAAAGAAAAGAGGAGACACTGCCTACTGGGAAGAGATGTCATAGGGTGCAGCCTTCACAGGTCTCACAACCACCGTCACGTCCTCGGAAACCTTCGCAGCTGGGTTCGTGGCCCCCGAACAGGGCGGCCATGGAGATAGAAGGCCAGGAGACGCTGGCTTGCTCTTGGACTGAGCTTGAGCAAGCCTTGCCCCTGTGACCCGGAACACAGAGCCATCGACACTCAGCTGAGGGGTGCCCAAGTCCAGTAGTCCCCACGGATTCCCACAGAGTAGCTCACCTGCTGCCAATCATCTGCAAGCAGCAGTAGGAATTCCCCCCCGCACCAGAACATCCACCTGCGCGAGGCCGCTGCCGTTATCGCCTCTCCTCGTGCCCTCGTGGGTCCACGCGCCCTCCTGACACGCCCCCTCCCTGTCACGAGCCCCATTGAGACGTCACAGGCGCGCAGCTGGCCAGTGTGTGCTTGGCTGAGAGAGGAGTTAGTCGCTGGGAGACTCCTTCCCTGGCTTGCTCTTTCCTGGCGATCGCAGCCCGAATAACCCGCTCGCAATGGGCAATTTACTCACTTTCTTATTCGCGAAATTGGTTTTCTGGCCCCGCCGGCGACGCTGGCGACGGCGGATCCCAATGGTCCCCGCATTCCGCCAGGCTCCTCCGCTTGGCCCGGCAACCCCGCAGCTTTTGAGCCTTCCCCTCTCCCTGTTCCTGCCCGCAGGCTGTTGAACCCGCGTCTTGGTTCTGTGCCTCCATCCCCCAGACTCTACATCGCGCCGAAGGAGCTGTGTCCTCTCCTGCGGGCCACAGGCTCCTCTCTAGGGTGCCCCACCACCATCCCCCACCTGCATCCTGGAGTCAAGTCCTAGAGAAGAAACCAGTGCTGTTGGCGGGGAAGTCGCTGAAATATGGACACTTGACCTCTGCAAGGATGGCTCCTTTCAGCCGCAAGTATACCCTTCTTTCTGCCTTTCCCACCTGAGCAGGTCCTCAGTCCTATAAAACTGATACCATCCAGGCTCCCCAAGGGGATCAAGGGGAGGGCCCAAGGAGACCCGAAAAGGTCATGCAAGAGGACGATCAGGTTGGGACTAAAGAGCAGGAGGTCAAGAAAAAGACCCACAGTAACAAGCAGGAAGTGTCATTGACAGCTAGGCCCCTAGAGACCAGGGGAGAACTCACTTCCGCAGGGGGCTGGCCTGGGCTTCTGGAAGGAAACAACCCTTGCACAAACTCAAGAAACTTGAGTGAGAAGACGAAGGTGAGCTCCCTGTGTGAAGAACATACCAATCCCAGCACACGCAACTCTGCTGGAGATGTCCCACCTCTTGGGACAGACCAGCCATGCTCCCAGCCCCAGTCCCAAACTTCTCTTTGTTACCGACAAGTCCACCGAGGAAATGCTGGAATGTCCAGTTTTCCAGGCTTGCTAATGTTGCTGACGCTGTATTAAGGAGATGCAGGGCAAGGAGCCACCACACATTCCACCAAGTAGCTCTTCAATAGGAGCTGCCAGTCATAGGCCCTGCCAAAGACCATTATCTATTCCACTGCCACTGCTGCTACCATGTCCATTGCAGCTGTTGTAGAATCAAAGTGAGCTGCCCCTTCACACTGAATGTCCCCAAATGACTAGTTAGAATGATTTGAGTTCTTCGTGGAAATACATTGAATCTAAAAGAAATTGTAAAATCCTGCAGCATAAGACAGAATGGAACACAAATCATGGCAAATTGTTTCCCTACCCAGGCTGCTAGATCTCCTACCTGCCTGCCTGTCTGCCTTCTATACCCAAACCCTGATCCTTTAAGTCTCATTTCAGCAGAAGAAGTTCCAGACGTCCATGTGTGTAGATTCCCATCTTTCTTTTTTCTTCCTCTTCCCTCATCCAGTCCATGCAACCATGACCCCTGCTCCCTACGGCAGGCATATCAATTCTACAGGAGTCATTTCTGCATATCAGGTAATACATCTGCTCACTTGACTTCACAGCCCACTTCAGACCTTGGGATCATTTACATTGACAATACTCTTTTTTCTAAAGCTGTGTCTTTCAGACCCACCCCAGCTTCTGGGTGAGTGGATTCCCATTTTCCCCAATTCAAAACTGCGTGCACGGCAGTGGCACCCTGAGAAGTCACCACAGTGAGAAGTCATTCGTCCATCTACCTTATTTTCTCCACTCCCACTCCAACTTTTGACCATCCTTTATGTTGGAAAATAACCTATAAGCTCAAATTAAGAACACCCCAAGGGCCACAGAGGGTCCCAGTCTCCCCAGTTTTTACAAGACTTCTAGAGGAACAAGTTTCTTTAATGACCTTCACTCTAGTGAGCAGCACATCTGAAACAGTATCCAAGCTAACCTTTGACTACAGTGCCATAGATACCAAGGCTGTCAGGTTCCAGTCCCCCCCTGTATCCAGGAAAGTTCCACAATTCACACAGAGAACCAGAGATCCCATTGATAAATGTAGGATGTGCAATAAATAAAAATACTGTGGATTTGTCGTGTCTCCTTTTGGGTAAAAACACCAGTGAATCACCCAGCCAGGTTTCCCCTTGTGACTTTAGTGTAGCCAGAACTGTTGATAATATACTTGCATTTGGAGACTCCTGGGAAAATGACTGTGCCTGTGCTCAAGAATGAAAAGCAGTCACTGGGTCACCCTGGCACCTGCTAAGAGCTTCAGGAGCCACCATTCCAAGGCTGACTGCTCTTATGGATCTCATTAAACAATGAGAAACCCTCTCCACATAGGATTACCTAGAAAAGACATTGGTCCATGAGAAAGGCACTCAGTCCCTTTAAGGTAAATTTAACCTGCTCTTATTACATAAGACAGAGGCCCAAAAAATCAAATGCTCTGTGTGCACTTGTGTATGAGTGTGTGCGTGTGTGTGTGTATGTATGAGGGACCATGGGGTGCACCAGTTTATTTACAAGACACTTTACATTCACCATGAAGAGTACAGGAGACCTGCAATACCATAAACTGAGCCTTGATATAAATAGCAAACAAAATAGGAAAATAATATCAGAGCTTATAGAAAAGACTTTCAAGTTAATCCAATCAGAACAAAAAACAGAAAAAAAGAATCAAGAGAATGAGGCACAGTATTCAAAAAATGTGGGATAATGTAAAATGTCCAAATCTGAGGTTCATGCATGTTCCTGAGGAAAGAGAGAAAGCTTGGGTATAGAAAACCTATTTCAGGAAAAAATTTAGAAAACCCTCCTTGACTTTACCAGAGATTTAAAAATCCAGGTGCAGAAAATCCAAAGGAAGTTTCCTTGCAAAGAGGTCTTCTTCAAGGTTTATAGCAGTAGTCATTAGATTATGCAAAGTCAATATGAAGGAAAAATTCTAAGAGCATTGAGACAAAAGCATCAAATAACATAAACAGGCAAACTGATCAGACTAACAGCAGACTTCTCAGCAGAAACTTTATAAGCCAGAGGGCATTGGGACACTATTTTCAATCTCTTCAAATAGATTAACTGTCAGCAAAAGATTTTGTATTTCACAAAATGAAGTTTTATAAATGAAAGAGAAATAAAGACTTTCTCAGACAACCAAATGCTAAGGAACTTTGTAATTTGTCACCAGTAGACCAGTAGACCAGTACTCTACAATAGTACTCAAAGAAATTCTAAACATTGAAACAACAAATCAAAACGCACAGTAGACAAACACTGCAAATATAAAAATTCACAGAACCTAGAGAATACTGGCACAATGAAGAAAACAAAGCAACCAGTAAAAACAAAACAACATAATGAATGGAGCAGTACCTAACGTCATTACTAAGACTTAAAGGTTATGAGCTTAATACCCATGTAAAACACATTAATTTCTAGAATTCTTTAAAAAGACACAATCCAAACAACTGCTGCTTTCAAAAGACTTACTTTTCAAACAAAAATTTTTGTAGTCTCAAAGTAAAAAAGTGGAGTAAATATTCCACGCAAATAAAAACCAAAACAAGCAGTAGTAGCAAGTCTCATACCAGATTAAACAGACTTTAAGTTAACAAAAGTGAATAAAGACAATGTCATTATATAATGATAAAAGTATCACTCCAACAATGAGATATATTCTTAAATATATATGTCACTAACACCAGAGGTTCCCAGAATTGTAACACATTTTATTAGACTTAAGAAAAGAGATAGACAGCAATACAATAATGGGGGAGATTTCAACACTCTTTTGACAGCAATAGAAAAATCAAGGCAAAATGTCAACAAAGAAGAGTTAATCTGGAACCTACTGCAAATGGAACTAACAGACATCTAGAGGATATTATACCACAAAAATATGGGAAATACATTTTTCTCATCAGTACATGGAACATTCTCCACAACAGTTTGTATGATAGGCCATAAATCAAGTCTCAGTAATAAAAAAAATTCCAAATTATATCAAGCACCTACTCAGACCACAGTGGAATAAACTAGAAATCAAATCCAAGAGAAACTCTCAAAACCAGACAAATACATAGAACTTTAACAAACTGCTCTCAAATGATCTTTCAGTCAACCCTGAAGTCAAGCTGTACATTTTTTAAAAATTTTGAAATGAATGTCAACAGCAACACAAGTTATCAAAACTTCTGTATCACACTATAAACTGTGATCACAGGAAAATGTATGGCGCTTAATGTCTATCTTGAAAAAAACTGAAAGGTCACTTTTTTTTCTTTTTTTCTTTTTTTAAAGATGTGGGTTACAATTCAGAGTTAGGTATACAAATGTTGATTATGCATGTACCCGTGTTTATGAGGTGTGCCCTTCCCTCCCCTGACAGTTTCCCTCAACTGCCAATCCCACTCCCCCTTGCCTGGCAGTTTCCCACTACTGCCAACCCCTTTCCCAAAGTGTTAAGATAGTTGTTTAAGATCCACCTAGAAGTGAGAACATATGGTACTCTTTTCTTTGTTTTTGTGATACATCACTGAATATTATAGACTGTAAATCTTTCCAAGTGGCTGTGAAGTCCATATATTTGTCCTTCTTTATGTCTGCATAATTCTCCATTATGTATGTGTACTACATTTTTATATGTACCACATTTTTTAATCCAGTCCAGCTTGGATGGGCAGCACGGTTGGTTCCATGTTTTTGCTATTGTGAATAGAGCTGTAACAAACATGCGCATGTGGGTCTCTTTTTTGTAGAATGATTTGAATTCCTCTGGGTATATTACCAATAGAGTGACAGCTGGGTCATATGGAAGGTCAATTTCTAGTACTTTCAGAAATTACCACACTGTCTTCCAAAAGGTTTCACTAGTTTCTAATCCCACCAGTAGTGTAGAAGTGTTTCTTTTATTCCACATCCTCACCAGCATCTTTTTTTTTTTTTTTTTTGAGTTGGAGTCTCACTCTGTCGCCCAGACTGGAGTGCAGTGGCCGCTTCCGACCACCGCAGGCTCGCCTGCTGGGCTCCGCGATCCTTCCGCCTCCGCCTTCCGAGTAGCCGGAATTACAGGCATGGGCTACCATGCCCGGCTGATTTTTTGATTTATTGTAGAGATGAGGTCTCGCTGCCCAGGCGGGTCTCGAACCCGCGGGATCAGGCAATCCACTCCCCTCAGCCTCCCAAAGGCGCGGGATTACAGGCTGAGCCACCGAGCCTGGCTTGTTGCTTGTTTTATTAATGATGGTCATTCATACTGCGTTAGGTGGTATCTCAATGCGGCTTTGATTTGCATTTCTCTGATGATGAGTGAGAGTGAGCACTTCTTCATGTGTCTATTGGCTACCAGTGTATCTTCTTTTAAGAAGTGTCTATTCATGTTTTTGCCCACTTTTTAATGGGGCTGTTTGTATTTTGTTCTTTTGGTGCATTCCTTGTAGATCATAGATGTTAAGCCTTTGTCAGATAAACAATTGGGAAATATTTTTTTGAAAGGTCACATATTAACAAGCTAACATCAATCCACGTGGGAAATGGTGGGGGGGGGGAGAATACCCTAATTCAAATCTAGCTGAAGAAAAAAACAAGAAAGATTGGTACAGGAGTAATCAAAATTGAAACAAAAATTACCTTGAATCAATAAAAAAAGGTTTTTTTAATAAAGAAAAACAAAATTGGTAGAATACTAGCTAGACTGCTTAAGAAAAGAAAAGGAAAGAATATTCAATTTAGGCAGAAATAGAAATGGCAGCATCACATCTGAGATTATTATGAACACTTCCATCCAAACAAAATATACAGTCTAGGAGAAATGGATACATTCTCAGAAGCATGCAGATCACAAAACATAAACTCAGAAATAATGGAATCATTAGCATACCAAACATGTGTACTAGAGTGAATCAGTAATTAAAAGACTGTCAACAAAAAAGGGTCCAGGATCTTACAGATTAACAGCTCAATTCTATGGCACTTTCAAGAAGGGAAGAACTACTACCAATCCTAAGGAAGCTATTTCATGAGATTGAGAAGAGAATTCAACCTAACTCAATCTACAAAACCAGTGTTACCCTAATACCAATTCAGGAAAAACACAACAATAACATTAAAAGAAAACTATAGACCAATAGACCTTTTGAACTCAGATGCAAACTTCCTTAACTAAGTAGTAGTCAACCCAACAGTAAATCATAAAAATAACCTGCGACAATTAAATGAATTATACCAAGGGATGCAAAGAAAGTTCAACACACACAAGTCAATAAACATGATCTATCACATAAACAGAACTAAAAACATAAATCATGTGATCATTTCAATAGATGCAGAGATAAATCAATAAATTCCAGCAAGTCTTTTAAAATAAATATCATTAGCAAAACAGGTACAGAAGGAACATAGCTCAAAACAATAAAAGACAAAAAGACTAAAATATAGCCAATATTATAGTGATGAGGAAAAATCGTAAGCATTCACCATTTGAATTAGAACAAAGGTAAGGATACTCAGTTTCACCACTCATAGTAATCAACGTAGTACTGGATACCTAACAGAGCGATCAGGCAAGTGAAAAAAATAAAAGGAATCCAAATTGTAAAGAAGACAAACTATCTCTGTTTACTATTGATATTATCTTATAACTGGAAAATCCTAAAATTCCTCCAAAAACTCTTGGGCTCGAGAAATTAATTCAGTAAAATCTTAGGTTACAATAGCAACAAATCATACAATAGCAACTGACATACACCAGTTAAGACCAAACTGAGAATCAAATCAGGAACTCTATACCATTTGCAATAGTGACCAAAAATTTAAAAACCTAGGACTCTGTTTAATGATGAATGTAAAACATCTCTGCAAGAACTACAAAACACTGAAGAAAGAAATTGTAGACGACACAAACAAATGAAAAAACTTCCCATTCTTATGAATTCGAAGAATCAATGTAGCTTAATGATCATACTATCGAAAGCAATCTACAGATTCAATGCAATCTCTTACAAACTACCAACATCACTTTTACAGAATTAGAAAAAAATCCAAAATTTATATGGAATACAAGAAAAACCTGGGTAGCCAAAATAAGACTCAGCAGTAAGAACAAAGCTGGACGCATCACATTGCACACATATAAATGATACTACAAGGCTACAGTAATCAAACAGCATTAACTGATACCAGGGCAGACACATGAACCAACAGAACAGAATAAAGAATCCAGAAATAAAACCAAATACCTACAATCAACTGATTTTTGACAAAGCAGACAAAAACATATGTTAGAGGAAGGATATTCTACTCAATAAATAACTGCTAGGAAAGTTGGATAGCCACATGCAGAACCTAACCTTGATCCCTATTTCTCCCCATATACAAAAATTATCTCAAGTCAGATTAATGTTTTAAAGATCAGGCCTAAAATAAAAATTTTAGAAAATAACCTTAAAGAAAATTCTGGATAATGGCCTATGCAATTTTTGGCTAAGACTCCAAACGTAAATGCCACAAAACCAAAAATAAACAAGTAGAATTAAACTAAAAAACGTCTGCACAGTGAAGGTAATAACAGAAAAAACAGACAAATTACAAAATAGTAGAAGATACAAACTAGACATCTAATAAAAATATCTATAATCTACAAAAAAATAAAACATAGCAAGAAAACAGCACATGACCCCATTTAAATTGAGCTAATGACATAAACAGACATTCTCAAAAGAATATACAGAAATGATCTAACAAAAATATGACAAAAAACTCATCACTAATTACTAGGAAAATGTAAATTAAAAGCACAATAAAATACGACCTTACACCAATTGGAATGGCCATTAGTTAAAAAAAAATTTTAAATGTTGTATATGTAGAAAAAATGGAGTGGTTATACACTGTTGGTGGGAGTGGAAGTTACTACATCCTCTATAGAAATCAGTATACTATTTCTCAAACAACTAAAAGTTGATCTGCCATTTGATCTAAGATCATCACTACTTGATATCATATAATTAGTCATATGTTAGAGCAGCATAATTCAGTATTACAAAGATGTGAATTCAATCTAAATGCCCATCAACTGATCAGATGATAATATGAATGTTATACACACACACACACACACACACACACACACACACCATGCAATATTATTCAGGCATTTAAAATGTTGAAATGTTGTCTTTTGCAGCATTGTGGATGGAATTGGAGACCATAAATCCTAAATGAAGTAACACAGGAATGGAAGACTAAATATTGTATGGTCTCATTTATATCAAATGGTAGATCAACTTTTAATTTTTTGGAAAATAGTATCATAACTGTAAAAAACATTAGCGATTCCTTCAAGAAGTATTCCAAGAAAAGACATTGTTATAATAGGAAATGACAGTTCCATGCATGTCAATTACCCCTAAAGAACTTCCAGTGGGACAAGATACAGAGGAGGGAGATAATGATACTGAGGATCCTGACCCATTGCAGGCCTAGGCTAATGTGTGTGTCTCTGTCTTAATTTTAAACACAGAGTTAAAAATAATAATAGCAATTAAAAATAGTGAAAAACATAGAATAGGGATTTAAGATAAAAAATGCTTGTGTACAGCTGTAAAATGTGTTTGTGGTTTAAGCCAAGTATTATCACGAGTTGCAAAGCTAAAAAATGTAAGTAAAAACTAGCAGTAAGGATTATTTATATTCAAGACAGTAAAGATTTTAATAATTTTAGTGTAGCCTAAGTGTATAGTGTTTATAAAGTCTACAGTGTTGTACAATAATACCCTAGGCCTTCATATTCATTCTTGACTCTTTCACTGACTTGTCCAGAGCAACTTCTAGTTCTGATAACTTAATTCATAGTAAGTACTCTATACAAGTGTATAATTTTAAACTTTGGTAATGAATTTTTACTGTACCTTTTATGTTAAAGTATGTTTACATATGCAAATACTTAGCACTGTGTTATAATGGCCTACAGTGTTCAGAACAAGTAAAATGTGCTTTTCAGGTTTTTAGCCTAGAACCAATAGGCTGTACCATGTAGCCTGGTTATGTAGTAGGCTCTACACTCTAGGTTTATGTAAATGTACTCAATGATGTTTGCACAATGATGAATCAACTAACAAGCATTTCTCAGAAGGTATCCTTATGGTTAAGCTACAACTGATTGTATTTAAATGAGAGTACTTGCAACTTTGTATTGAATATCAGCAAAAATGTCTTTCAAGATTGACGTTAACATAGCCATTTTCCAGTGAAAGAAACCTAAGAGAACTGGTTACCAGCAAAGGTGTTCTTAAAAGGAAGAAATGCCAAAGAAAGTTTTTGAGGCTATAAGAAAACTATGCCAGAGAAAAATTTAGTATGTTAGCAAGGAAGGAAGAGCAATAGAAATGGATAGTATCTTGACAAATACATACTGGATTCTTTTTCTTAAGTTTTAAAAAATATACATGACTGGAAAAATGCAAAAATAATAAAGTTGCCTTTGTGAGGGGCAATAGTGTATACAGATAAAATATACAAACAACTATAACATAAAATTGAAGTAGGTTTGAAGTTTAATTTGAAAAGATAAAATAGCATTGTCTCCCAAAAGGCTGTGAAAAGATGCATATATCTTTTATATCTATCTAGTTATAGATAGATAAAAAGATCTAGATTTACATAGAGTATACATTTATATATCTATTTATGTATATATGCATGTATGACAGGGCACCCCTCAAAAACCATAATTATGTACTGTTGGTGGAGGTCCTGTATAATGTACTCAGAATTTGCTCCTCCAAATCAAATTGTAAACCAATGCTTTTATCTAAAAATTTTGAGAAGGATATGCCAAAGTTTGTGAAAGAAACATCCCAAGTTGGCAAACAGGTGACTGGTTCTTCCACTATGACAGCATACCAATACAAACTATGTTGATGCTCTGTAATTTTTGACCAAAAGAGGGTGACCACCCTGGTCCCTCACACTCACCCAATCTCTGCCTGTGGGACTTTTTTTTTTTTTTGCTTCCCTGCGTAAGAATTGTTCTTAAAGGAAAATATTTTACTGATGTGAAAGAGGTGAAACAAAAAACAGGCAGAAGCAATGAAAGGCATAAAAATCGACAAGTTAAATATTTGTTTGAGTTGAAAAAGTACCTTGATAGATTTTTGGATCAAATGGAGAGGACTTTAAGGTGACTGAAGTTTAAACATAAAAAATAATTTTTTATAAATGACTTCCAGTTATTTGGATCTCCTCATATACGTATTTATATTAATGTTCAGGTCAATCACTAAAACGTAACACAAGATACATACCAAAAATTTCAGTGAAGAACTTAAAATGAACTACTAAAACACTTTCAAATAGTTTTTAAAAGGCAGGAAAGGAATGTAAAAAAGGACAAAAATTATTTAGGGCAAGCAAATATAGCAGAACAATAGACTTAAATTCAAATATGTCAATAATTATATTCAATGTAGATAGTTTAAGCACATCAATTAAAAGACAGAATTATTCAGCTTGATTTTAAAAAATAACTACATCTATTTTGACAAAAAATACAATTTATATTTAATATGGAAATATTAAAGTGTGGGAAATTATGTGCCATGCAAACCTATCTTTTTTGATTCAAGTTGTTTTAACCAATACTATGAACTTGCTTATATATAAACAATCATCAAACAGTTATTTCTCATGGTTCCAGAGACTTGGAAGTACAATATCAAGTCTCTGCAGATTCTGTGTCTGCTAAAAGTCCATTTCTCATGGATGGCAGCTTCTTGCTACAACTTCGTATGTTGTTTCTTGTTCCCCATATCCACAGTTTCACATTGCATATTTTCATGTTTAAGTTGCATTCCAGTCAGACTAATGTGATAAACTCTTCTTCCAGACACTTGAGTCATCCCTGTGCCTTCTGTCCAGCATCTTCACCTTGTCTATGCTGTCCACACATTAATTACTTAGAAGCTATCTATTTTATTAGTTAGAATGTCATGCTTTTGCAGTGTTTATACTCACATAATACTTATTTAATTTTGTACTTGCCCCAAAGTGAAAAAAGAGCGATGCTGGTAATAATGGATATGCAAAAGAAGAGCTATGAAGTGCTTCCTTTAAGTGAAAAGATGAAAGTTCTCAACTTAATAAGACAAAAAAAAATTGTATGCTGAGGTTTCTGTGAACTAGACTAAAAGTAAGTCTTGAAATTGCCAAGAAGGGAAGAAAAATTTGTGCTAGCTTTCTGCAAAAGGATATATAGGGGCTATCTGAGGTTTCAAGCATTTGCAGAGGGTCTTAGAATGTATTCTTTTTGGATAAGGGGGCACTACTTAGTGAAAAGGGTGAAAAAGGAAGTTCTTCAGACTGTAAATAAATTATACCAGAGGGGAAAATGTAGTATGTTGGTAATGAAGTAAGAGCAATAGAAATGGTCAGTATTTGGGTAAATATATACCGAATTATTTTTCTCCTCTAAAGTGTTAAAAAAAACACATGAATGTAAAAAGCCACCGTTGTAACATTGTTTGCATGTGAAGAGAGATTCTCTCCCTTGGGCATGTTTTATAAAGGCACTAATTCCATTAAGGTAACTGCTGAATGGTTCCACTGTGAATAGTAAAACATTGGGAATTCATTCCAACATATGAATTTTGGGGGACACAAACATTCAGATCAAAGAATTCTGCCCCTGGTTCCACCAATGTTCTGCACTTCTCCAATATAAAATGCTTACATTGTATCCCAATAGCCCCCAAATTTTTAACTTGTTTCTGCATTAACTTTACAGTTGAAGTCCAAAGTCTTATCTAAATTAGAAATGAGACAGATTCATCTAAAGATTCATCCTGAGAAAAAGTGTTCTCCAGCTAGGAGTTGTAAAATCAGTCATGGTGTGTGCTTCCTAAATATAATGGTGGGACGGGAATTGCAGAGACACCCTGTTCCCAAAAGAGAGAAACAGGAAAGAAGAAGAGGCAGATCCCGAGCAAATCCAAAACTCTCCACAAGCAATTCACAGGCTTGCCATTAATTGTTTCACAGTTCCTGGTGGAAAAAGCATAATTCTCTTCTGGTAACTCTGAAAAAAATTCCAAATTGATTCTATTTGTCAGGCATTGAATTAAATGACCTCTTCTGTAACCAGACTAAGATATCGTACATCTTGAATCATTAGAGGTCAGCCGGAACATTTACCATCTTCATTTAGTACATAAAAACATTAAGAAAATTAAAGTGACCATTGTGTAAACTACATGGTTGATGTGGGTACACAAACACAAGTTTTCCAATTCTAATACCTATTGTTTTTTGTTTGTGTGTTTCAAGATACCCATGAAGAAAATCCAGAAAACCCTATTTTGCATAGTTGAAAGAAAGCACGAGGGTACATCTTTTCCTGGATTTAACCTGCTGCTGACAAAATGGAGTTACTGCCATTTGGAGTATGAGTAGTAAGTTTTTGGTCAATCATCATTATTTATTGTTTATGGAGAAAGTGTTAAAGGCACACAGAGGAACAAAAAAATCAGTCTATGCATTCATTTAACAATATTAGTATATGTTTTAAACATTTTCAACACATGTGTATATGAGAAGTGGCAAAGAATTCACAGCAAAGAGAAGAGTATAACAGATCATTTTCGACAAAGTCTCCACTAACAACCACTGGGGAGAGCAGAGCTTATTCAGTAAATGGTGCTGGAAAAACTGGAGCACATGCAAAATATTAAAACAAGACCCTTACCTATCACACACAAAAATCAAATCTAAATTGCTCAAGACCTAAACAAAAAACCTTAAGGTATAAGAACCTTAGAAAATGCAGGAGACACCCTTGTTGAAATTGGAACTGGCGACCAATTCCTGATGAAAACCCCAAGTGCCTATGCCATAAGAGATAAGATAGACAAGTGGGACCTCATCAAACAGATAAGCATCTGCAAAGCAAAAGAAACCCTCAAGAGAGTGGGGAGACAGTCCACATACTGGGAAAAATATTTGCAAATTGTATATCTGAAAAATATCTATAAGGAAATCAAGCATACCAAACAGAAAAAAAAGCAGCCCTATTAAAAAGCAAGCAAAAGATATAAATAGACACTTCTCAAAAGAAGACATACAAGCAGCCAACAGATACATGAAAAATTCCTAGCCTCTCTAATCATCAATGGAATGCAAATTAGAACTACTTTGAGATACCACCAAGCTCCAGTATGATGGCCATCATCAATAACCTAAAAACAACAGATTCTGGAGAGGATGCAGGGAAAAGGGAACCCTTCTACCTTGTTGGTGGAAATATAAACAGGTACAACCTCTGTGGAAAACAGTGTATCAATTCCTAAAAGATCTAAAAATAAATCTCCCATTCGAACCAGCAGTCCTCCGTTTGGAAATACACCTGGAGGAACTCAAATCATTCTACAAAAAAGATACCTGTGCTTGCATGTTTATTGCAGTACTTTTCAAAATAGCAAAAACATGGAAGCAATCATGCTACCTAATAAAAGTAGACTGAATTTTAAAAATGTGGTACATATACACAATGGACAAAATTATTGACTTTGCAGCAACTTGGATGGAAAAGAGTCTGTGATACTAAGTGATCTAACACAGAAACAAATAACAGAGTACCACATGTTCTCACTCATAAACAGACTCTGAACAATTATTATAATAGGTGTATTTAAATATCTCAGAAATACTTGGGGGATTTTTCTTGAGTATGACAAGAATGATAAAAATTTTCATGTTATTCTTAAGGAGAAATTTAAGGAAAACTCAAATATATCTCTTCCCTAGACTTAATATATCCTGAAATAATAAAAGTTTTTTGAAATAAAACATTGATTTCTATATGCCAATATCACATTTTTTATTCCAACACTTTCTCAATGTCATAGCTTCATTTTTTGCCTAAATCTATTTCACGATGGCACTAAAAATCCACTACCTATTGAATCAGTGTATTTTGCTGCCTTTTATTTTTTACATGATGGTACAGTCAATTAAACTAGTTGTTTAAATTAGTTGTTGGCTGAATCTTAATGCAAGGTCAAAATCTCAGAGGCAGCAATTTCTTCTTTGTCTTATTTTAGTCTTAGCACTGAGATTAGATCAGTGAGGGTGTATTCCATGTAGAATGGCTGGCATGTGAAAGTTTGGTTCTTCTTTCTTTTTTCTTGTAACATACCAGTGCTGAATTAGCCTCTTAAAATGATTAATAATTGGAATTTTTGTTTTGGAGATGCACAGAGGATTTAGTTGTCTAGCAACAAAATTAGTATACTTTTAACAAGTTCATGTGTCTTATAGAATGCCAGACAGCAAATTTTAACTGCATTTTATATATCCCCCTGTTTTTACATAATAATAGTCTGCACTTTTTTATTTAGGTATTTTCTTTCATATTTCTGATAATAACACAAATTTGTGTCTTAAAACCAAGCTGTAATGAATCTATTTTATGTTTATACCAATATGCTATCTCTTTTATATTTGCAATAGGAACAGAACCTTTAAGAAATTCTGAAATATCCAAAATTCCTTTCAAAAACTTATTTGTTCTTGTTAGAGAAGCAGCATTCATTTCCTTGTTTGAGTTCTAGAGCAACGACTATCCATCCACATTTAATTACTTGAAGAGTTCTTAAAATATCTATGCTTGGTCTTAAACTTCAGAGGCTTATTTATAAATAAATAGTTGGGTTTGATTTTTTTAAAGTTGTGCAAGTGATACCAATTTGGAAAAAAGGCTGAGGATTAAATTCAACATATAAATATATAAACTTTTTGAGGTATTCTGGACAAATTGAGGTAGGGATCTGGAAGTGTGCTACCTCATGCTTTATTTCTTTTGCTAAGAATTTTTTTGAGTTTCATGGTCATTTATGTTCCCGTATGAATTACTGTATTGTCATTTCCAGGTATGAGAAGAATGATGTTGATAATTTAATGGTATTGCGTTGAATCTATATATTGCCTTTGGTAGGATGGGCATCTTAACAATTTTGATTCTTCCTATCCATGAGCATCGAATATTTTTCCATTTGTTTGTGTCTTCTTGGATTTCTTTGTTGTTCTCACTGTATATGTCTTTCACTTCTGTGGTTAGGAAGCTGCCGAAGTATTTCTCTTTTTCTATTTCTTTTTTTTTGTGTGTGTGTGTGGCTGTTGTGAACGGGATTTTGCTTTATTTGAATTTCTGCCTGCTTGTTGGTGTATAAGAATGAAATTATCTTTTTCACATTTGTTCCCTGAGATTTCCCCAAAGTTCTTTATAAGTACAAGTAGGTTTTTGACAGATTCTCTTGGATTTTCGAGATATGGGATCACATCATCAGCAAAGAGGGATAGCTTAACTTCCTCTTTTCCTATTTGGATACCCCTGATTTCCTTCTCTTGTCTAATTGTTCGAGCTTAGGGCTTCCAACACAATGTTGAATAAGAGGGGTGAGAGTGGGTAGCCTTGTCTTGATCTGGTTTTCAGGGAAAATATTTCCAGTTACTGTCCATTTAGCCATTTGCTAGCTGTGGGTTTATCAGAGATGGCCCTTAGTATTTTGATGTAAGTTCCTTCCATACCTAGGTTTTGTGGGTTTTTATCAAGAAGGGATCCTAGATTTTGTCAAAAGCTTTTTCTGCATCTAATGATATAATCATGTGGCTCTTGTTTTTACATCTGTTGATGTATTTAATTACATTTATGGTCTTGTGGATGTAAACCAGTCCTTCATCCTGAGGATGAAGCCTATTTGGTCATGGTGGATGATTTTTTGAGATGTATTTTTGGATCCAATTTGCTAGAATCTTTTTGAGAATCTTTGCATCTAGGTTCATAAGGGATATTGTGCTATAGTTCTCTTATAGTTGTTGCATCTTTACCCAGTTTGAGTATCAGTGTGATGTTAGCTTCATGAAATGATTTGGGGAGAATTCCATGGTTAACTTTCAATAGGATTTATATAAACTCTTCATTGTACTCTTCCTTGTAGAATTCTGAAGGAAAGTCGTCTGGTCAAGGGCTTTTTTTTTGTAGGGAGGTTTCTTATGACAGAGTCAATTTTCTGGGTTGTAATGGATCTATTTAATGTCTCAATGTCTTCTTGCTTCAACCTTGGGAGATTGTACAATGTCAGAACATCTTCCATTCCATTTAGGTTATCAAGTGTGTTTCCATACAAGTGTGCACAGTAATCTTTGATAATCTTCTGTATTTTTTCAAGGTCAGTTGTGATTTGACCTTTTGTATTTCTGATTGTGTTTATTTGGGCTTTTTCTCTCTTTTGCTTGGTCATTCTAGCTAGTGGTCCATCGATCTTGTTAATTCTTTCAAAGAAGCAACTTTTTGTCAAGTTGATGTTTTCTATGATGTTTTTGTCTTCTGTGTTTCATACTTGGGCTCTTTGGTGATCAGGATACTTCTGCTAAAGTAAGGGTTTTGGTGGTCTTGCCTTTCTAGCTCCCTTAGGTGATTTGTTAAGGCTGTTAATTTGCGGTCTTTCCATTTCATTGATGTGTGCTCGTAGAGATATAAATTCCCTTCTTAGAACTGTTTTCATGGCATGCCAGAGGTTTTGGTAAGAGGTTTATTCACTTTCATTTTTTGCCAGGAATCTGTTACTTTCTGTTTAGATTTCGATGTTGACTCCGTAGTTGTTCAGCATCATGTTGGAAGTGTCCATGTCTTTGTGGTCTTTGGGGAAGAGTTATTGATGTTGATATTTATTTTTATTCCTCTGTGATCTGAGAAGGTATATGGCAATATTTCAACCTTATGGAATTTGTCTATGCTTGATGTATGGCCGAGGATGTGATCGATCTTGGAGTACACTTCATGTGGTGATGAGTAGTAAGTATATTCTGTAGTTGTTGGGTGGAATGTTCTGTAGGTATCTATTAAGTCCATTTGGTTGGGTGTCAAGTTGAGGTTCTGATTACTTACAGACTTCAAATTTTACTATAAGGCTACAGTAATCAAAACAGTCTAGTAGTGGTACAAGAACAGGGATATGGACCAATGAAACAGGATAGACATTCCGGAAGCAAAGTCTCAATCAACTCATCTTTGACAAATCCTCCAACAGTGATCACTGGGGGGAGGAGAAAATCTATTCAGTTAATTGTGTTGGGAAAACTGGCAGATCACGTTCAGAAGATTGAAACAGGACGCCTACCCATTACCATACACAAAAATTAACTCTAAATGGATAAAAGACCTAACGTAAAACCTCAAACTATAAGCATTCGAAAAATGCAGGAGACACCCTTATGGAAATTGGAACTGGCACTAATTTTTGATCAAAATACCAAGTACTCATACCATAAGAGTTAAGATAGACAAATAGGACCTCATCAAACTGACAAGCTTCTGCAAAGCAAAGGAATTCATTCAGAAAGTGGGGAGAAAATCTACTGAATGGGAAAAAATATTTGCCACCATATAGCTGAAAAGGCCTAACATCTAGGATCTGCAAGAAACACAAATGCACCAAAAGGAAAAAAAAAAAACAGCTCCGTTTAAAAAGTGAGCAAAAGACATGAATAGATACTTCTCAAAACAAGATATATGGGCAGCCAACAGACACATGAAAAGTGCTCAGCCTCACTAATCACCAGAGTAATGCAAATCAAAACAACATTGAGATACCACCTAACCCCAGTAAGATTGGTCATCATTAATAAAACAAATAACGACGGATGCTGGCAAGGATGTGGAGGAAAAGGAACGCTTCTACACTGCTGGTGGAAATGCAAACTAGTGCAACCTCTTTGGAAGACAGTATGATTTCTGAAAGAACTAGACATTGACCTTTCATATGATCCAGCAATTCCCCTATTGGGAATATACCCAGAGGAACTTAATCATTCTATAAAAAGATACCTGTGCACATATGTTTGTTGCAACTCTATTCCCAATAGCAATAACATGGAACAAATCATGTTGTCCATCGAAACTGGACTAGATGTGGTACATACACACAATGGAATATTATGCAGCCATAAAGAAGGACAAACATATGGACTTTGCAGCAACTTAGATTTAGAGTCTATCATACTCAGTGATGTATCACAGAAACAAGGAATAGAGAACAATATGTTCTCACAAGTGTTTATTCTGTGTTAAATTGTATTTTCTTTTGTGCTAAATACCATACACTTATTTTCATCCAAATATAATTCTCATTATATGTCAGTTACATTAATTCCCTTGATCCAGTCAATTAACACTCTATCAGTTTATACTTTTTAGTTTAGTTTTTAAAGGTGATAGAAGCTGGGCACAGTGGCTATAATCCCAGTACTTTGGGAGGTAGAAGTGAAAGGGTTTCCTCTGCTCACAGGTTCGAGACGAGCCCAGGGAACTTGGCGAGACCTCCTCTCTAGAATAAATCCCCCCCTCGCCCCCAAAATTAGCTGGGTGTGGTGGCCCATGCCTGTAGTTCCAGCTACTTGGAAGGCTGAGGCAGAAGGATCGCCTGAGCTCAGCAGGTCGAGGCTGCAGTGGCCATTAGATTGCCAATGCACTCCAGCCTGGGTGACAGAGTGAGACTCCAACTCCAAAAGAAGAAAAATAAAGTGATAGAAAGGGCTGTGCACGGTGGCTCATGCCTATAATCCCAGCACTTTGGGAGATCAAGGTGAGAGTATTACCTGAGCCTACTGGTTCGAGACCAGCCTGGACAACTTGGCAAAACCTCATCTCTACAAATAATCATGAAAAATTCGCCAGGTTTTGTGGCGTGTGCCTGTAGTTCCAGTTATTAGAAGGCTGAAGTGGAAGGATCACTTGAGACCAGCTGGTCGCGGATGCTGTGACTGTGAGCATGCTACTGCTACACTTCAGCCTGGATGACAGAGTAAGAGTCCAACTAAAAAAAAAAAAGCGATAGAAAAAGAGCTATAAATACTTTTATAGCTTTACAGTTTTAGTTGTATAAGGTCAGTAATCTTAATATCAGTACATTAAGATTCAAATCATTTGGTACATTCATTTATAATATTAGTATTTTAATGATACTACTTTATTTGGTTTTGAATCTGTCTTTCTCTTAAATCAAATCTTGCTACACTCAGTCTTTCTTTCAGTGAAGTGTTTATCATTTATTTATTAAAGGAGTCTTTCCATCATACTAGGGCAGTAGAATGTGCCTGGCCATATGTTTTCAAGATTCCTTCCTTTTGAAATGGAGTTCATTACTATTGCATTGTTTCAAGCTTATTTTCTTTCCCTTTGCTTGGACTTCAGGATCTCCACGTTACTTATCTATTTTTATAATAACCACCTTATTGTACAAAATGAAATAACAGTCTTGACAGAATGTACATTTTCTAGAGGTTCTCTTTGTCTGCTACTGGATCTTCATTGATAGAATATATGAAAATGGCTTTGATCTTGAGTTCTTTTTTATCTGGCCTGGAATTTCTGACCTCTGGGAAATATTTAACATACACTGTTCATGCAATAGTAAAGTAGAAATAAAATTCCATTTTGTTCAACACAACCTATTCCAGAGCAGTACTCTAGAAATCTCTATGGTCCTTTAAAACAAATTGGCAACTGAAAGTTTTTGTGAAAACATTGCGATGATTAGTAACATATAGCTTTGTTTCCCTGACCATAAAACATTAGAAGAGGAACTTATACTCTACGGAAATGTAACTTTGTAGAACCCAGACTGCTGAAAGGCAGTGATTTGGCACATGCGCTAAATGACTAAGAGAATGGACATTAGGCTTCCCATATAACACCACTGATTAGATGTGTGACTTTGGAATGTCTATTTAATGGCTATAACCATCAATTTCTCCAATTAAAATCAATAAAAGATACTAACTATATTTATTTTATATAGTGTCTACCAGGTTTAAATAATATGATCTAAAGCCAGTTAGATCCTTGTAAGAATTTATTAAATGTTAGTGATCATTATTATTATCTTAGAGAATTCTGAACAACAGGCACACTCCCTTGAATAGATATTAATTAAGTCAGTCTTATTGTTCATCAGCTATATTGCATGGTATGAAGAAAGAAAGAGTAATATAAAATTGATGCAGAGAGGCTGAAATGCAATACAGCAGAGTCACTATACTAGGAAGAATGTCAACAGAGCTACTGCAATAGCAAGTGCGTCACGGGACAATAGCCTCATTCTCCATCATGTTTGACCATTGAAATTGTATTGTCTGCTCTTGTGCTCCAGTGAATTCTCATGGCTGAAGGCATTTGTGTGTACTTGGACTTATATTCTTAGAACCATAATTGAGTATTATAAAATATTTTGCTTTACAGAATGATGTCATTGTCATCAGAACTTTTAATTTGTATCTAACATACAGGAACACAACTGGTTACCTAGTTTTTAATATATGCATGGACTTTCTGTATATAATTCCATTTTTTCAATATATTTGTAGAATTTCCATGTAAACTTTCATATATTATCTATAATTATTCATTGTTTATAATATACTTATAATCTATAAATATTCATTGTTTTCCCCAATCTGGAAATTTTTAAATCTGTTTGTTGTGTTGAACTGGCTAGGAGATTCAAATTAATGTTGAAAAGGTGGATTGACCATGGATACCCTTAGTGCACTCTTGAATTTTAAGCAGTTTTTGCTACAAGTTCATTTTTTTGTTTGTTTGGTTTTTTTTTTTTTTTGAGTTGGAGTCTTACTCAGTCACCCAGACTGGAGTGCAGTGGC
Organism: Cephalopachus bancanus; assembly: GCA_027257055.1. Classification (NCBI taxonomy): domain Eukaryota; kingdom Metazoa; phylum Chordata; class Mammalia; order Primates; family Tarsiidae; genus Cephalopachus; species Cephalopachus bancanus. The sequence continues at coordinate 4,586,188 of JAPVLO010000307.1, forward strand.
TGCCCCTGGCCACTGCAGCCTCGACCTGCAGGTCTCCGGCGGTCCTTCTGCCTCAGCCTTCCAAGTAGATGGAACTACATGCGTGTGCTACCATGCCCGGCTGATCTTTTTGATTTATGTAGGGATGAGGTCTCGCCAAGTTGCCCAGGCGGGTCTCTAACCCATGGGCTCAGGTAATTCACTCACCTCGGCCTCCCAAAGCACGGGATTACAGGCTGAGCCACCGAGCCCGGCCTACAAAGTCATTGTTAATTTTAATTTCCATATTTAATTTTTAGACTTACTCTCACTTCAAGGGAATTTCTTCTATTCTTAATTTGCTTAGTGCTTTAAATCTGGAGTCAGTACAACACTTGAACTAAATGATAATTCTGTATCTAGGGCTATGTCATTCTTCATTAATTTCTTCATATCATAATGCATTATTTATTTTAGTACTGTAGAAATGCCATTTCTGTGTGTTTTTTTTTTTTTTTTGGCTTGCATGCTTTTTGATGGGAAATCTGTTGTCATTATTATCTTTGTTCTAATGTTAAAAGATCATTGCATTCAGTTATGAATCCATCTTGGATATTAATATAATTCTTTTAAACATATTTTTGGATGCAATGTGATATTTATTTTATTAGAAATGTAGCTTCTATGTTGTATATGTGTAGATTTCAGTTTCACTGTTTATTTTACCTTACTTCTTTAAAATAAGTTATTATATCTTTATTTTTCATGGATAATCTGAATCTTCTTTTTTGTTTTTAAACATAAATTGCCCTCCATGAAGTGGACAAACATGTTGAAAGTGACTCTTCTTAATTACTCATTATCTCAAACATTTTTATTTTTCTATGCTTATCTTCGACCCATATCTCTTCTTTAGTACAATGTCTATATAAATCTTTGTCTACTTTTTATTACATTTTTTAAATTATTGAGTGTGTTTACATATAATAAATTCCAGTTCTTTTCTTCTGTGCTTTCTTAAAGTGTCTTTTTGGAAGTCAAATTTTGTTTCGTTCTCATGAAATCAAATGTTTCAATTTTCAAATTTTTAAAATTTTCTTAAACCTACCAAACTTTGCCTCTCCAATGTAGGTTTCCAATGTATTTCTATAAAAAATGGTGCAACTTTAGGATGTAAAGTTGGGTCTGTAATGCATTTTTGGGGGGTGTATATGACTCAAAATAGGGGTTAAGATACTTTTTCATAAGATGGTCAATGTTTCTAACACCGTAGGTTGAAGAGACTGAAATCTCTTTACAGAACAAAAGTTGGGTTAACTCTGGACTCTTAACTTTCTTTCTCTTTTAATTTAACACACTCTTTTTTTCCAGTTTATTAAGCTGAATCTTACACTTGGTTTATATAAACCTTTTAAATATACACTTTTATGTCTAAAATCTTGAACTTTGTCCCATTGAGCTTGTATTTAGTTTCTATTTGTTCAATATCAAATAATTCTTGAGTTTTCTTGTGATCTCTTTTTGACACATGGCTTACTGAGAAATATGATTAATTTTAAATACTTGAAAAATTTTAATATACTTTTTTATTGTTGATCTTTGCTTTATATTCATACTAGTCAGAGAATACACTTATTATTTGAATACCTTAAAATTACATTTCTTTTCTTTTTTTATTTTTTATTAATCAGTATTTTTTATTATGGTTTTGTGGGGTCCAGTTAAAGGTTAGGTGTACAATTACGTTTCATTCAGGCACCCTGTTCATAAGAGGTGTTTTCCCATCCCCCGACAGATATTTGCTACTGTTAATCCCATCCCCCCCCATAGTTTCCCAGTACCATCAGTCATTTTCTTATAGTATTACATTGGATGTTCAAGGTCCATTATATGAGTGAGAACATGTGATATTTGGATCTTTGTTTCTGTGAGAGGTCACTCAGTATTATAGACTCTAGTTCCATCCAGGTTGTTGCGAAATTCATGATTTTGTTCTTTTTTATGGCTGCATAGTATTCCATTGTGTATATATACCACATTTTAAAAATCCAGTCCTCTTTTGATAGGCAGCATGGTTGTTTCCAGGTTCTTGCTATTGTGAACAACGCTGTGATGAACATACGTGTGCAGGTATCTTTTTTATAGAGTGATTTGTGTTCTTCAGGGTATATTCCCAGTAGGGGGATTGCAGGGTCATATGGAAGGTCAATTTTTAGAGCTTTTAGGAATCGCCACACTGCTTTCCACAGAGGTTGCACTAGTTTACACTCCCACCAACAGTGTAGAAGTGTTCCCTTTTCACCACACCCTGTCCAGCAGCTGTTATTTTTTGAGTTGTTGATAATTGCCATTCTGACTGTAGTTAGGTGGTATCTCAGTGTGGTTTTGATTTGCATCTCCCTGATGATTAGTGAGGTTGAGCATTTCTTCATGTGTTTGTTGGCCGCTCGAATGTCTTCTTTTGTGAAATGTCTGTTCATATCTTTTGCCCATTTTATAATGGGGTTGTTTGTTTTCTTCTTTTCAGTACATTTCAGTTCCTTGTAGATCCAGGATGTTAAGCCTTTGTCAGACCTAGAGTTGGCAAATACTTTTTCCCAGTCTGTAAGCTGTCTCCCTGCTCTCTTGATGGTTTCTTTGGCTTTGCAGAAACTTGTCAGTTTAATAAGGTCCCATTTGTCTATCTTCTCTCTTAAGTCCTGTGGGTTTCAGGTTTTGTACAGGAATTGGATGCCAGTTCCGATTTCCATGAGAGTATTTCCTTCCTTTTCTAAGGTTCTTATGGTTTGAGGTTTTACATATAGGTCTCTGATCCATTTGGAGTTAACCTTTGTGCATGGGGATAGATAGGGGTCCTGTTTCAATCTTCTGCATGTGGTCAGCCAATTTTCCCAGCACCATTTACTGAATAGGTTCTCCTCTCCCCATTGGTAGGTGGTGGGGGCTTTGTCGAAGATGAGTTGGTTGAGAAATTGAGGTTTTGCTTCTGGAATCTCAATTCTGTTCCATTGATCTATATGCCTGTTCCTGTACCAATACCAAGCTGTTTTGATGATTGTAGCTTTATAGTAAAGTTTGAAGTCTGGTATTGTGATACCACCTGCTTTGTTTTTTTTGCTGAGGATTGTTCTGGCTATTTTTGGACGTTTGTGCTTCCATATGAATTCCTGTGTTGTTTTTTCTAGGTCTGAGAAGAATGTTGCTGGTAATTTGATGGGTATTGCATTGAATTTGTAGATTGCCTTAGGTAAGATGGACATCTTCACAATGTTGATTCTTCCGATCCATGAGCATGGGATATTTTTCCACTTGTTTATGTCAGCTTTGATTTCTTTGAGCAGTGTTTTGGAATTTTCATTGTAAAGATCTTTCACATCTCTGGTTAGGAAGATGCCAAGGTATTTCATTTTTTTTGTGGCTATTGTGAATGGAATTGTGTTTTTTATTTGGGTTTCTGTTTCTTTATTATTGGTGTAGAGAAATCCGATTGTCTTTTGTACATTTATTTTGTATCCTGAGACTTTGCCAAAGGCTTTTATCAATGTAAGGAGGCCTTTGACAGATTCTCTTGGGTTTTCAAGGTACACCATCATATCATCTGCATAGAGAGAAAACTTGACTTCCTCTTTTCCTATTTGAATACCTCTGATTGCCTCCTCTTGTCTGATTGCTCTAGCCAGGACTTCCAATAATATGTTGAACAGGAGGCGTGAGAGTGGGCATCCTTGTCTAGTTCCACTTTTCAGGGGAATTGGTTCCAATTTTTGTCCATTTAGGAGTATGCTGGCTGTGGGTTTCTCGTAGATGGCTTTTACTATTTTGAGGTATGTTCCCCGTATGCCTAGATGTTCAAGGGTTTTTATCAAGAAGGGGTGCTGGATTTTATCAAAAGCTTTTTCTGCATCTAGTGATATGATCATGTGGTTTTTGTTTTGACATCTGTTGCTGTATTTAATTACATTTATGGTTTTACGAATGTTGAACCAGCCTTGCATGCCAGGAATGAAGCCTACTTGGTCATGGTGGATGATTTTTGAGATGTATTGCTGAATCTGGTTTGCTAGGATCTTGTTGAGAATTTTAGCATCTATGTTCATCAAAGATATTGGCCTGTAGTTCTTTTTCTTTGTTGGATCTTTACCTGGTTTGGGTATCAATGTGATGTTGGCTTTGTAAAATGATTTGGGGAGAGTTCCATTTTTTTCAATTGCCTGGAATACCTTCAGTAGGATTGGTATTAGCTCCTTCTTACTACAGCTTTCAGGGCATCCCAGAGATTCTGGTAAGATGTTTCTTCATTTTCATTTGTTTCCAGGTATCTTTTGATCCCTGTTTTGATTTCTGGACCAGGGATTTTTTTTGTAGGAAGTTTTCTTATTACGTAGTCAATTTCCTTGATTGTTATTGGTCTATTTAGGGTCTCAATTTCTTCTTGTTCCAACCTAGGTAGGTTGTGTGATGTCAGAAAGTCCTCCATTTCCTTATGGTTTTCAAGTTTGTTTCCATACAAGTGGACGTAGTAGTCTCTAATGATCTTTTGTATTTCTTCAGGGTTGGATGTGACTTCATGTTTTGTGTTTCTGATTGTGCTTATTTTTTTTTTCCTTGTTTTTTCTTGGTCAGTCTAGCTAGGGGACCATTGATCTTGTTTATCCTTTCGAAGAACCAGCTTTTGTTTCATTGATTTTTTAAATTATCTTTTTGTCTTCTATGTTCTGGATTTGGGCTTTTGTTTTGGTGATCTGGATTCTTCTGCTGAAATTAGGGTTTTTGTGGTCTTGTTTTTCCAGCTTCTTTAAGTGGCTTGTTAGGTTGTGAATTTCTGTTCCTTCCATTTTCTTCATGTGTGTTTGTAGGGATATAAATCCCCCTCTTACTACAGCTTTCAGGGCATCCCAGAGATTCTGGTAAGATGTCTCTTCATTTTCATTTGTTTCCAGGTATCTTTTGATCCCTGTTTTGATTTCCTTGTTGACCCAGGAGTTGTTTAACATCATGCTGTTTAGAGTCCATGTCTTTGTGGGTTGAGGGGGGGACTTTGTTGGTGTCAATTTTTTTTTTTTTTATTCCACTGTGGTCCGAGAAGGTGTTTTGTAGAATTTCGGTCCTTTTAAATTTGCTTATGCTTGATTTATGGCCAAGTATGTGGTCGATCTTAGAATATGTTCCATGTGGTGATGAGTAGAATTTGTATTCTGTGGTCTTGGATGGAGTGTTCTGTAGGTATCAATTAAGTCCATTTGGTTCAAAGTCACATTGAGGTTCCGGATCTCCTTGCTGATTTTTTGTCCGGATGATCTGTCTAGGGTTGTGAGTGGGGTATTAAAGTTCCCAGTTATGATAGTGTTAGAGTCAATATCTTTCTTTAGTTTTCCAAGAAGTTGCTTAATGAAGGTTGGCGCACCTATGTTGGGTGCATATATGTTTAGGATAGATATTTCTTGTTGATGGATTGAGCCTTTTATCATTATGTAGTGGCCTTCTGTATCTTTTTAGATTTTTAATAGCTTGAAGCATATTTTGTCTAAAATTAAGATTGCTACTCCTCCTTTCTTTTGTATTCCGTTCGCCTGAAAGTTTGTTTCCCATCCTCTTACTTTGAATCTGTTGGTGTCCTTTCTAGTGAGGTGAGTCTCTTGAAGGCAATAGATTGTTGCCTGATGATAATTTATCCATTTTGCCATTCTATGTCTTTTCAGTGGTGCATTTAGTCCGTTCACATTTAGGCTAATAATTGAAATGCAAGAGTTGATCCCTGTCATAAGGTTCTTACAGAGTTGTTCCTGTTTATTTGTTGTCTTTCTTTGTGTTTTGGAGTTGGTTCATGTGTGTATTTAACCTTTTACCTGTACTCTGGTGAAGAATGCTGTTGTTCTTTTTTCTTTTTCTTCTGTGTTCAGTACTTTCTTAAGTGTTTCTTGTAGAGGTGGTCTGGTGGCATTGTAGGTTCTTAGGGATTGGATGTCTGGAAAAGATTTCAATTCTCCCTCACTAATGAAGCTTAGTTTGGCTGGGTAGGTTATTCTTGGTTGAAATTGTTTCTCTTTTAGAACTTTGAAGATAGGGAGCCAGGCTCTCCTGGCCTGAAGGGTTTCTGTGGATAAATCTGCTGCTATTCGAATTGGTTTTCCCTGGTAGGTAGTCTGGCCTTTTTCTCTTGCTGCCTTTAGGATTTTTCCTTTCATAGCTACTTTGTTTAGGCGAATTATTATGTGTCTGGGAGTTGGTCTTCTCATTTGTTGTCTTGCAGGAGTTCTCTGAATTTCTTGTGTTTGAATTTTTTTAATCCTTAATGAGATGTGGAAAGTTTTCTTGAATGATTTCATGAAATGTTTGTTCCAGTGTGGCTTCTGTTTCTCTTTCTGTCTCAGGAAGCCCAATTATTCTTAGGTTTGGTCTCTTGAAGTGATCATTCATCTCTTGCAGGTTTTGTTCTGTCTTTTTGAGCTTCTTTTCTATGCTTTTGACATTTTGGGTTAGTTCTGTGTTTGATCTTCGAGCTCTGAGATTCTTTCTTTGGCTTGGCTGATTCTGCTTTCCATGCTTATTAGTCTGTTGTTCATTTCCATCACAGTATTCTTTACTGCTGTCATTTCTGACAAGAGCTCCTTCCTATTTTCTTCTTGTCTCTCCTCAATTTTTTTAATTCTCTCCATTAATGTCTTGATGTCTGGGTTTGTTGCATGTAACCAGTCATTCTGGGGACTATTCATTGTCTGTGTTCCAGAATCTGTTTTCTCAGTGTCTGATTTCCCAGGGGCCTGTGTAAGACCTATATTCTTCTTTTGGTTTTTCTTCATTTGTGCGGTTTTTTCCCCCTCTCTATTTTTTCCTTCCCTCCATGTCACCGTCTTCTTTAATTCTGTTATTCAGGGGTAAAGGGATTGGTTTTACTTTTGTTTGTTCAATCTCCTATTCTTTATGTATGTCCTCTTACTTTGTTCAATTCTGCAGTAGCACTGTAGGTTGGAGGTGGTCCTTTTTGCAGTTTTGAGATGTACTTAAGGGAGAGCTGTGATCCAAAATCTGTCTGCAGGTCCTGGTATTCGCTGACAGGCATGTGGATAATGTGGAACCCACTTCCCACTGCCCTGGAAACTTTCCGTGCAGTGGGGCTGTAGGTTTACTCCCTGAAATAAAATGTGGTTAGCAGAGGGGAGAGAATGGAGCAGATAGTGGGTTGAAGAGGGGAGTGGAGAGATAGAGGAGTAAGGGGGAAACAAACGAGTGTGCCAACAAATAGCAGAGAAGCCTATACTGAAACAGATAAAAACAATAGACCACAGCTACAGTCGAACCAACTCTCATACAAACAAAAATAAAACATATAGTGATGCTAATATACAAGCTAACCAACCACCTTGTTAGTGTGCTGTTCCTCTATACAAAGATATGGTTTACAGAGAAAAGAAAAGAGAAGAAAAGGAAAAGGAAAAAACAAAAAAGGGAACAATACAGTAGGAATAGAATTAAGGCATTAAACTGATAGAATCAATGAAGCACACTCTGAGACCTTTCATTTAAGTCCAATGTCCTTTCAGGTCTGGTTTCTAGTTTTCTTTTCAAGCTGGTAAATTAGTTTGCAGTTAGAGTCAGTTGCCCCTGATCTGCTGTGAAGGACAGTTCAGATTAACCTTCCTTCAGCCGTTTGGTCTATGTCTTTAATCAAGGTTGTTTCTCCCGTTTCGGTGTTGTTACCTTGATTTGCCAGCAGGTGGTGCTATCTCATCTGCTCACCCCAGAGGGGGTGGGGCCGGACAGAAACAAGATGGCTGCCTGCCTCCAAGCAGGCAACAGGAGCCCCACGCCGGGTGGGCAGGACAGTCTCGGACGCAGGATAGGTGGCAGTGATCCCAGCAGATCTTCCCTGAAGCGGTTTGTTGTGGATCTCCTCAGGCCAGGTGGTGTGATGTGCTACCCCTCCCAGAGGTTGCGGCGGCGGTGGTGATGGCGACGGCAGTGGCAACCGTGGTGGGTGGAGGGGCTGCGGCAGCGGTGACAGCAGTGGTGGCGGGACTGTTTGCAATGTAGTCAAACTGTCCAGTCGTTGCGATGGCAACGGCTTAGCTCTGTCTGAAGAGCAGGCTGCGATGCGGGGGTCCCCAGCCCCCAGGGCAAGAGTCAGAGACCCACTGCAGATCTCCCTTGCAGAGTGCTTCAGATGCTGGGTTGCCCCGTTGCCATCTTGCAGTGTCTCTCAAATTACATTTCTTTAATGGCCTAAAGCATGATCTTTCCTGACAAATGTTTCATGTATACTTTAAAAGTGGGTATACTCTGCTGTTGGAAATGCAAACTAGAGCAACCTCTTTGGAAAACAATGTGGTGATTTCTGAAAGAACTAGAAATAGACCTTCCATATTACCCAGCAATTCCTCTAATGGGAATATACCCAGAAGAACTCAAGTCATTCTACCAAAAAGAGACCTGCACATGAATGTTTGTTGCAGGTCTATTCACAATAGCAAAAACATGGAAACAATCATGCTGCCCATCGAAGCTGGACTGGATTAAAAAAAAAGTGGAACATATACACAATGGAATACTATGCAGCCATAAAGAAGGACAAATATATGGACTTTATGGCAACTTGGTTGGATTTAGAGTCTATCATTCTTAGTGATGTATCACAGAAACAAAGAACAGAGTACCATATGTCCTCACTCATAAGTGGACCTTGAACAATGATCATACTTCATAAGAAAGGGATTGGCAGTATTGGGAAAATGCCAGGGAAAGAGGATGTGATTGGTAATTGAGGAAAAATGCCAGAGGAGGGAGGAGCACACCTTAATAACAAGGCTACCTGCATAATGAACACTTGTATACATAACCCTTAATTGTACACCACATGTTTAAAATTTTTTAAAAAGTGTGTATACTATTGTTGAACAGGATATTATCTAAACTATATTAACTTCATTAATAGTGTTTTTTGAAGACTTTTATGTAACTACTACATTGTTGCTTAACTTTTACTGTCAATTAAGAGAGAGAAGTAATATACTCACCCATGGTAATGGTGGGTATCTAATTCTCCCTTCATGTCTATCAGTTATTCAGCTGTAGTTTTTATGTAATTTCATGATGTGTAGTTATGTGCAGACACTATTAGGATTGGTCATCTTCTTGAGGAACTGACACCATTACCATTAAATACATTTTTCATTATCCATGATAGTTATTATTTTTCTGAAGTATGTTTTCCTCCCTTCCTTCCTTCCTTCCTTCCTTCCCTTCCTTCCTTCCTTCCTTCCTTCCTTGCCTCTTTTCTTATTTTGAGAAATAGTTTCACTTTGTTGCAAAGACTGGAGTACAGTGGCATGATCATGGCTACCACAGCGTCAAATTCCTGGATTCAGCGATCTTCAGGCCTCAGCCTCCTGTGTAGTTGGAGTTATAGGTACCCATGAACAAGCCAGCTAATTTTTCTATTTTTTATAGAAATTATGTCTTACTTTGTTGCCTAGACTGGTCTCAAACTCCTTGTCTCCAGCAGTACACTCATCTTGGCCCACCAAAGTGTTGGGATTATAGACACACGCCACTGTCACTGGCACTATTAATTTCAATACCAATGTTCTTGGATTACAGGTTCAAGCCACTGTGCCCAACAATATTAATTTCAATTTCTTCTCCTTCATCTATTGGTTATGGTTGTTTCTGCCCTTTTGGGTATCCTGAGAATTCTGAAATCTCCCACATCTGGAGTATTTTATGAGCATAACACAGCAGGTGCTTCTCACCTCTGATATAATGCGGTTGTCCTGATAACATCATCACCTTGAGACTACTCAGGCAAATAAATATAATAAAAACAACTTCCTTCTAAACCTATGTCTCTGTGGTTCACAAGTTCTACATCCTTGGGTGTTCAAGGCTTTTTGTTGTCTCTTTAAACAAGGACTAACCTCACTCTTACCTCTGAATGTTATCAACTTTCCTATTTCTTCCTACACATCTCAACATGGGATTCCTGCTTAGTTCATGCTGCTATAATATCAGATACTTTTTGAACATCATCTTAAATTTCATTTTTTAAACAAGTTGTTGAAATGAGAACTATTATACATCTATTGCACAAGGGAGGAAACTGACGTTTACTGGAGTTTGATAACTTGTCTAGGTATACCAACAGCAAATTCTAGGACTGGCTTTCAGAATCAAACCTTTTTGCTTTTTCCTTTTTCATTCAAGAAAATGTATTGATCCCTTACCAAATGCCAGGTACTGGTCTTCCATATGATTCATGGGTGTGTTCAGGGAATACAGCAGTGAACAACAATAAAAGTTTATCTTTGATTGAGGGACTGAGAACAAAAATGTAGCAAATATATAAATACAAGTTTATATATTTCACAAATATATAAGCACAAGTATAAACATATAAATTAAAATTATGTATCAGGCCAAAATAAATAGTATCCAGGGTAAGTACTACAGAGAGATGAGATGCAGGAAAGGGGGATGAAAAGTATTAGTAGGCTGGTGGAGGATAGACTTTTAATTATAGTTAGATGTCAATTAAGAAGAACAATAACGGGGTTCTAGAAAACAGCACTGTGCATATGTGGGGGATGAGTGCTCCAGGCAGAGTGAATAGCCAGAAGGGAAGGCCATGAGGCAGGAACATCCATACCGTACTCAGGAACATCCATACAGTACTCAGGGAACAGAAAAGACATCAGTGTGTGTGGAATGAGAGGAGTTAGTGTGGAGAATAGAAGACAAAAATCGGAAAGGAAAAAGGGCACTCAGATCATGGGACTTTGGGAGACATTTTGAGGTCTTTGGCTTTTGCTTTGAGTAATCTATTATAGAGTCTTGAATGATATGATCTGACTTATGATTTAAGAGCAGTTCCCTAGAGGCAATGCTGGATTGAGACTGCAGGAAAGCAAGGGCCTGATTAGGAAGACGAATAAAATATTAAAAATTTATTTACTCCAAGCTGTTGCATCAGGGATTGAATAAAACAGGCCCACAGATCACTTTGTATATCCTGTGAAGTAAGAACAATTCTTACATGTTGAAAGAGTCTTGAAGTAGAAGATGAAAAGCAGGCAGGGTGAGGAACAACAGGATGAGGAAGATGGGAAGGAGCTAGAAACTATATATGGCCCACAAAGACAAAAATCTAAAATTCTGGAATATATTTGCCAAAATCTGAAGTAGAAGATCTGCAGAAAGTAGGTTCTATACAAAACCCAAAGAAAAATGCATGAGTGAATTAGTTGCTCTAGAGTACTGTTATAGAGTGATAGGTGTTCAGAATTATCTATGGCTTCATTCCCTAGCTTCACAAAAAAGACCATTCAATTCCATTGAGCTATTGAAATATAGTCTGCTTTCCAAAACATTTCAAAAAAAGGCACTAACATGAACAATGTCATAAAAAAATATGATATATAGTAATTGAATTGCTCAAGGAATAATATGACTGTAATTTATTGTTTTCTAAAGGTCTGAAATGTAATAATGTGTCTTCAGAGTTCCTGTAGTAAATCGGGGTCCAATATTTGTTCCAGCTTTTTGGTGTGTGTGTGTGTATGAAACAAACAAAATCAAGAGATTATTCCTTATTGAACTCTCCTCAAAAGATATCAATGAACTATTGTGAAGTGCCATAATTTTAAACCATTTCTGCTCCTGGAGAGGTTAGAAAAGCCTTATAATGTTTCTCCTCTTTTTAAATAGAATTTGGGTCTGAGCAAAACTTTTTGTGTCTTAACAACTTCATCCTTGTTGGAGATGGTAGACCAAATACTCTGCAATATTATTAAAGAAGTATTATGATTAGCAGGCTAAAAACAATTGTGTAGTATGTTAATGTAAATGTTATTTTAAAATAAATATTCTAATAGTGGAATAACATACAAAAATATTTTTACTGATGTCTGTCTCATGGTTTCTGACTCTTGGTTTTGCATGTCATTTTTCTGTTAAACACTAGCACAAAAGAGAAAAGAAGCCAATGAAATAAGCCAAAGAAATATTTAAACTAGATAAAGTAATGCATAGGAATTCCCAAATCTTGCTTGTCATGCTGAATATTCTAGTTCCTAAATCAATAGTACATGGTTCCATTGTGTTGACACCCTAGACAATTTCTCCCCTCTTATCTAGAGTTTTATTTTTGGACCTAGCTGGCATGCTCACAATGACCAAACTGTGTTGATCATATTTTAATCTAATATATTGCTCCATTATTAACTTGAAAATAAATGATATATTCACTTTCTAGACAAATTCCAGAAAGGACAAAGAAATTGACTTCTATCCATGCATTATAATCCACTGGTGAATTTCTTTCAGGATACACCAAAATTGATCTAGAATATGATCTTACATATTTGGATCCTGAAAACCAAACCAACCAACCTTGGGCTGCAAGGTTTAAACCTTTCCACCTTGAGTAGAAAAACGTGGGATGATACTATACTGACAATCGGTGGTCCCTGACCTATTCTAGTAGATTGGAGTCCAGTGGCCATGGAAAACAGAATTTGAAGTAAAGACCTCCTCCTAGGCATGCATGACTTCATTACAGATAACGCCACAGTGCTAACTTCGCCAAAGACTACAGAAAATAAACAAATAGATGATGATGATGATGATGACAGACAGATCGATAGAAATAAATAATAGATAAAATAATATGACGTGTCCATAAGAAAGAGGCACATAGGCCAGAGCATTCTGGACTCACACAACCAGAGTTCAAAGGCTGACTGGGCCACTACTACATGAATCATCTGAGGAACGTCTAAAACTTAAATAATGTTATACAGTCTGTGAAAAGAAAAGAAGAGACACTGCCTACTGGGAAGAGATGTCATAGGGTGCAGCCTTCACTCAGGTCTTACAACCGCCGTCACCACCTCGGAAACCCTCGCAGCTGGGTTCGTGACCCCCGAACAGGGCGGCCATGGAGATGGGAGAAGGCCAGGAGAAGCTGGCAGGACCTGGCTTGCTCCTGGGCTGAGCTAGAGCAAGCCTTGCCCCTGTGACCCGGAACACAGAGCCATCGACACTCAGCCGATGAGTGCCCAAGTCCAGCAGTCCCCACTGATTCCCACAGAGTAGCTCACCTGGTGCCAATCACCTGCAAGCAGCAGCAGGAAGTCTCCCACCCCCCCCCCCCCCGCATTAGAACATCCACCTGCGCAGCGGTTGGTGGGGCCTCGCGCCGGGCCGTTGTCGCCTCTCCTCGTTCTCCGTGGGTCCAAGCGCCCTCCTGACACGCCCCCTCTCTGTCACGAGCCCCATTGAGACGTCACAGGCGCTGGCCGGGCCAGTGTGTGCTTGGCTGAGAGAGTTGGTCGCTGGGAGACTCGTCTCCGTGGCTTGCTCTTTTCTGGCGATTGCAGGCCGCACAAGCCGCTCGCAACGGGCAATTTTCTCACTTTCTTACTCGCGAAACTGGTTTTCTGGCCCCGCCGGCGACGCTGGCGACGGCGGATTCCGATGGTCCCCGCATTCCGCCAGGCTCCGCCTGGCCAGGCCACCCCGCAGCTTTTGAGCCTTCCCCTCTCCCTGTTCCTGCCCGCAGGCTGCTGAACCCGTGTCTGGGTCCTGTGCCTCCATCCCCCAGACTCTACATCGCGCCGAAGGAGCTGTGTCCTCTCCTGCAGGTCACAGGCTCCTCTCTAGGGTCCCCCCACCCCCATCCCCGTTCTGAACCCGGGAGTCAAGTCCTGGAAAAGAAACCAGGGCTGTTGGCGGAGAAGTCGCTGAAGTATGGACACTTGACTTCTGCCAGTCAAGTATACCCTTTCAGCCTCAAGTATACCCTTCTTTCTGCCTTCCCCACCTGAGCAGGGTCCTCAGTCCTATGAAACTGATACCATCCAGGCTCCCCAAGGGGATCAAGGGGAAGGCCCAAGGAGACCCGAAAAGGTCATGTAAGAGGACGATCAGGTTGAGACCAAAGAGCAGGTCAAGAAAAAGACGCACCTGTAACAAGCAGGAAGTGTCATTGACAACTACCCCCTAGAGACCAAGGGAGAACTCACTTCCTCAGGGGGCTGGCCTGGGCTTCTGGAGGGAGACCTCCCTTACTCAAACTCAAGAAACGTGAGTGAGAAGACCAAGGTGAGCTCCCTGTGTGAAGAACATACCAACCCCAGCACACACAACTCTGCTGGAGATATCCTACCTCTTGGGACAGATGCAGCCATGCTCCCAGCGTCAGACCCAAGCTTCTCTTTGTAGCTGGACAAGTCCACCAAGGAAATGTTGGAGTGCCCCAATTTCCAGGCTTGTTAATGTTACTGACCCTGTATGAAGGAGATGCGGGGCAAGGAACTACCCCATATTCCACCAAGTAGCTCTTCAACAAGAACTGCCAGTCATAGGCCCTGCCAAAGACCATTATCTATTCTACTGCCACTGTGTCCACTGCAGCTGTTGTGGAATAAGAGCTGCCCCCACATACTGAATGTCCTCTCATGACTATTTAGAATAATTTGGGTCTTTGTGGAAATACATTGGTCTAAAAGAAATAGAAAACTCTTCCAGCATAAGACAGGTTGAAACACAAACAATGGCAAATGTACCACCTCCAGGCTATCCCTTCTTTTTCCCCATCTGCTGGGAAGACTGCAGCCTCCCTGCCTCTGGTCAGTCCCAACTGTTCTTACCACCCCTGAATAGGTCGACTTGGCTAACAGCTCTCCTATCCTGTCTGCCTCCTATCCCCAAACCCTGATCCTTTAGGTTTCACTTCAGCAGAAGAAGTTCCAGACATCCTTCTTTTTTCTTCCTCTTCCCTCATCCAGTCCATGCAACCATGATTTCTGTTGCCTCTGGCAAGCAAAATCAATTCTACTAAGTATTCTTAGTATTCTTCTAAGAATTCTTCAATTCTTCTAAGTATTTCTTCATATCAGCTAATACATCTGCTCACTTGACCTCACAGACCACTTCCAATCTTGGGATCATTTACATTGACAATACTCTTCTTTCTAAGGCTTGGTCTTTCAGACCCACCAAAGCTTTTGTGTGAGTGGATTCCCATTTTCCCCAATTCAAAATTACGTGCACTGCAGTAGCACCCTGAGAAGTCACCACATTGAGATGTCATCCACCCACCTACTTATTTTCTCCAGTCCCACTCCAAGTTTTTAGCATCCTTTATGTTGAAAAGTAACCTATTAGCTCAAATTAAGAACACCGCATGGGCCACAATAGTATCCCTGTCTCCCCAGTTTTTATAAGACTTCTGATAACAGTTCCTTTAGTGACTGCCACTGTACTGAGCAACACATCTGAAACAGTATCCAAGCTAAACTTTGGCTCCAGTGCTGTAGATACCAAGGCTGTCAGGTTCATTTTCCCTGTCTCCAGGAATGGTCCACCACTCACACAGAGAACCTGAGACCCAATTGATAAACATGTAGTGCAATAAATAACAACACTGTGGATTTGTAGGAAGTCCTCTAGTCTCCTTTTGAGTAAAAACACCAGTGAATCACCCAGTCAGGTTGTTCATTGTGACTTTAGTGTAGTCAGCACTGTTGATAATATACTTGTATTTGGAGACTCCTGGGCAAAGCAACAGTGCCCATGACAAGAATGAAAAGCAGCCCCTGGGTCACCCTGGCACCTGCTAAAAGCTTCAGGAGCCACCATTCCATGGATGACTCTTCTTATGCATCTCATTTAACAGTGAGAAACCCTCTCCACATAGGGCTACCCAGAAAAGACATTGGTGTATGAGAAAGGCACTTAGTCCCTTTAAGGTAAACTTAACCTGCTCTAATTACATAAGACAGAGGTCCAAAAAAAAAGCTCTGTGTGTACATGTGTATGAGTGTGTGTGTGTGTGTGTGTGTGTGTATGATAGACCATGGGGTGGACCAGTTTATTTACAAGACGATTTACATTCACCATAGAGAATACAGGAGACCTGCAAGTACCGTAAACCGAGCCTCCTTTTTTTTAACTTAGATGATACAAGTTCTGGGCCAGATCTGCCCAGTCCTCAGATAGGGAGATGGTCACTGTTATTTGCAGGTGTTCTTTTTTCTTTTTAAGATTTGACTCAATGGCCCCTTATCTTTCCCACACACCACGAATTAAAAACACTGGTTCTTGTTAATCTTCCTCTGCTCACATGTCTATGTTTTTTTTACTTAATTGCGGGGGAAGAACTGACATGTGTGAGGACTGATGTGTTTTGTGCCAGATTTTTGGCAAAATATTCTGAGTCCGAGGGACCAGGGTATGGAAGTAGCTACCTTTATGACATCATATTTTGAACCCTCAAGTCTCTGTTTGAAATCAGAATGTCAGAGATGACAACCTACAGTAAACCAAAATTCAAATCATAAGTCCCCAATTCAACTGAATAGACTACCCCTCTGGCTAAGGGGACCTCAGAGAAACTTAAAACACGAAATTCCAGGCCATAACAGAAGAGGGATTGGACAAACCTTGCTATATTCCCTTCCTTTTGTAGGTAAGCCTCAACTGACTGGCATTGACTTTAAAATAGAGATCATAAGAGTGACTAAACAGACTTTCTGTGATAATAAAAAGATCAAATTTTAACCTGATTCTGGCATCCCATTACATGCTCTCTGAGGGCTGGTACCCATGAGGGCCATGGCTCTCCCACAAACTGTTATTTTTGTGTAAGTATTTCTTTCTACTAACTTCTTAAGTCAAACCCTTAAATTCCTTAAAGCCAGTTTCTAAGCTGACTACTTCAGGCACGTTTTCTCAGGATCTCTGGAAACCGTTGTACTCTGGGTCATGGTCACTCATATGACTCAGAACAAACCTCTTTATTTTGCCAAGGTTGGATTTTCAGCAATATCAGGAGCAAATAAAGATCTGATGGGGGAGGGACCAGGTAGTCCACACTTGCAGTTTCCCTCTATTCTGCTTTCCAACCACTCTGACCTCATTGGAGACTATATCCTCACACTGTATTTTAGGAAACTGAACTTGCTGATTAAGTTTTTAAAAACCTTAACATCTTTTTTGTTTAATTTTACTTAGACCAGTCATTCACACAGATTCCCGCTTCAGCCAAATAGGCTAGACTTGGCATTTATCTTTTAGCAACTCTGTCAATCATGTTTGTTTTCATGTGTGTATTATGCAAATATTTATATTCTATCATGCAATTGCAACAAAATATTCCTTATTTTAACTTACACACAAACACACACACACACACACACACACACACACACACACACACACACACACGTATATAATCTGATGTATAAATGTGAGTGGTGCACTCAGAAGCCTCAAGAAAGAAGTACTATCTTCAGCTGTGAGTTCCAGTGAGAAAACTGATTGGAACCAGACTCAGACAGCTTCTAATTGTTACAGTCATGATATAGATTGTGAGGACACATCCAGCCCCAAGAAATCTCTCCAGGAGTGGAGTAGGAATCAAGATGGTCAGTGTCATTGGGTGTTAACAGTTATATGGATGAGCTGGGCTTATGACAGCACCTAGTGGCAAAAAGGAGGCAGCAACAGGTACCCAGAAACAAGAGGTAAGGTACACCATGCAGGGTCACACAGGTATTCATGTCATGGAAGAGATAGAAGGAGCAAGAGAGATAGCCTGAGCAAGAGGTATTGTGTTTTCTGTCTCCTGAAGACCCACTGTGGTCACTGTCAGCTGTCCAATGGGTTGGGGTGTACCTACACTTAGAGTGAGAAACAGGATGTTCAGTGTCACGGGGGGTGCACAGCAATGTGAATAAGTGTGGATGACCAGGAAGATTCTAGGTATTGTTGCCTGGCTGGCCTTCCTGAAGGCCTAATACATAGCAGTCAGTGTTGCTTTTGTTCATCAGCCATATCAGTCTTGTCAAATGCTCTTCAAATGACAATTTTTTCTGTCATCATGCAAACCTATATGTGCCAAATTTTGAATACGTCATTTTATCTGAAACTCACAGCGTGCTTTCAATGTCAAAACTCCATATCTTCAAAGATGAGAGAGCCTAGGGAGAGAGGCTAAGGAAGTTTCTTTTACCTCACTCACATAGAAAGTAGGACCAGGATATAAAACCAGGTCTGACTGCTATACAACTTTTCTCTCTGCACTTGATGCAAAGAGCAGTGCATACGTACAAGAATCACAGAAGTGTAGGACATATGCCACTAGTAAACATGCTATTTTTTTGGAGGTACTTTTAACATATAATCAGAATATTTTTAGGTACTTTTAGCATATAATCAGCATATCAAATACACTATATCAATCCTTTCTCCAATTAGAACAGTTCAGTATTAGGGGTTGAATTAATAAACAAAATAGTTTAGGGAAAGATTTTAATGACCCCAAATGATAATTTTGGAAAGTAGTATTGACCTTTTATTAAAGGTACAATAGAGATCCCTCATATCCCTTAAATCCTGGTTTCACTCTACTCAGTATGCTAATCTAAGTACCAATTTCTACTAAAAAAGCGATATGAAATTTTCACATTATACCATAATATTTATGACTACTATAGAATAACAGCTCCTCTATTACAGTGCTCGGTTTACACACGCAGTCAAAATAATGTATATGTATACATATAAATTGAAATATGTAGATGTACACATATAAAATCACATTAGTCTGAAAATATACTTCATCTATTTGCCTGGGCCAATGAGAATGAGGCATCGGATTTTCTTGAAAGCATCATAATAAGACAAGAAGTAACCTGTACTTCTGTTTTGGGTTTTTTTTTTTAACATACCAATGCTGTTTATTTTGTTGAAGTAATTGTGCAGGTTTCATTAGCTTAGTATCATAAAGAGCATGGAAGGAGACAGATGAGACTAACAGCAGAAAAGTTTAGCCCCTAAGATTAATGGGAACTTTGTGAGGTTTTTTAAAGCACCTTTGTGAACAGATTTGGATTCCTGAATACATGTTACTATTAATTGAGAGTATTTAGAAATAGACACGGAATTTTGTGAGTTAAAGAAGCTTTTGAGACTCTTTACCTGCTACACTATACTTGCTAATGTAAGATAAAATAATTTAGAAATAGAGTTTTTAAAAATAATAATAGAGTAACAGGATATATACTTATTTTTTAACAAGATTTACCAGATAGTCTGAAACAGACAAAGTAGATTAATCATTGGTTTTCAAGGTGTTATAAATCATGAAATAAAGGGCTGTGATTTCTGGGAAAAATTAAAAAAAAAATATTAACCTTTTGACATTTTCAGCATTTTTTTTTTTTGAGTTGATGTCACGGTCACCCCAGCATCAACCTGCTAGACTTTGGCAATCCTTCTGTCTCAGAATTCCAAGCAGCCAGAACTATAGGAGTGTGCTACCACATCCAGCCAATTTTTTTTATCTATTGTAGAGAAGACATCTTGCTAAGTTCCCCGGGCTGGTCTCAAACCCGTGGACTCAGGCAATCCATGTGCCTTGGCCTCCCAAAGTGCTGGGATTACAGGTTGAGCCACAGGCGGCTTTTGTTTTTTTATTATTTTAGAGTAGTAGGGTACAATTCAGGTTAGGTTTAGTAATGTTCATTATGAAGGTACCCTTGTAGATTATGTGTCAGCATACTTTTGTGAGAGAATTTCTCAACGATGACCCCCAAAGAAAAATGCAAAGACACCCTGCTTCACTCCCTCAGATGAAGACGTGGCTGAGAGTGCAAACAGATATAATATAAAGAATTAAAATAACTCAAAATATCCTAAAAACATTGTCAGAAAAATATGTGAACAAGAACATATAGAACAATGTGGTATGTGTAACAATTGCTAGAAGGAACCCCACAATATCCATGACAAAATTAAATGTACCAGAAACAATACCCCAATTAAAAGGTGGTAAAAATAAGATTTGATGAGAAGGTAAAACTCAATGTTATCAGTCTACTAGAATTTACTGACTATTGATTTAAATATGAAAATGTAAAAATTATAGATAACATTATTTTGACAGAAATTAAGGGTATTAATACTTTAGTTAAAAACCTTCACATAAATAAAATTCCAACTATATAGGAATTAATTGGAAAATATTACTAAATATTTAAGAAGAATAATATAAATCTATATAAAATGTCAAAACTGAAAAGAAGGGACTACATTTTAACTAGTACTATGGAACCAATATTAATCTGATTTCAGACCAGAAAGATACTATTAAAAAAAAGAAGCAAAACTACACGATTCTATCCTTCATGAACATGGATGCCAAAATTCACAAATTGTTAGAAAATAAAATCTTACGTTACATAAAAATGGATAATAGACCAAGTGAGAGTTATCTCAAGAATGCAAGGTTATGCAATATTGAGTATTAAGTTGATTGAAACACAAGTCAGCAACATGCAGAGTAAGAGACCTGGAACTTGATTCCCTCCACAAACACATTTATTTGGCAAAATTCATAGCAGATTCCCTTGAAAAAAATTCAAAAGGCCATTATTGCAAAGATTGGAGCAGAAATAAACTAAAGAATAGAGGAATGAAAAAATCAACAAAAACAAAGGTTTGGTTTATTGAACAGATGATCACAAACAACACACCCTTAGAAAAACAAAAAAAGAGTGAAGTCACAAAATTATAGAGTTAAAAATTAAAGAGAAGACACTACTGTAAATGCTACAATAGTGAAATTTAAAAAAATTTTTAAAATTATGAGACAGTGACATAAATAGTTATGCCAAAAACAACCTGGACAACCTAGGAGAAATGGGTAAAATCTAAGAAACATACAACCTAAAAGGACTAAATCATGAAAAAATAGAAAGTCTAAACAGACATATACTAGGAGGGAGATTGAATCAGTAATCAAAAACCTCTCAGCAAAAAAAATGTAAGAATTTTCTCAACAAAGAAAAGCAAAGGACCAAATGACTTCACAAATGAATTTACCAAACAAATTTATAAAAGAATTAATACTAATATTTTAAAACTTTCAGCAAATTGAAGAAATGGGAATATATCCAAATGCATTTTATGGGGCTACAGTTTCCCAGGTACCAAACCAAGATAAAGATGACACAACAAAATTACAGACAAATATGCAAGACCCCTCAACAAAATGCCAGCAAACTAAATCCAGTAGCACATTAAAAGCACCAAATACCATGATAAATTGAGATTTATCTTTTATATACAAGAATGTTTCAGCTATGGACATCAAATGTATGATTGACTACATTAATAGAATAAACTGTAAAAATGACACAATGATCTAAATAAATGCAGAAGAAACATTTGACACAATTCACACTTTTTTTTAAAATTCACACAATTCGATGCTAAAAATTTTCCCCCCTAAAAAAATCAGTAGTGAAAAGCTAGCATCTAGGATCTACAAGGAAGTCAAACGTACAGAAAAGAAAAAAAACAATCCATTATAAAGTGTGTAAAATATATGAATAGACACTTCTCAAAAGAAGACATAAGAGCAGCCAACAGATACATGAAAAAATGCTGGACCTCACTAGTCATCAAAGAAATGCAAATTAAAACCACACTGAGAACCACCTAACTCCAGTAAGGATGGGCATCACCAGTAACGCAAAAAACAACAGATGCTGGGGAAGATGTAGGGAAAAGGGAGTGCTTGTGGGAGTGTAAATTAGCACAGCCTCTGTGGAAAACAGGCGATTCTTAAAAGATCTAAAAAGTGACCTTCCATATGACCCCGCAATCCCCCTACTGGGAATATAGCCAAAGAAACTCACGTCACTCTATGAAAAAGATACCTGTATACGCATGTTTATTGCAGCATTATTCACAATAGCAAAAACGTGGAACCAGCCATGGTTCCACATCATCAAAAGAGAACTGGATAAAAAAATGGAGAACATTTACACCATGGGATATTATGCAGCCCTAAAGAAGGACAACATTATGAACATACAGCAATTTGACTGGACTTAGAGTCTATAATACTAAGTGATCTCTCACCGAAACAAAGAATTGAGTACCACATGTTCTCACTCGTAAGCGGACCTTGAAAAGTTATCATTAATACTATAAGAAGGGGATTGGCAGTACTGGGAAACTGCCAGGGGAGGAGGAGTGGGCAGGAGGGGTAGAAGTGAGAAAGTGCCAGGGGAAGGAGGGGCATATCTAATCAACAAGGGTACCAGCATAATGAACTTTTGTATACCTAAACCTGAATTGTTCACCACATCTTAAAAAAAAATTTTTTTTTAAAGATTAAGAACTAGACAATCATGCTCTCACTCCAATTTATATTTATCACAGTGCTGAAAGTCCTACCCACAGATATTAGACAAGAGAAAAATATAAAATAGATGCACATTAGAAAAAAAAAGGAGTGTTTCTGTTGGCAATGATATGAGAGTTTATTATATATATGTGTGTATGTGTATACACACACACACACACACACACACACACACATGTGCGCATGCGCGTCTGGTTTGACAATTAAGTTTGCAAACTCATCTTAGAAAAAGTGTTACATAATAGCAGTCACTTTTGAAGTAATCCCCTTGGGCAGCTATGCACCAATGCCAGTGCCTAGTCCACCCTTCAAAGCAATTTTGAAACTCTTTTTCAGGAATGGCTATCAGAGCTATTGATGTAGTACTCTTGATGTCTTGAATATCTTCAAATGTCTTCCTTTCAATATTTTCTTTATCGTTGAGTAGAAAAAATGTAATTGGGGTCCAGATCAGCAGAGTCAGAAGAGTGTTGCAACACAGTCAAATGTACAGTGCTGCCAATGGAAGTGCACAGTGGAAAGTTTGCAAACTTATTTGTCAGATCTCAACAAATAATGAAGTCAGCTCTGATGACCATTTCAGAAAAATATTTCCAAAATTCCTTTGATGTGTGGACTAGACACTGGCATCAGTGCATAACTTCCCAATTGGGTAGGTGACTGTGTGTGTGTGTGTGTGTGTGTATACTAATAGACTCCATCTCATAATTGTTAGGATAAAGAAAAAATGAATTCAGGAAAGCTGCAAAATACTTAATTAACACAATGAACAATCTGAAAATGAAATTAGCAAAAAATCTTAGTAGCCCTAAAAATGTGTAAAATACTTAGAAGTAAACTTAACTGAACTTATACAATAAAACCCCCAAAATATTGAAGAAAATGAGATGGTGTATATAGAAAGACATCCTATTCATGGATTTGGAAGACTTAATATTAATAAAATATCCATAATAGCCAGAGTAATCTTCATATTTAATGTAATAGCTAGTAAAAACCAGAAGGCATTTTTTTAAACAGAAATAAACAAAATAATTCTACATGGAGAACAAATGAACATGATTGTCAGGACAATCTTGAAAAAAAAGTACAAAGTTGGAGACATCACATATCCTGATTTAAACATATGTTAGAAATCTACATGAAATAAAACAGTATGACATGGACATACAGACATTCATATATACCAATGGGACAAAAATTAATCCTTGCATATATAGTCAACTGATCATCATAAGGATGTAAAGAATACTCAATGAGGAAAAGACAGTCCTTTTAACAAACCATGTCAGAAAACTGCTTTTCCACATGCATAATAATAAAATTGAATCCTTATCTTACTCTGTACATGAAAATCACCACGAAGGGATTAATTTAAGATTCTAAGAACTGAAATTCAACAATTCCTAAAAGAAAATCTTGGGGAGTATTTCGTGAATTGGTTTGGCAATGTTTTCATGAATATATCACCAAAATTCTGGGCAGAAAAACCCCATAAAAACAGAAATCTTAAAAATCTAAAAAGCATCTTCATAGCAAGAAACAAACAACAGCAACAGCAACAAACAATGGGAGAGGGGAGAAGGGAGTGAAATGTCAATGGGTATAGAGAGGGACAAAACATTTGCAAAATATATACCTTCAAAATATATATTACAGCCAGGCTCGGTGGCTCAGCCTGTAATTCCAGCAGTTTGGGAAGTTGAGGCAGGTGGATTGCCTGAGTCCATGGGTTCAAGACCAACCCGGGCAACTTGGCAAGACCTCATTTCTACCAAAAAAACAAACAAACAAGCAAACAAAAAAACAAATAGCTGGGCATAGTAATGGACGCCTATAGTTCCACCTACTTGGAAGGCTGAGATGGAAGGATCGCTGGAGCCAATCAGGTTGATGCTGGGTGGTTGTGAGCATGCCACTGCACTCCAGCCTAGGCAATGGAGTGAGACTCCAACTCAATATATATATATATAGCACACTCAGTAACAACTCAATAATATCAACAACAGGAAAACCATTATAGCCTGATTAAAAATGGACAGAGGACTTCGTAGATATTTTTGCCAAGGATATAAATAGCCAACAGATATAGCAAAATAATTTCAGAGCTTTTGGAAAAGACTTTCAAGTTAATCCAATCAGAGAAAAAGCAGGAAAAAGAATCAAGATAATGAGGCATAGTCTTCAAGAAATGTGGGATAATGTAAAATATTCAAATCTGAGGCTCGTGGGTGTTCCTGAGGAAAAGGAGAAAGCTTAGGTATAGAAAACCTATTTTAGGAAAAAATTTAGAAAACCCTTCTTGGCTTTACCAGAGATTTAAAAATCCAGGTACAGAAAATCCAAAGAGTCCCTGAAAGCTTCCTTGCAAAGAGGTCTTCTTCAAGGCCTACAGCAGTAGTTATTCCATTATGCAAAGTCAATATGAAGGAAATAATCCTAATATCATTGAGACAAAAACATCAAATAACTTAAACAGGCAAACTGATCAGACTAACAGTAGACTTTTCAGCATAAACTTTACAAGCCAGAGGGCATTGGACCTTATTATCAATCTCTTCAAACAGAGTTACTGTCAGCAAAAGATTTTATATTTCACAAAATGAAATATATGAAGTTTTATAAATGAAAGAGAATTAAAGACTTTCTCAGACTAGTAAATGCTGAGGGATTTTGTAATTTGTCACCCGTAGACCAGTACTCTACAAAAGTATTCAAAGAAATTCTAAACATGGTAACAACAGATCAAAATGCACCAGTAGACAAACTCTAAAAATATAAAAATTCACACAACCTAGAATACCAACACAATGCAGAAACAAAGCAGCCATTAAAAAAAACAACATAATGAGTGGAACAGTACCTTACATTTCATTACTAAGACTTAAAGGTTATAAACTCAATATCCATGTTAAACATATTAATTTCCACTATTAAAAAAACAAAACAAAAATCTGCTGCTTTCAAAAGACTGACTTTTCAAGCAAAAGCTTCTATAGTCTCAATGTAAAACAGTAGAATAAATATTCCATGCAAATAAAAACCCAAACAAACAGTAGTGGCAAGTCTTATACCAGATTAAACCGACTTTAAGTTAACGAAAGTGAATAAAGACAAGTCATTATATGATAAAAGTATCAATCCAACAATACGATATAATCTTAAATATATATGTCACTAACACCAGAGTTTCCCAGAATTATAAAAAACATATTTTATTAGACCTAAGAAAAGAGATAGACAGCAATACAATAATGGGGGAGATTTCAACACTCTTCTGACAGCAATAGAAAATCAAGGCAAAATGTCAACAAAGAAGAGTTAATCTGGACTCTGCAGCAAATGGACCTAACAGACATCTAGAGGATATTACACCACAAAAATACGGAAAATATGTTTTTCTCATCAGGACAAGGAATATTCTCTGCAACAGTTTGTATGATAGGCCATAAATCAAGTCTCAGTAATAAAACAAATTCCAAATTATTATCAAGCACCTACTCAAATCACAGTGGAATAAAACTACAAATCAAATCCAAGAGAAGCAACCAAACAGATACATAGAACTTTAACAAACTGATCCTAAATGATCTTTGAGTCAACCCTGAAATCAAGTTATACATTTTTGAAAAATCTTAAAATGAATGTCAACAACAACACAAGTTATCAAAATCTCTGAAACACACAATAAACGGTGATCATAGGAAAATTTAAGGTGCTTAATACCTATTGTGAAAAAAACTGAAAGATCACATTTTTTTGCTTTTACTTTTTTCTTTCTTTTTTTTTTAAGGTGTGGGATACAATTAAAGGTTAGGTATACAAATGTTGATTATGCAGCTTCCCTTGTTGATGAGGTATGTCCCTCCCTTCCCTGGCAGTTTCCCTCAACTGACAATCTAACTCCCCCTCCCATGGCAGTTTCCCACTACTGGCATTCCCTTTCTCATAGCATTATGATAATTGTTCAACATCCACTTATGAGTGAGAACATATGGTACTCTGTTCTTTGTTTCTGTGATACATCACTGAGTATGATAGATTCTAAACTTATTCAGGTTGCTGCGAAGACCATATATTTGTCCTTTATGACTGCATAATATTCCATTATGTGTATGTACCACATTTTTTATCCAGTCCAGCTTCTATTGGCAGCATGGTTGGTTCTGTGTTTTTGCTATTGTGAATAGACCTGCAACAAACATGTGTGTGCAGGTATCTTTTTTTGTAGAATGATTTGAGTTCCTCTGGGTATATACCTAAGAGGAAGATTGCTGGGTCATATGGAAGGTCAATTTTTAGTTCTTTCAGAAATTACCACACTGTCTTCCAAAGAGGTGCACAAGTTTGCATTCCCACGAACAGTGTAGAAGTTTCTTTTTCTCTGCATCCTCACCAGCCTCTTTTGCTATTTGTTTTTTATTTTATTTTATTTATTTATTTTTAACATATTTTTAAATTTTAAAATTGTGGGGTTCAGTTAAGAGTTAGGTATACAATTATGCATTGTGCAGGTAACCTTGTTGATGAGGTGAGCCCCCCCTGTCCCCAGAGAGATGTTGACTACCATTAATTGCTGTTTGTTTTATTAATGATGGCCATTCATCCTGGAGTTAGGTGGTATCTCATTGTGGCTTTGATTTGCATTTCTCTGATGATGAGTGAGGCTGAGCACTTTTTCATGTGTCTGTTAACTACTTGTATATCTTCTTTTAAGAAGTGTCTATTCATATTTTTTGCCCACTTTTTAATGAGGCTGTTTATCTTTTTTTCTTTTGGGTGTATTTGAATTCCTTTTAGATTCTAGATGTTAGGCATTTGTGAGATATACAGTTGGCAAATATTTTTTTTGAAATGTCACCTATTAACAACCTAACATCAATTCACATAAGAAATAGGAAAAAAAAGAATACCCTAACTCACATCTAGGAGAAGAAAGAAATAACAAAGATTAGTACAGAAGTAAACAAAATTGAGAGAAAAAAATTACCTTGATTCAATACAAAAAAAGCTGTTTTTTAAAGAAAAATAAAGTTGGTAGAACACTAGCTAAACTGTTTAAGGAAAGAATAGGAAAGAAGATTCAACTTAAGCAGAAATGGAAATGGCCACATCACATCCGAGATTATTATGAACACTTCCATGAAACAAAATATACAATCTAGGAGAAATGGATACATTCTCAGGAGCATGCAAATCACAAACCACAAATTCAGAAATAATAGAATCATTGGCAGACCAAAAATGTGTACTACATTGAATCACCAATTAAAAGACTGTCAACAAATAGAGTCCAGGATCTTTCAGATTAACAGCTGAATTCTATGACACTTTCAAGTAGGAAAGAACTGGTACCAAGCCTAAGGAAGCTATTTCATGAGATTGAGGAGAGAATTCTCCCTAATTCAATCTACAAAGTCAGTATTTCCCTAACACCAAGTCAGGAAAAAACACAATAACAACATTAAAAGAAAATTACAGACCAATACACCTTTTGAACTCAGATGCAAACTTCCTTAACAAAGTATTTGCCAACCCAACAGTAAATCGTAAAAATAACCTGCAACAGTTAAATGAATTATACCAAAGGATGCAAAGAAAGTTCAACACACACAAGTCAATAATCATGATCACATAAACAGAACTCAAAACATAAATTATATGATCATTTCAATAGATGCAGAGATAAATAGATAAATTCCAGCAAGTCTTTTAAAATAAATATCATAGCCGGGCTCGGTGACTCAGCCTGTAATCCCGCGCCTTTGGGAGGCTGAGGTGAGTGGATTGCCTGAGCCCGTGGGTTCAAGACCCGCCTGGGCAGCGAGACCTCATCTCTACAATAAATCAAAAAAACTCAGCTGGGCGTGGTGGCGCATGCCTGGAATTCTGGCTACTTGGAAAGCTGAGGTAGAAGGATCGCCGGAGCCCAGCAGGTCGAGGCTGCGGTGGCCGGGAGCGACCACTGCACTCCAATCTGGACGACAGAGTGAGACTCCATCTCTAAAATAAAAAAAAATAAAATAAAATAAAATAAATATTATTAGCAAAACAGGCACAGAAGGAACATAGCTCAAAATAATAAAAGAAGTATACAACTAACATAGAGTCAACATTATAGTGATGAGGAAAAGTCGAAAGCATTCACATTAGAATTAGAACAAAGGTAAGAATGCTCAGTTTCACCACTAAAAGTCATCAATATAGTACTGGAAGTCCTAACAGAGCAATTAGACAAGTAAAAAATAAATAAATAAAAGGACTCCAAATTGTAAAGAAGAAGTCAAACTATTTCTGTTTACAGTTGATATTATCTTATAACTGGAAAATCCTAAATATTCCTCCAGAAAACTCTGGGGCTCGAGAAATAAATTCAGTAAATATCAGGTTACAAAAGCAACACATCACACTGATGCACACCAATTAAGACATAACTGAGAATCAAATCAGGGACTCTATATTATTTACAATAGTGACTAAAAATTTAAAATACCTAGAAATATACTTAAAGATGAATGTAAAATATCTCTGCAAGAACTACAACACACTGTAGAAAGAAATTATAGAGGACACAAACAAATGAAAGAACTTCCCATTCTTATGAACTGGAAGAATCAATGTAGCTTAATGATCATAATATCAAAAGCAATCTGCAGATTCAAGGCAATCTCTTACAAATTACCAACATCACTTTTATTGAATTAGAAAAAAAACCAAAATTTATATGAAACCCAAGAAAAGCCTGGATGAAAAATAAGTCTCAGCAGAAAGAACAAAGTTGGCTGCATCACATTGCACACATACAAATTATACTACAAGGCTGCAATAATGAAAACAGCATGTACTGATACCAGGGCAGACTTTTAGACCAATGGAACAGAATAAAGAATCCAGAAATAAAACCAAATATCTACAATCAACCGATTTTTGACAAAGCAGACAAAATATATGTTAAGGAAAGGATACTCTACTCAAAAAATAGTGCTAGGAAAGTTGGATAGCCACATGCAGAACTAAACCCTGATCCCTATTTCTCACCACATACAAAAATTAACTCAAGTCAGATTAATGACTTAAAGATCAGGCCTTAAAATAAAAATTTTAGAAGACAACCTTAAAAAAAATTCTGGGTAATGGTCTATGCAATTTATAAGACTCCAAAAGCAAATTCCACAAATGCAAAAATAAACAAGTGTGAATTAGTTAAACTAAAACACTTCTTCACAGTGAAGGAAATAATTAACAGAATAAATGGACACATTACAGAATAGTAGAAGATATTCACAAACTAGACATCTAATAAAAATATCTATAATCTATAAAAAAATGGCAAGAAAACATCACATATCCCCATTTAAAACTGAACTAATGACATAAACAGACATACTCAAAGGAATATACACAAATGGCCTAACACACATATGACAAAAATACTCATCACTAATTTCTAGGAAAATGAAAATTAAAACCACAGAAAAATACCACTTTACACCAGTCGGAATTGCCATTAGTTAAAAAAAAATTAAAATGTTGTAGATGTGGAGAAAATAGAGCACTTACACACTGTTGGTAGGAGTGAAAATTACCAAATCCTCTACAGAAATCAGTATGATACTGTTTCTTAAATAACTAAAAGTTGATCTACCATTTGATCTATGAATGTCACTACTTGATATCATACAATTAGTTACATGTTACAGCAGCATAGTTCACTATTGCAAAGATGTGAAATCATTCTAAATGCCCAACTGATCAGATGATAATATGAATGTGATACACACACACACAAACATACATACACACACACCATGGAATATTATTCAGTCATTCAAAAGGTTGAAATATTGTCTTTTGCAGCAGTCTGGATGGAATTGGAGACTATAAATCTTAAATGAAATAACACAGGAATGGAAATCTAAATACTGCATGGTCTCATTTATAAGTGGGAGCTAAGCAAAGAGGCTACAAATACATAAACAAATAGTTTCATGGACATAAAAGACTGAATGGAAAGAGTCAAGAAAAGTAGAGTTGAAAAATCACATACTGGGTACAATGTGTGCTAGTGGGGGTGATGGGTACATTAAAGCCAGACTTAATCTGTAATCAATACAGCAGTGCAACCAAAAATAATTTGTATCACTTAAAGCTATTTTAATTTTTATAAAAGGCGTAGATTTTTTAAAAAACCCACACAGAAACAATGAGTTATCACTTCACTTTTTATGTTCATTATGAAAAAGATGAAAGACAAGCGTTGGTTACAACGTGGAGACATTGGAATTACTGCACAGAGTGAATGGGAGTGCATTATTACAATCAAGACAAAAAACAGTATTAAGATTAGTTAACAAATTATTGAGGGAATTATCATATGATCCAATGATTTCGGTTTTGAGTATTTATTACAAAAAATTGAAATCAGGACCCTAAACACATAGAAGCAAGGTCAGGTATATTAAAACATGATTAACAATAGACAAGATGTGGAAACGATGTAAATGTCCATCAAAAGATAAACTGATAAAGGAAAACAACAAAAAGAAATAAGGTCATAACAAAAGCAACAGCAACAAGAACAACCACAAAAGCAAAATCAAAAAATTTCCTTTCCCAGAATATACATTAAGGTATCAACATGGCCGTGCCCAGTGGCTCAGCCTGTAGTAAGCTCACCAATTTGGGACGCCGAGGTGAGTGTGTTGCCTGAGCCTGTGGGTTGGAGACCACCAGGCAACTTGGCAAGACCTCGTCTCTGCAGTAAATCAAAATGTAGCCAGGCGTGGTACTGTGCACCTGCAGTTCCGGCTACTTGGAAGGCTGAGGTGGAAGGATCACCACATCCCAGCAAGTCGACGCTGGGGTGGCTGTGGGCGTGCCACTGAACAACCTGGAAATGGAGTGAGACTCCAACTCAAAAAAAATTAAAAAAGGTATCAACCTTATCAGTAATTACTTTAAAAATAAATAACCTCCATGCACCAAATAAAAGAAAGTTTATAAAACACAGTTTTCAAAACTTATAGTTATCATTTATTTATTTATTTATTTTTTGAGTTGGAGTCTCACTGGGTCGCCCAGACCGGAGTGCAGTGGCCGCTCCCAACCACCGCAGCCTCGACCTGCTGGGCTCCGGCGATCCTTCCGCCTCAACCTTCCAAGTAGCCGGAATTACAGACATGTGCTACCATGCCCAGCTGATTTTTTGATTTACTGTAGAGATGAGGTCTCGCTGCCCAGGCGGGTCTCAAACCCACAGGCTCAGGCAATCCATTCACCTCAGCCTCCCAAACGCGCGGGATTACAGGCTGAGACACCAAGCCCAGGTTATTTTTAAAAGTTTCTAAAGCAAAACAAAATGCTACGCAACTACATGTTGTTTATAAGAAGCTCTCTTGAAACATGACATAGGTAGGATAACAGTAAAAGGATGAATTTAGAAATATTATTATAACATTTCTTAATAGTAAAAAAAGTAAGGGTGGTTATTTCAATATCAGATAAAGTGACCCCAAAGCCAAAAAATTTACTAAGCATGTATCAGCAGATCCCTATTTCATTCAAGAAATTGAATTCTTAATCTTAAAATTTCTGAAACATAAAACTCTAGGACCAGAGTTCTTTTTTTTTTTTTTTATTAAACATATTTTTTATTATAAAATTATAGGGTACATTTAAGGGTTAGGTATACAAATGTGCATTGTTCAGGCACCCTTGTTAATAAGGGTTGTCTCCCCATCCCCAGACATATATTGACTGCCTTTAGTCCCACCTCCTTTCCCCTCTCTACCCTCCCATAGTTTCCCACTACTGTCAGTCCTTTTTTTTTTTTTTAAAGTATTATGGTAGATGTTCAAGGTCCACTATATGAGTGAGAACATGTGATACTCAGATCTTTGTTTCTGTGAGAGATCACTCAGTATTATAGACTCTAGCCCCATCCAGGTTGCTGTGAAATTCATGATTTTGTTCTTTTTTATGGCTGCATAGTATTCCATTGTGTATATGTACCACATTTTTTTAATCCAGTCCTCTTTTGATGGACAGCATGGTTGGTTCCAGGTTCTTGCTATTGTGAACAATGCTACAATAAACATTCATGTGCAGGTATCTTTTTTGATAGAGTGATTTGAGTTCTTCAGGATATATTCCCAGTAGGGGGATTGCAGGGTCATATGGGAGGTCGATATTTAAAGCTTTTTAGAATTGCCACACTGCTTTCCAGAGAGGTTGTACTAGTTTGCACTCCCACCAACAGTGTAGGAGTGTTCCCTTTTCCCCACACACTCTCCAGCAACTGTTATTTTTTGAGTTATTGATAATGGCCATTCTGACTGGAGTTAGGTGGTATCACAGTGTGGTTTTGATTTGCATCTCCTTGATGATTAGTGAGGTTGAACATTTCTTCATGTGTCTGTTGGCTGCTCAGATGTCTTCCTTTGAGAAGTGTCTGTTCATATCTTTTGCCCACTTTATAATGGGGTTGTTTGTTTTTTTCTTTTCAGCACGTTTGAGTTCTTTGTAGATCCAAGATATTAAGCCTTTGTCAGACCTGGAGTTGGCAAATACTTTTTCCCAGTCTGTGGGCTGTCTTCCTGCTCTCTTGATGGTTTCTTTGGCTTTGCAGAAGCTTGTCAGTTTAATGAGGTCCCACTTGTCTATCTTATCTCTTATGGCCTGTGGATTTTCAGTTTTGTTCAGAAACTGGATGCCAGTTCCAATTTCCATAAGGGTATGGACTTCATTTTCTAAGGTTCTTATGGTTTGAGGTTTTACATTTAGGTCTCTGATCCATTTAGAGTTAATTTTTGTGTATGGGGACAGATAGGGGTCTTGTTTGAGTCTTCTGCATGTGGTCAGCCAGTTTTCCCAGCAACATTTACTGAATAGGTTCTCCTCTCCCAGTGGTAGGTGGTGGAGGCTTTGTCGAAGATGAGTTGGTTGAGAAATTGAGGTTTAGCTTCTGGAATCTCAATTCTATTCCATTGGCCTATATGCCTGTTTTTGTACCAATACCAAGCTGTTTTGATGATTGTAGCTTTATAGTAAAGTTTGAAGTCTGGTAATGTGATACCGCCAGCTTTGGTTTTTTTTTTTTCCCTGAGGATTATTCTGGCAATTCTTGGTCATTTGTGTTTCCATATGAATTCCTGTATTGTTTTTTCTAGGTCTGAGAAGAATGTTGTTGATAATTTGATGGGTATTACATTAAATCTGTAGATTTCCTTAGGTAGGATGGACATCTTCACAATGTTGATTCTCCCAATTCATGAGCATACGATATTTTTCCACTTGTTTGTGTTGTCTTTGATTTCTTTGAGCAGTGTTTTGTAGTTTTCATTGTAAAGGTCTTTCATGTCTCTGGTCTGGAAGATGTCAAAGTATTTCATTTTTTTTTGTGGTTATTGTGAATTTTTTTGTGGTTATTTGTGGCATTGTGCTTTTTATTTGGGTTTCTGTTTGTTTGTTATTGATGTAAAGAAATGCGACTGTCTTTCGTACATTTATTTTAAACTTTGAGACTTTGCCAAAGTCCTTTATCAGTGTAAGGAAGTTTTTGACAGATTCTCTTGGGTTTTCAAGGTACACGGTCATGTCATCTGCAAAGAGAGATAACTTGACTTCCTCTTTTCCTATTTGGATACCCCTGATTGCCTTCTCTTCTCTGATTGCTCTAGCCAGGACTTCCAATACTATATTGAACAGGAGAGTGAGAGTGGGCATCCTTGTCTTATTCCAGTTTTCAGGGGAAATGGTTCCAATTTTTGTTCATTTAGGAGTATGCTGGCTGTGAGTTTCTCATAAATGGCTTTTACTATTTTGAGGTATGCTCCCCGTATGCCTAGATATTCGAGGGTTTGTATCAAGAAGGGGTGCTGGATTTTATCAAAAGCTTTTTCTGCATCCAATGATATAATCATGTGGTTTTTGTTTTGACATCTGTTAATGTATTTAATTACATTTATGGTTTTACGAATGTTGAACCAGCCTTGCATCCCAGGGATGAATCCTACTTGGTCATGATGGATGAGTTTTGAGATGTGTTGTTGAATCCGGTTTGCTAGGATCTTGTTGAGAATTTTAGCATCATGTTCATCAAAGATATTGGCCTGTAGTTCTCTTTGTTGAGTCTTCACCTGGCTTGTGTATCAATGTGATGTTGGCTTCGTAAAATGATTTGGGGAGAGTTCCATCTTTTTCAATTGCCTAGAATACCTTCGGTAGGATTGGAATCAGTTCCTCCTTAAATGTCTTGTAGAATTCTGCTGGAAAGCCATCTGGACAGGGGCTTTTTTTTGTAGGTAGTTTTCTTATTGTGTAGTTAATTTCCTTGATTGTTATTGGTTCTTGGTCTAGTTAGGGTCTCAATTTCTTCTTCTTTCAATGTAGGCTGGTTGAGTGACGTCAGAAAGTCCTCCATTTCCTTAAGGTTTTCAAGTTTTTCCATACAATGTACGTAGTAGTCTCTAATAATCTTTTTTATTTCTTGAGGGTCAGATGTGACTTCATCTTTTGTGTTTCTGATTGTGTTTATTTGGGCTTTTTCTCTCTTTTTTCTTGGTCAGTCTAGCTAGGGGACCATCAATCTTGTTTATCCTTTTGAAGAACCAGCTTTTTGTTTCATTGATTTTATTGTATTATCTTTTGACAAAAAAAGATGGATTGAACCTTTTATCATTCTATGTCCTGGATTTGGGCTTTTATTTTGGTGACATGGATTCTTCTGCTAAAATTAGGGATTTTGTGGTCTTGCTTTTCCAGCTTCTTTAGGTGTCTTGTTAGCCTGTTAATTTGTGATTCTTCCATTTTCTTCATGTGCGTTTGTAGGGATATAAATCCCCCTCTTACTAAAGTTTTCATGGTGTCCCAGAGATTTTGGTAAGATGTTTCTTCATTTTCATTTGTTTCCAGGTATCTTTTAATCTCTGTTTTGATTTCATCATTGACCCAGGAATTGTTTAGCAACATGCTGTTTAGTGTCCATATCTTTGTGGGTTTTGGAGGGACCTTGTTGATGTTAATGATTATTTTTATTCCACTGTGGTCTGAGAAGATGCATGGTAAAATTTCAATCCTTTTAAATTTGCTTATACTTGATTTATGGTCAAGTATGTGGTTGATCATAGAGTACGTTCCATGTGGTGATGAGTAGAATGTGTATTTTGTGGTCTTGGATGGAGTGTTCTGTAGGTATCAATTAAGTTCCTTTGTTCAAGAGTCACATTGAGGTTTAGGATCTCGTTGTTGATTTTTTTGTCTTAATGATCTGCCTAGGGTTGTGAGTGGGGTATTGAAGTCCCCAGCTATGATGGTGTTGGAGTCGATATCTTTTTTTTAGTTTACCTAGAAGCTGCTTTATGAATATTAGTGCTCCTATGTTGGGTGCATATATGTTTAGGATGGATATTTCTTGTTGATGGATTGAAACTTTTATCATTATATAGTGGCCTCTGTATCTTTTTTGATTGATAGCTTGAAGGGTATTTTGTCTGAGATTAAGATCGCTCCTCCTCCTTTCTTTTGTGTTCCATTCGCCTGAAAATTTGTTTCCCATCCTCTTACCTGAGTCTGTGAGTGTCCTTTCTACTGAGGTGAGTCTTTTGAAGACAATAAATTGTTGCCTGATGATATTTTATCCATTTTGCCATTCTATGTCTTTTCAGTGGTGCATTTAGTCCGTTCACATTCAAACTCATTATTGAAATGTGAGACTTTATCCCTTTCACAATGTTTTTACAGAGTTGTTGTTCTTCCTGTTTTTGTCTTGTCTTTCTTTTGGTTTTAGAGTCAGTTCATGTGTGTTTTTAATGTTTCGCCTGTACTCTTATGAAGAACGTTATTGTTCTTTTTTCCTTCTCTTCTGTGTTCAATACTTTCTTAAGTGTTTCTTGTAGAGGTGGTCTGGCAGCAGCATAGGTTCTCTGGGATTGGATGTCTGAGAAAGATTTCAATTCTCCCTCACTAATGAAGCTTAGCTTGGCAGGGTATGTTATTCTTGGTTGAAATTGTTTATCTTTTAGAACTTTGAAGATAGGGCTCCAGGCTCTCCTAGCCTGGAGGGTTTCAGTAGATAAATCTGCTGCTATTCTAATTGGTCTTCCTTGGTAGGTAGTCTGACCTTTTTCTCTTGCTGCCTTTAGGATTTTTTTCTTTTAAACTTACTTTGTTTAGGTGAATTATTATTATTTTTTGAGTTGGAGTCTCATTCTGTCTCCCAGACTGGTGTGGAGTGGCCACTCCCAGCCATCGCACCCTCGACCTGATGGGCTCTGGTGATCTTTCCACCTCAGCCTTCCAAGTAGCCGGAATTACAGGCATGTGCTACCACATCCAGCTGATTTTTTTTTTTTTTGATTTATTGTAGAGATGAGGTCTCGCTGCCCAGTTGGGTCTCGAACCCGCAGGCTCAGGCAATCCACTCACCTCAGCCTCCCAAAGTTGCAGGATTACAGGCTGAGCCACTGAGCCCAGCTTGGATAAATTATTATGTGTCTGGGAGTTGATCTTCTCATTTCTTGTCTTGCAGGGATTCTCTGAATCTCCTGTGTTTGAATTTTGCATCACTGATGAGATGAGGGAAGTTTTCTTGAATGATTTCATGAATTGTTTGTTCCAGTGTGGCCTCTGTTTCTCTCTCTGCCTTAGGAAAGCCAATTATGCTTAGGTTTCGTCTCTTGAAGTAATCATTCATCTCTTGAAGGTTTTGTTCTGTCTTAGTGAGCTTCTTTTTTTTTTTGTTTTTGACAGTTTGTATTAGTTCTGTGTTTTGGTATTTGAGCTCTGAGATTCTTTCTTATGCTTGGGTAATTCTGCTTTCTATGCTTATTAGTTAATTGTTTATTTTCACCACAGTATTCTTTACTGCTGTTATTTCTGATATCATCTCCTTCCTATTTTCCTCTTGTCTCTCCTCAATTTTTAAAATTCTCTCCATTAATTTCTTGATGTCTGGGTTTGTTTCATGTGACCAGTCATTCTGTGGGCTCTTCATTGTTTGTGTCCCAAAGTCTGTTTTCTCAGTGTCTGACCTCCCAGGGTTCTGCGTGAAACCTATTCTTCTTTTGGTTTTTCTTCATTTGTGTGGTATTTTTTCCCTCCCTACTTTTTCCTTCCTTCCTCATCACCGTCTTCTTTAATTCTACTATTCAGGGGTAGTGGGGTTGCTTTTACTTCTGTTTGTTCAATCTCCTATTCTTCTTTATGTATGTCCTCTTACTTTGTTCAATTCTGGAGTTGTACTGTTTGTTAGAGGTGGTACTTTTTGCAGTTTTGAGATTTACTTAAGGGGGGAGCTGTGATTCAAAATCTATCTGCAGGTCCTGGTATCTGCCGACAGGTGTATGGATAATCTGAAACCCACTTCCCACTGCCTTGGAATCTGTCTGTGAATTGGGTTTTAGGTTTATTCCCTGAAATAAAATAAGGTTAACAGAGGGAAGAGAATGGAGCAGACAGTGGAGGGAAGAGGGGGGTGGAGAGAGAGAGGAGTAAGGGGGAAACAGACAAGTGTACCAACAAATGGATAGAGAGACAAAAATTGAAACGTATAAAAACAATAGACCACAGCTACAGACTAACCAACTCCCATACAAGAAAAAAAACTAAAACCTACAATGATGCTAATATACAAGCTTACCAAACTCCTTATTGGTGTGCTGTTCCTCTTTAGAAATATGTGATTTACAGAGAGAAGAAAAGAAGAGAAAAGAAGGAAAAAAAAGGAAAAAAAAATGAAAAAAAGGGAAGGGACAAAACAGAAGGAATAGAATCAAGTTGTAACTAACAGAACCAATCAAGCACACTCTGAGACTTTTTGTTTAAGTAGAATGTCCTTTCAGCTCTGATTTCTACCTGTCTTTTCAGGCTGGTAAGTTTGTTCACAGTTAAGGTCAGTTGCCCCTGGCTTGCTGTGAAGGGAAGTTCAGACCACCACTCAGTTCTCCACTGCCCAGTTCACCACTCAGATCTGGCCTGTGTCTGTCAAGCTTCCGTTTTTCCCCTTTCAGTGTTGTTACTTTGAATTGCCAGCAGGTGGTGTTATCTCAACGCTCCAGATGGTCTTTATCTCATCTGCTCGCCCCTGAGGGGAGTGAGGCATTGCCTCAAGGCACACGGGAGGAGACCCACGGCCTGACAGGACGTCATGGTGGCAGTAGTGGCTGCAGCGACCTCAGCAAATCTTGCTCACAGGGGCTTCAAGGTCTGAAGTCATGGATCGCCTCAGGCACTGGCGGTGGGATGTGGAATGGCTGCTGTGGCAGTGGCTGTGGTGGCGGCAGTTGCAGTAGCTGCCAGACCGCGGTGATGCCTTAGTGATGTCTATGGCCAAGCTCCGTGTGAAGATCAGGCTGCTGATGATCTGTTGATCATATTTTAATCGAATACATCACTCCACTATTAACTTGAAAATAAATGATTTATTTGCTTTCTAGACATATTCCAGGAAGGACAAAGAAATTGACTTCTTATCCATGCAGAATAATCCACTGGTGGTTTTCTTTCAGGATACACCAAATTGATGTAGAATATGATCATACATATTTGGATCCTGCAAACCAAACCAAACGGAAAACCTGGGCTGCAAGGTTCAATGAGTAGAAAAATGTGGGATGATACTATACTGACAATCAGTGGTCCCTGACCTATTCTGAGTAGCTTGGAGTCCAGGGGCCAAGGAAAACACAGAATTTGAAGCAAAGACCTCCTCCTAGGCATGCATGACTTCATTACAGATAACACCACAGTGCTAACTATGCCAAAGACT
Source organism: Cephalopachus bancanus (assembly GCA_027257055.1). NCBI lineage: Eukaryota > Metazoa > Chordata > Mammalia > Primates > Tarsiidae > Cephalopachus > Cephalopachus bancanus. The sequence continues at coordinate 4,625,121 of JAPVLO010000307.1, forward strand.
ACAGAAAATAAACAAATAGATGATGATGATGATTATGACAGATAGAAAGATAGATAGATAGATAGATAGATAGATAGATAGATAAATAGATAGAAATAGATGATGGATAAAATAACATGTGATGTGTAAATAATAAAGATGCACATAGGCCAGTACAGCATTCGGGACTCATACAACCGGGTTCAAAAGCTGGCTGGGCCACTACTACACAGATCACCTGAGGAACATCTAAAACTTAAATACTGTTATACAATCTGTGAAAAGAAATGAAGAGAGCCTGCCTACCTGGAAGGGATGCCATAGGGTAAGCCTTCACTCATGTCTCAAATCCACATCACTTTCTTGGAAACCTTCACAGCTGGGCTTGTGACCTCCCACCAGGGCAGCCATGGAGATGGGAGTGGGCCAGGAGAAGCTGGCAGGACCTGGCTTGCTCCTGGGCTGACCCGGAAGACAGAGCCTTCAGCACTCAGTCACTGAGTGCTCAAGTCGAACAGTCCCCACGGATCCCCACAGAGTAGCTCACCTGGTGCCAATCACCTGCAGGCAGTAGCAGGATGTCCGCCTGCACTGGAACATCCACCTGTGCCTGTGGTTGGTGGGGCTGCGTGCCAAGCCATTGTCGCCTCTGCTTGTGCTCCGTGGGTCCACGCGCCCTCCTGACACACCTTCTGTCTGTCACGAGCCCCATTGAGACGTCACAGGCGTGGGGCGGGCCAGTGTGTGCTTGGCTGAGAGAGGAGTTAGTTGCTGGGAGACTCCTCCCATGGCTTGCTCTTTTCTGGTGATCGCAGCTGTACAACTCGCTCACAATGGGGAATGTACTTACTTTCTTTCCCGCGAAATTGGTATTCTGGCCCCCCTGGCGACGCCAGCGATGCCGATTCTGATGGTCCCCGCCTTCCTCCAGGCTCCTCTGCCTGGCCAGGGCCACCCCGCAGCTTTTGAGCCTTCCTCTCTCCCTGTTCCTACCCGCGGGCTGCTGAACCTCCCTCCGTCTGGGTCGTGTGCCTCCATCCCCTAGACTCTACATCACCCTGAAGGAGCGGTGTCCTCTCCTGCCTCCCACGGGCTACTCTCTGGGGTCTTTCCACCCCCTGCCTGAATCCTGGAGTCAAGTGCTGGAGAAGAAACCAGCGCTATTGGCAGGAAGTCACTGAAGTATGGACCCTTGTTCTGCAATGATTGCTCCTTTCAGGTGCAAGTATACCCTCCTGCCTTCCCCACCTGAGCAGATGGTCAGTCCTATGGAACTGACACCATCCAGGTTACCCGAGGAGATCAAGGGGAGGGACCAAAGAGACCTGAAAAGGTGATTCAAGAGGAGTATCAGGATGAGACCAAAGAGCAGGGGGTCAAGGAAGAGGTCCACCCTAGCAAGCAGGAAGTTTCATTGACATCTAGGCCAGTAGAGACCGGGGAAGAACTCACTTCCTCAGGGGGCTGGCCTGGGCTTCTGGAGGAAAACTTCCCTTTCTCAAACTCAATACTTGAGTGAGAAGACCAAGATGAGCTCCCTGTGCGAAGAGCATACAAATTCCAGCACACGCAACTCTGCTGGGGATGTCCCATCTATTGGGACAGATCCAGCCATGCTCCCAGCCCCAGCCTCAAACTTCTCTTTGTTGCTGGACAAGTCCACCAAGAAAATGCTAGAGTGTCCAGCTTTCCAGGCTTGCTAATGTTGCTGACCCTGTATGAAGGAGATGCAGGGCAAGGAGCCACCCCATATTCCACAAAGTAGCTCTTCAACAGGAGCTGCCAGGCATAGGCCCTGCCAAACACAGGGCTTATTCCCCCTCCACTGCTGCCACGATGTCTACTGCAGTGGTTGTGGAATAAAAGTGAGCTGTCTCTACATACTGATTGTCCCCTCATGAGTATTTAGAATGATTTGGGTTCTTTGTGGAAATACATTGGGTCTAAAACAAATAGCAAAATCTTGCAGCATAACACAGAATGAAACACAAACCTTGGCAAATTGTACCATCACCCAGGCTGTCCCTTCTTTCTTCTCACTTGATGAGAAGACCGCAGCCTCCCTGCCTCCCGTCAATTACACTTTGCAGGTCCCAGCTCTTCTTACCACCACTGAATAGGCCGACTTGATTGCCAGCTCTCCTACCCTGCCTGTCTGTCTGCCTCCTATCCTCAAACCCTGATTCTTTAAGTCTCATTTCAGCAGAAGGTCCAGACATCCATGTGTGTAGAGTCCCATCCTTCTTTCTTCCTCTTCCCTCATTCAGTCCATGCCAACAGGACCCCTGTTGCCCCTGGCAAGCCTATCAATTCTACAGAAGTCATTTCTGCATATCAGGTAATACATCTGCTCACTTGACCTCACAGCCCACTTCAGACCTTGGGATCATTTACATTGACAATACTCTTCTTTCTAAGGCTGTGCCTTTCAGACCCATCCCAGCTTCTGGGTGAGTGGATTCCCACTTTTCCCAATTCAAAATGCATGCACTTCAGTGGCACCCTGAGAAGTCACCACAATGAGATGGCATTCACCACCTACCTTCTCTCCTCCAGTCCCACTCCAACTTTTAACCATTCTTTATGTTGGAAATAACATATAAGCCCAAATTAAGAACACCCCATGGGCCACAGCAGGATGCCTGTCTCCCCAGTTTTTACAAGACTTCTGATCACTGTTGATAATATACTTGTATTCGGAGACTCTGGGGCAAAGCAACTGTGCCCATGCTCAAGAATGAAAAGCAATCACTGGATCACCCTGGCATCTGCTACATGGATGACTCCTCTTGTGGATCTCATTAAACAATGAGAGACCCTCTCCACATAGGGTTATCTAGGGAAGACATTGGTCCATGAGAAAGGCACTCAGTCCCTTTAAGGTAAACTTAACCTGCTCTAATTACATAAGACAGAGGCCCCGAAAAACAAATGCTCTGTGTGCCCGTGTGTGTGTGTGAGTGTGTGTGTGTGTGTCAGTGTGTGTGTGTTTGTGTGTGTATGTATGAGAGACCATGGGGTAGACCAGTTTATTTACAAGGCACTTTACATTCACCACGCAGTGTACAGGAGACCTGAGAGTACCATAAACCGAGCTTCCCTTTCTTAACTTAGATGGCACAAGTTCTAGGCCAGATCTGCCTTGCCCTGAGATTGGGAAAATGGTTATTGCTATTTGCAGGTGTTCTTTTTCCCTTTGAAGATTTGACTCAATGACCTCTTATCTTTCCCACATGTTACACATTAAAAACACTTGTTCTTGTTAATCTACATCTGCTCACATGTATTTGTTTTTAGTACTTAATTGTGGGGGAAGAACTGACATGTGTGAGGACTGATGTGTTTTGTGTCAGACTTTCAGCAAAATATTCTGAGTCCCAGGGACTAGGAAGTGGAATTAGCTACCTTTATGATGTCATATTTTGAACCCTCAAGTCTCTGTTTGAAATCAGAATGTCAGAAATGACAACCTACAGTAAACCGAAATTAAAACTATAAGGACCCCATCCAACTGAATAGACTACCCCTTTGGCTAAGGGAACCTCAGAGAAACCTGAAATACTAAATTCCTGGCCTTGACAGAAGACGGGTTGGACAAACCTTGCTATATTCCCTCCCTTTGGAAGGTAAGCCTCAACTGACTGGCATTAACTTTAAAATAGAGATCATAAGAGTGACTAAACAGCCTTTCTGTGGCAATAAAAAATATCAAATTTTAACCTAATTCTGGTATCCCATTACATGCTCTCTCAGGGCTGCTACCCATGATGGCCATGGCTCTCCCACAAACTGTTATTTTTTTAAGTACTTCTTTCTACTAACTTCTTAAGTCAAACCCTTAAATTCCTTAAAGCCAGACTCTAAGCTGACCACCTCAAGCACGTTTTCTGAGGATCTATAGAGACTACTGTACCCTGGACCATGGTCATTCATACTGACTCAGAACAAACTTCTAAATATTTTGCCAAGTTTGGCTTTTCATCAATATCAGAAGTAAATGAGGATCGATGGGGAAGGGACCAGGTAGCACATCCTTGCAGTTTCCCTCTATTCTGCTTTCCAACCACTCTGACCTCATTGGAGACTATATCCTCACACTGTATGTTAGGAAACTGAACTTGCTGATTTAGTTTTTAAAAAGTTTACATATTTTTTGTTTAATTTTTCTTAGTCCAGTCATCCTGCACAGATTCCCACTTCAGCCAGATAGGCTGGACTTGGCATTTATCTTTTAGCGACTCTGTCAATCATGTTTGTTTTCATGTATCTATTATGCAAATATTTATATTTTGTCATGCAATTGCTACAAAATATACCATATTTTAACTATATATTCATATATATGAACTCTGAGATATAGATGGGAGTGGTGCACTCTGAAGCCTCAAGAAAGAAGTTCAATCTTCAGATGTGAGTTTCAGTGTGAAAACTGAGGCTCAGACTCAGACAGCTTCTAATTGTTACAGTCATGATATAGATCTTGAGGATGCATCAGGCTCCAAGAAATCTCTCCAGGAGTGGGGTAGGAATGAAGATGGTCAGCATCATTGGGTGTTAACAGTTATATGGATGAGCTGGGCTTATGACAGCACCTAGTGGTAAAAAGGAGGCAGCAACAGGTACCCAGAAACAGGAGGTAAGGTACACCATGCAGGGCCACACAGGTAAATATCCATGTCATGTAAGAGATAGAAAGAACAAGAGAGATAACCTGAGCAAGATCCTGTATTGTGTTTTCTGTCTCCTGAGGACCCATCTTATTCACTGTCAGGTGTTAAATGGGTTGTGGACCTATACTTAGAGTGGGAACAAGGATGTTCAATTTCACTGGGGTTGCACAGCCGTGTGAGTAAGTGTGGATGACCAGGAAGATTTTAGGTATTGCTGCCTGGCTGACCTTCAGGAAGGCCTAATACATAGCAGTCAGTGTTGCTTTTGTTCATCAGCCATCCTAGTCATTTCAGATGCTCTTCAAATGACAATTTTTTCTGTCATCACACAAGTTTTTGAATATGTCATTTCACCTGAAACTCACAGCATGCCTTCAATGTCAAAACTCCATATATTCAAGGAGGAGAGAGGCTAAGGGGGAGAGGCTAAGGAAGTTTCTTTTACCTCACTACAGAGAAAGTAGTAGAAATAGAAAGGATAGTAAACCAGGATAGAAAGGTCTGACTGCTATACCACTTCCCTCTCTGCAATTGATGCAAAGAACAGTCCAGGCATAAAAGAATCACAGATGTGTAGGACATATGCCACTTGTAAGCATATTATTTGGATAGAGGTACTTTAACATATAATCAGAATATTTGGAGGTACTTTTAGCATATAATTAGCATATCAAATACATTATATCAATCCTTTCTCCAATTAGAACAGTTCAATATTAGGGGTTGAATTAATAAACAAAATAGTTTAGGGAAAGATTTTAATGACCCCAAATGATAATTTTGGAAAGTACTATTGACCTTTTATTAATGGTAGAGTAGAGATCTCTCACATCCCTTGAAATCCTGGTTTCACTCTACTCAGTATGCTAATCTAACTACCAGTTTCTACTAAAAAGGTATTATATATAAAATTTTCACATTATACCAGTAACATTTATGGCTCTTATAGAATAAGTGTTAATAACAGCTCCTCAATCAAATTTCTCGGCTTACACATGCAGTCAAAATAATATATATGTACCATATAAATTCAAATATATATACACACACATATAAAATCACATTAGCCTTAAAATATACTTCATTTATTTGAATGGGCCAATGAGAATGAGGCAACAAGTTTTCTTGAAAGCATCATAATAAGACAACAATTAGTTTGAACTTCAGTTTTTGTTTTTTTTCTAACATACCAATGCTGTTTATTTTGTTGAAGTAATGGTGCAGGTTTCAATAGCTTAGTATCATAATGGACATGGAAGGAGACAGATGAGACTAATGGGGAAAAGGTTAGCCCCATTAAGATTAATGAGAACTTTGTGAGGGTTTTTAAAGCACCTTTGTGAAACAAATTTTGGATTCCCGAATACATGTTACTAAAATTCAGAGTATTTAGAGATAGAAAGGGAATTTTGTGAGTTAAAGAAACTTTTGAGATTCTTTACCTGCTACACTATACTTTCTAATGTAAGATAAAATGATTTAGAAATAGACTTTTCAAACATAATGATAGAATTAACAGGATATATACTTATCTTCTAACAAGATTTACCAGATAGTCTTAAACAGACAAAGTATATGAATCATTGATTTTCAAGGCTTTATAAATCAGGAATAAAGGGCTGTGATTTCTGGGGAAAGTTAAAAAAAAGATTTATTTTTGACAGTTTCATCATTTTTTTTGGCGGGGTGGGGGTTGAAGTCACGGCCTCCCCAGCATCAACCTCCTCTCCAGCATCAACCTGCTGGACTTTGGCAATCCTTTTGGCAATCCTGAGTGCCACAACTGCCAATCCCTTTCCCATAGTATTAAGATAATCATTCAAGACCCACTTAGAAGTGAGAACATATGGTACTCTTTTCTTTGTTTCTGTGATACATCACTATGATAGACTCTAAATCCATCCAGGTTGCTGCAAAATCCTTATATCCTTTCCTTCTTTATGGCTGCATAATACTCCATTATGTATATGTACCACATTTTTATATGTACCACATTTTTAATCCATTCCAGCTTCCATGGGCAGCATGGTAGGTTCTATGTTTTTACTATTAGAGCTGCAACAAGCATGCGTATGCAGGTATCTTTTTTGCAGAATGATTTGAGTTTCTCTGGGTATATTCCCAATTGGGGCATTGCTGGTTCATATGGAGGGTCAATTTCTATTCTTTCAGAAATGACCACACTGACTTCCAAAAAGGTTTCACTAGTTTGCATTCCCACCAGTTATGTAGAAGTGTTTCTTTTTCTCTGCATCCTCACCAGTATCTGTTGTTGTTTATTTTATTACTGATGGCCATTCATACTTTGGTTAGGTGGTAATTCAATGTGGCTTTGATTTGCATTTCTCTGATGATGAGTGAGACTGAATACTTTTTCATGTGTCTGTTGTCTACCCATATATCTTCCATGGAAAAGTTTCTATTCATGTTTTTTGCCCACTTTTTAAAGGGGTGGTTTTTTTTTGGAGTGCATTTGAGTTCCTTGTAGATTCTAGATGTTAGGCCTTTGTCAGATATACAGTTGACAAATATTTTTTGAAAGGTCACATATTAACATGCTAACCTCAATTCACCTGGGAAATATGGGGAAAAAAAGAAAAGAATACCCTAATTCATATCTAGCAGAAGAAAGAAAACAAAGATTAGTACAGAAGTAAACATAATTGAAACAAAAAATTATCTTTAATCAATACAACAAAAAGTTGTTTTTCAAAAAGCATGAACAAAATTGGTAGAGCACTAGCTAGATTGCTTAAGAAAAGAAAAGGAAAGAATATTTAACTCAAGCAGAAATGGAAATGGCGACACCACATCTGAGATTATTATGAACACTTCCATGCAAACAAAATGTACAATCTAGGAGAAATGAATACATTCTCGGGGCATTCATATCACAAATCATAAATTCAGAAATAAGGGAATCATTGGCAGAGAAAAATGAGCACTATATTGAATCAGTAATTAAAAGACTATCAACAAAAAAGACTCCAGGATCTTACAGATTAACAGCTGAATTCTATGACACTTACAAGGAAGGAAAAATTGGTACCAATAATAAGGAAGCTATTTCATGAGATTGAGGAGAGAATTCTCCCTAACTCAATCTACAAAGCCAGTATTACCCTCATAGCAAGTCAGAAAAAAACACAACAACAACATCAAAAGAAAATTACAGACCAATACACCTTTTGTACTCAGATGCAAACTTCCATAACAAAATATAGTCAACCCAACAGCAATTCATAAAAATAACCTGCGACAATTAAATGAATTATACCAAAGGATGCAAAGAAAGTTCAACACACACAAGTTAATAAACATGATCGATTACATAAATGGAACTAAAAACATAAATAATATGATCATTTAAATAGATGCAGAGATAAATAGATAAATACCAGCAAGTTTTTTAAAAATAAATATCATTAGCAACACAGGCAGAAAAGGCACATAGCTCAAAATAATCAAAGTCACATACAATTAACACAGAGCCAACATTATAGTGATGAGGAAAAGTAAAAAGCATTCAGCATGAGAATTAGAACAAAGGTAAGGATGTACAGTTTCACCATTCATAGTCATCAACGTAGTACTGGAAGTCTTAACAGAGCAATCAGGCAAGTGAAAAAAAAAATAGGAATCCAAATTGTAACGAAGAGGTCAAACTATCTCTATTTACTGTTGATATTATCTTATAAGTGGAAAATCCTAAAGATTCCTCCAAAAAACTCTTGGGCTCGAGAAATAAATTCAGTACATCTCAAGTTACAAAAGCAACAAATCACACTGACATACACCAATTAAGACCAAACTGAGAATAAAATCAGGAACTCCATACCATTTACAATAGTGGAAATTACTACATCCTCTATAGGAATAGTGACCAAAAAATTAAAATACCTAGGAATATATTTAATGATGAATGTAAAACATCTCTACAAGAACTGCAAAACACTGAAGAAAGAAATTTTAGAGGAAACAAATAATGAGAGAAATTCCCATTCTTAAGAATTGGAAGAATCAATGTGGCTTAATGATCATACTATCGAAAACAATCTACAGATTCAATGCAATCTCTTAAGATGTTTTACAGAATTAGAAAAAAAATCCAAAATTTATATGGATCCCAAGAGGAGTCTGGATAGTCAAAATAAGATTCAGTAGAAAGAACAAAGCTGGATACATCACATTGCACATACAAATTATACCACAAGGCCACAATAATCAAAACAGCATGTACTGATACCAGGGCAGACACATGGACCAATGGAACATAATAAAGAATCCAGAATTAAAACCAAATATCTACAATCAACTGATTTTTGACAAAGCAGACGAAAACACATGTTAAAGAAAGGATACTCTATTCAACAAATAGTGCTAAGAAAGTTGGATAGCCACATGCAGAACCAAACCTTGATCCCTACTTCTCACCATAATCAAAAATTAACTCAACTTAGATTAGTGACTTAAAGATCAGAACTTAAAATAAAAATTGTAGAAGACAATCTTAAAGAAAATTCTGGGTAATGGCCTATGCAATTTATGGCTAAGAATCCAAAAGCAAATACCGCAAAACCAAAAATAAACAAGTGGGCTTTAGTTAAACTTAAAAACTTCTGCACAGTGAGGGAAATAACAGAATAAATAGACAAATTGGGGGGCGACCTGAAGATGGCGACCGCAAAAGTGGATCCCTGAGATTCTCCAAACGTGAGTTTCCCAAAAAGACTATTACTTTTCTTCCTGCAGCACCCCGCCCACCTCCAGCTGCACTGGTACGAGGCTTGGGGACTTTTGGTCCCACACAGGGCCAGACATTGCAGCCGGACCATGGCTGCTCCACTATATGTGATTCCAGCTGGCTGAGGAATCCCAAATCCCAGATCCCAGCTCCATCCCTGGCTACATCGTCACGACCAACACCCAGCGCCAAGCTGCCGGTCATGCAGGGAGGTTCTGAGTGCCCACCCCTTAGGGATACTGGTCCCATTTCTGGCTAAAGTGCCCTGGGAGGCACCCAGAGCCACCACCTGCCCTCTGGAGCTTTGGAGATTGGAAGCCCCAGGTCTACCCTGGATGAGGTACTCAGCATGCACGACCACAAGCCTTTGTAAGGGGGCAGAACCCCAAGCTGGCATAAGGTGCCGATTGCAGGCTTCCAGCTCCAGAGGAGGGAATGCTCGACCCTCTCCTCCACCCCAGCCTGCTGGACGCACCCCAGATCCAGCGCCCAGCTGTGCAGCTGGTCCCGCCTAGAGACCCACAGGAGCATCCATAAAAGTGAAGGTAAAACCACCACCTCTGCCATTTTCAAGGCATATTTACATCACATCATCCCACCCACCTATCATAGCCTCCACCTCGGTTCCCATGGTGACATCATTAACAGGAGACAAAGCCCCTCCCCTATGCTGAATAGAGACCAGTATCACAGATCTCCCAGGCAACAAGTTAACTGCCTGCAACAGAAACAGAGGGGAGAGGCTGGAGATTAGATCTCAGGAACTTGATCCACTAAGGGACGAGAGAGAAAAATCTACACAAATGAAGAAAAACCAAAAGAAGAATATGGGTCTCTCCCAGACTCCTGGGAGGGCAGACACTGAGAAAACTGACTTTGGAATGCAAACAACGAAGAGTCACCAGAATGACTGGTCTCAAAATACAAACTTAGACATCAAGAAATTAATGGAGAGATTAAAAAGAATTGAGGAGACTCAAGAAGAAACTAGAAAGGAGCTGATATCTGAGATAACAGTAATAAAGAATACTGTGACTGAAATAAACAATAAACTGATAAGCATGGAAAGCAGAATTACCCAAGCAGAAGAAAGAATCTCAGAGCTTGAGGACCAAAATATAGAAATAACCCAAACTCTCAAAAACACAGAAAACAAGCTCTAAAAGACAGAAAAAAATCTTCAAGAGATGAGCGATTACCTCAAGAGGCCTAACCTAAGAGTAATTGGTCTGCCTGAGGCAGAAAGAGAGACAGAGACCACATTGGAACAAACCTTCCATGAGATCATTCAAGAAAACTTCCCTTATCTAATCAATGCTGCAAAAACTCAAACACAAGAGATCCAGAGAACTCCTGTAAGACAACAAATGAGTAAACCAACTCCTAGACACATAATAATTCACCTAAACAAAGTAGGCATAAAAGAAAAAAATCCTAAAGGCAGCAAGAGAAAAAGGTCAGATCACCTACCATGGAAGACCAACCAGAATAGCAGCAGATTTATCTACAGAAACCCTGCAGGCTAGGAGAGCTTGGAGCCCTTTCTTCAAAGTCCTAAAAGATAAACAATTTCAACCAAGAATAACCTACCCTGCCAGATTAAGCTTCATCAGCGAGGGAGAATTAAAATCGGTCCCAGATAGCCAATTCCTAAGAACTTACGCTACCACCAAACCACCTCTACATGAAACACTTAAGAAAGTACTAAACACAGAAGAAAAGGGGAAAAAAAGAGCAATGTTCTTCACAAGAGTACAGGAAAAAGAATAAAATACACATGAACCAACCCCCCCCAAAAAAAGAAAGACAGTAAACCAAGTGGAAGAACAACTCAAAAAGAACTTTATGATAGGGATGAACTCTCACATTTCAATAATCAGCCTGAATGTGAATGGACTAAATGCACCACTGAAAAGACATAGAATAGCAAAATGGATAAAATATCACCACGTTACAATATACTGCCTTCAAGAGACCCATCTCACTAGAAAGGATATGCACAGACTCAAAGTAAGAGGATGGGAAACAAATTTCCAGGCAAATGGAACACAAAAGAAAGGAGGAGTCGTGACCCTAATTTCAGATAAAATACCATTTAAGCTATCAAAAATTTAAAAAGATACAGCGGGCCACTACATAATGATAAAAGGCTCACTCCATCAACAAGAAATATCTATCCTAAACATATATGCACCCAACATAAGTGCACCAACTTTTATAAAGCAACTCCTAGGAAAACTAAAGAAAGATATTGACTCTAACACCATCATAACCGGGGCCTTTAATACCCCACTCACAACCCTCGACAGATCATCAGGACAAAAAATCAGCAACGAGATTCGGAACCTCAATGTGACTCTCGACCAAATGGACTTAATTGATACCTACAGAACACTCCATCCAAAGACCAGAGAATACACATTCTACTCATCACTGTAGGGAATGTATTCCAAGATTGACCACATTATCGGCCATAAATCAAGCATAAGCAAATTTAAAAAGACCGAAATTCTACCATGCCCCTTTTTTGGACCACAGTGGAATAAAAATAAACATTAAAAAACAAGGCCCCCCCAAAAGCCACAAAGACATGGTCACTAAACAGCATGATGCTAAACAACTCCTGAATCAATGATGAAATCAAAACAGATATCAAAAGATACCTAGAAACAAATGAAAACGAAGAATCATCTTACCAAAATCTCTGGGATGACTTAAAAGCTGTAGTAAGAGGGAGATTTATATCCCTACAAGCACACATGAAGAAAATGGAAGGAGCACAAATTAATAGCCTAACAAGCCACCTAAGTAAGCTGGAAAAGCAAGATCACAAAAACCCTAATTTCAGCAGAAGAATCCAGATCACCAAAATAAAAGCCCAAACCAGGACATAGAAGACAATACAAAAAATCAATGAAACAAAAAGCTGGTTCTTTGAAAGGATAAACAAGATCAATGGTCCCCTAGCTAGACTGCTGAAGAAAAAGAAAGAAAAAACCCAAATAAGCAGAATCAGAAACACAAAAGATGAAGTCACATCTGACCCTGAATAAATACAAAAGATCATCAGAGACTACTATGTACACTTGTATGGAAACAAACTTGAAAACCTCAAGGAAATGGAGGACTTTCTGACATCACACAACCAGCCTAGGTTGAAACAAGCAGAAATTGAGACCCTAAATAGATCAATAAAAATCAAGGAAATTGGCTATGTAATAAGAAAACTACCTACAAAAAAAAAAGCCCTGGACCAGATGGCTTTCCAGCAGAATTCTACAAGACATTTAAGGAGGAACTGATTCCAATCCTACTGAAGCTATTTCAGGCGATTGAGAAAGATGGAGCCCTCCCCAAATCATTTTATGAAGCTAACATCACATTGATAACCAAGCCAGGTAAAGATCCAACAAAAAAAGAGAACTACAGGCCAATATCTTTGACGAACATAGATGCTAAAATTCTCAACAAGATCATAGCAAACCAGATTCAACAGCACATCTCAAAAATCATCCATTATGACCAAGTAGGATTTATCCCTGGGACACAAGGCTAGTTCAACATTCGTAAAACAATAAATGTAATTAAATACATCAACAGATGTCAAAACAAAAACCACATGATTATATCATTAGATGCAGAAAAAGCTTTTGATAAAATCCAGCACCCCTTCTTGATAAAAACCCTCGAACATCTAGGCATACAGGGAACATACCTCAAAGTAGTAAAAGCCATCTATGAGAAACCCACAGCCAGCATACTCCTAAATGGACAAAAATTGAAACCATTTCTCCTGAAAACTGGAACAAGACAAGGATGCCCACTCTCACCCCTCCTGTTCAATGTAATATTGGAAGTCCTGGCTAGAGCAATCAGAGAAGAGAAGGAAATCAGGGGTATCCAAATAGGAAAAGAGGAAGTCAAATTATCTCTTTGCAGATGACATGATCGTATACCTTGAAAACCCAAGAGAATCTGTCAAAAAACTGTTTACACTGATAAAGGCCTTCGGCAAAGTCTCAGGATATAAAATAAACGTGCAAAAGACAATCGCATTTCTTTACACCAATAATAAACAAACAGAAACCTAAATAAGAAGCATAATTCCATTCACAATAGCCACACACACAAAAAAGAAATACCTTGGCATCTTCCAAACCAGAGACGTGAAAGACCTTTATAATGAAAACTACAAAACTCTGCTCAAAGAAATCAAAGATGACACAAACAAGTGGAAAAAATATCCCATGCTCATGGATTGGAAGAATCAACATTGTGAAGATGTCCATCTTATCTAAGGCAATCTGCAGATTCAATGCAATATTTATCAAATTACCAGCAACATTCTTCTCAGACCCAGAAAAAAACAACACAGGAATTCATATGGAAACACAAACGACCAAGAATAGCCAGAACAATCCTCAGCAAAAAAAATAAAAAACAAAGTAGGTAGTATCACATTACCAGACTTCAAACTTTACTATAAAGCTACAATCAATCAAACAGCTTGGTATTGGTATAGGAACAGACATTTAGACCAATGGAATAGAATTGAGATTCCAGAGGTAAGACCTCAATTTCTCAACCAACTCATCTTCGACAAAGCCTCCACCACCTACCACTGGGGAGAGGAGAACCAATTCAGTAAACGGTGCTGGGAAAATTGGCTGACCACATGCAGAAGGCTCAAACAAGACCCCTATCTGTCCCCATACACAAAAATTAACTCTAAATGGATCAGAGACCTAAATGTAAAACCTCAAACCATAAGAACCTTAGAAAATGAAGGACATACCCTCATGGAAATGGGAACTGGCATTCAATTCCTGAACAAAACTTGAAACCCACAGGCCATAAGGGATAAGATAGACAAGTGGGACCTCATTAAACTGACAAGCTTCTGCAAAGCCAATGAAACCATCAAGAGAGCAGGGAGACAGCCTACAGACTGGGGAAAAGTATTTGCTAACTCCAGGTCTGACAAAGGTTTAACATCCTGGATCTACAAGGAACTAAAATGTGCTGAAAAGAAAAAAACAAACAACCTCTTTTTATTTATTTATTGGGGGAGTCTCACTCTGCCCCAAAGTGAAAGCACCTGCTGGGGTTTACCCCCTAAAAGTTAACCCAAAACAGGCAGCTCCCAGGGCTGAATTTATTGTAGAGATAAACCAGGCGTGTCTCGAAAGGCAACCCACTCACCCTCAAAGGGAACGGGCTGAGCCAGAACAATCTTTTTAAAGTGGGCAAAAGAATGAACAGATACTTCACAAAGGAAGACATCCGAGCAGCCAACAGACACATGAAGAAATGCTCAACCTCATCAATCATCAGGGAGATGCAAATCAAAACCACACTGAGATACCACCACCTAACTCCAATCAGAATGGCAATTATCAACAACTCAAAAAATAATAGCTGCTGGAGAGGGTGTGGTGAAAGGGGAACACTTCTACACTGTTGGTGGGAGTGTAAACTAGTGCAACCTCTGTGGAAAGCAGTGTGGCGATTCCTAAAAGCTCTAAATATCAACCTCCCATATGACCCTGCAATCCCCTTACTGGGAATATACCCTGAAGAACTCAAATCACTCTATAAAAAAGATACCTGCACACGAATGTTTATTGCAGCATTGTTCACAATAGTAAGAACCTGGAACCAACCACGCTGTCCATCAAAAGAGGACTGGAATAAAAAATGTGGTATCTATACACAATGGAATACTATGAAGCCATAAAAAAGAACAAAATCATGTATTTTGCAGCAACCTGGATGGAGCTACAGTGTATAATACTAAGTGAACTTTCACAGAAACAAAGATCTAAGTATCACATATTCTCACTCATATAGTGGACCTTGATCATCCAATGCACTAGTATAAGAAAATGACTGACAGTGTTGGGAAACTATGTTGGGGGGATGGGACTAATGGTAGTAAACATCTGTCTGGAGACGGGGAGACACCTGTTATCAACAAGGGGACCTGGATGAAGCATATTAGTATACCTAACCCTTAATTGTACCCCACAATATCAAAATAAAAAATATCGATTAAAAAAAGACAGATTACAGAATAGTAGAAGATATTCACTACCTAGATATCGAATAAAAAAATCTATAATCTACAAAAAATAAAACACAGCAAGAAAACAGCACATGACCCCATTTAAATTTGGACTAATGACATAAACAGACATTCTCAAAGGAATATACACAAATGGCCTAACAAACATATGACAAAAATACACTTCACTAATTACTAGGAAAATTAAAATTAAGACCACAATAAAATACGACCTTACACCAGTCAGAATGGGCATTAGTTAAAAAAAATTTTAAATGTTGTAAATGTGGAGAAAATGGAGCACTTACACATGGTTGGTGGGAGTGGAAATTACTACATCCTCTATAGAAATCGACATGATACTATTTCTCAAATAACTAAAAGTTGATCTACCATTTGATGTAAGAAGTCACTACTTGATAGCATATAATTAGTCATATGTTAGAGTATCACTATTGCAAAGATGTGAAATCAATCTAAATGCCCATTGACGGATCAGATGATAATATGAATGTGATACACACACACACAATACACACACACACACACACACACACACACACACCACACACACACACACACACCGGAATATTATTCAGCCATTCAAAAGGTTGAAATATTGTCTTTTGCAGCATTTTGGATGGGATTGGAGACCATAAACACTAAATGAAGAATCACAGGATTGGAAGACTAAATGCTTCATGGTCGCATTTATATCAAATAGTAGATCAACTTTCAGTTATTTGGGAAATAGTATCATAACTGTAAAACAGCATGAGCGAGTCCTTCAAGAAGTATTCCAGGAAAAGGGATTGTTTTCATAGAAAATGACAGCTCAATGCATGTTAATTGCTCCTAAAGAACTTCCAGTGGAACAAGATACAGAGGAGGAAGATAATGATACTGATGATCCTGACCCAGTGTAGACCTAGGCTAATGTGTGTGTTTGTGTCTTAATTTTAAACACAGAGTTAAAAAATAATGATAGCAATTAAAAATAGTGAAAAACTTGTAGAATAGGAATTTAAGATTAAAAAATACTTGTGTACTGCTATACAATGTGTTTGTGGTTTAAGCTAAGCATTATCACACAGATTGCAAAGCTAAAAAATGTAAGTAAAAACTAGCAGTAAGGATTGTTTATATTCAAGACAGCAAAGATTTTAATAATTTTAGTGTAGCCTAAGTGTACAGTGTTTATAAAGACTACAGTGTTGTACAATAAAACCCTAGGCCTTCATATTCATTCTTTACTCTCTCACTGACCTGTCCAGAGCAACTTCCAGTTCTGATAACTTCATTCATAGTAAGTACTCTATTCAAGTTTACCACTTTAAACTTTAATAATGAAATTTTTACTTTAATAATGAATTTTTACTGTAATTTTTATGTTAAAGTATGTTCATATATACAAATACAAAGCATTGTGTTATAATTGTCTACAGTGTTCAGAACAAGTAACATGTGCTTTTCAGGTTTTTAGGCTAGAACCAATAGGCTGTACCATGTAGCCTGGTTATGTAGTAGGCTCTACACTCTAGGTTTATGTAAATGTACTCAATGATGTTTGCACAATGATGAAATCAACTAACAAGCATTTCTCAGAAGGTAATGAGAGTACTTGCAACTCTGTATTGTATACTCAGCAAAAATCTCTTTCAAGATTGATATTAAAATAGGCATTTTCCAATGAAAGAAACCTAAGAGAACTGGTCACTAGAAAAGGTGTTCTTAAAAGGAAGAAATGCCAAAGAAAGTTTTGGAGGGCATAAGAAAACTATGCCAGAGAAAAATTTAGTATGTTAGCAAAGAAGGAAGAGCAATAGAAATGGACAGTATCTTGATGAATACATATTGGATTGTTTTTCTTAAGTTTTAAAAAATATACATGACTGGAAAAAGCATAAATAATAAAGTTGCCTTTGTGAGGGGTGAGAGTGTATACAGATAAAATATACAAACAACTCTAACATAAAATTGAAGTAGGCATTGAAATTTAATTTGAAAAGATAAAATAGCATTGCCTCCCAAAGGCTGTGAAAAGATCATGTATCTTTTATATTTGTCTAGTTATAGATAGATAAAGAAATCTAGATTTATATAGAGTATACATTTATATATCTATTTCTGTATATATGCATGTATGACAGGACCCCCTCAAAAACCATAATTAAGTACCGGAAGTGAAGGCCCCTCATAATGTACACTCAGAATTTGCTCCTCCAAATCAAATAGTAAACTAATGCCTTTATCTAAAAATTTTGAGAAGGTTGTGCCATAGTTTGTTGAAGAAACATCCCAAATAGTGGCAAACAGGTGACTGGTTCTTCCACTGTGACAGCATACCAACACAACCTATGTTGATGCTGAGTAATTTTTGACCAAAAGAGAGGTGACCACCCTGGAACCTCACTCTTGCCCATCTCTGCCTGTGGGATTTTTTTTTTTTTTTTTTTTTGCTTAGTGCATGAGAAAAGTTCATAAAGGAAAATATGAACTTTTAACTGATGTGGAAGAGGTAAAACAAAAAACAGGCAGAAGCACTGAAAGGCAGAAAAATTGACAAGTTAAATAATTGTTGAGGAGTTGAAAAATTATGTTGATTGACAGATGTATTGGATCAAATGGAGAGGAGTTTGAAGGTGACTGAAGTTTAAACATATAAAATAATTTTTTATAAATAACTTCCAGTTATTTGGATCCCCTCATATATTTATTAATATTAATGTCCAGAGCAATCACCAAAATGTAGCACAAAGAAACATACCAAAAATTTCAGTGAAGAACTTAAAATGAACTACTTAAACACTTTAAAATTGTTTTTAAAAGGCAGAAAAGGAAGGGGAAAAAAAGGACAAAAATTATTTAGGGCAAACAAAAATAGCAGAACAATAGACCTAATTTCAAACATGTCAGTAATTATATTCAATGTAGATAGCTTAAGCACATCAATTAAAAGACAGAATTAGTAAGCTTGAATTTTAAAAAATGACTACATCTAATTTGGCAGAAAATACAATTTATATTAAATATGGAAAGACTAAAGTGTGGGAAATTATGTGCTATGCAACCTATCTTTTTTGATTCAAGCTATTTTAACCAATATTATGAACTTGCTGATGTATAAACAATCAGTTATTTCTCATGGTTCCAGAGGCTTGGAAGTACAATACCAAGTCTCTGCAGGTTTTGTGTATGGTAAAAGTCCATTTCTCATGGATGGCAGCTTCTTGCTACAACTTCATATGTTGTTTCATGTCCTCCAGATCCACAGTTTCACATTCCATGCTTCCAGGTTTAAGATGCATTCCTGTCAGAACTATGTGATAAACTCTTCTTCCAGAAACTTGAGTCTTCCCTATTCACTGTATCCAGCATCTTCACCTTGTCTGTGCTGTACACAAACTAATTACCCAGAAACCATCTATTTTATTAGTTAGGCTGTCATGCTATTGAAGTGTTTATGCCCACATAACCCTTATTTAATTTTTTACTTGCCCCAAAGTGAATAAAGAGTGATGCTGGTAATTTGGATATGCAAGAGAAGAGCCATGAGTGCTTCCTTTAAGTGAAAAGATGAAAGTTCTCAACTTAATAAGACAAAAAAAATTGTATGCTGAGGTTTCTGAGAACTAGGCTGAAAGTCAGTATTGAAATTGCAAAGCGGGGAAGAAAAGTTTGTGCTAGCTTTTTGTTGCACCTCAAGTTCCCAAAGGATATAGGGACATTCTGAGGTTTTAAGCATTTGCTGAGGGTCTTAGAATGTATTCTCTTTGGATAAGGGGCACTACTTAGTGAAAAGCTGAACAAGGAAGTTCCTCAGGCTGTAAACAAATTATACCAGCGGGGAATGTAGTATGTTAGTAATGAAGTAAGAGCAACAGCAATGGCCAGTATTAGGGTAAATATATACCGAATTATTTTTCTCCTCTTAAGTATTAAAAAAATACATGAATGTAAAGAGACATCATTGTAACATTGTTTGCATGTGAAGAAAGATTCTCTCCCTTGGCCATGTTTTATAAAGGCACCAATTCCATTAAGGAAGCTGCTGAATGGCCCCACTGAATAGTATAACATTGGGAATTCATTCCAACATATGAATTTTAGGGGGACAGAAACATTCTATTCAAACAATTCTGCCCCTGGTTCCACCAAAGTTCTGCCCCTCCTTAATATAAAATGCATGCATTGTATCCCAATGGCCCCCTAAGTCTTAACTTGTTTCTGCGTTAACTTTACAGTTGAAGTCCAAAGTCTCATCTAAATCAGAAATGAGACAGACTCATCTAAAGGTTCATCCTGAGTAAAGTGTCCATCAGCTAGGAGCTATAAAATCAATCATGTTGTGTGCTTCCAAAATATAATTGTGGGACAGGAATTGTAGAGACACCCCGTTCCCAAAAGGGAGTAAAAGGGAAGAAGGAGATGATGCAGATCCCGAGCAGATCCAAAAGTCTTCACCAGCTATTGACAGGCTCGCCATTAATTGTTTCACTGTTCCTGGTGGAAACAGCATAATTCTTTCCTGGTAACTCTGAAAAAAATCCCAAATTGATTCTAGTTTGCCAGGCATTGAATTAAGTGGCCTCTTCTCTAACCAGGCAAGAATATCATACATCTTCTACCATAAGAGGTAAGCTGGAACATTTACCATCTTCATTTAATACATAAAAACCTAAGAAAATTAAAGTGACCATTGTGTAAACTACATGGTTGACCGTGGCACTCAAACGCAAGTTTTCAAATTCTAATACCTATTGTTTTTTGTTTGTTTGTTTTAAGGTTACCCAGATGAAAATCAAGAATACCCTATTTTGAATATCTGAAAGAAAGCACGGGTATGTCTTTTCCTGGATTTAACTACCTGCTAAGAAAATGGAGTTATTGCCATTTGGATTATGAGTAGTAAGCTTTTGGTCAATCAATCATCATTATTTATTGTTTATGAAGAAAGTATTAAAGACACACAGAGGAACAAAAAATTCAGTTCATGCATTCATTTAGCAATATTAGGATATATTTTAAACATTTTCAACACATGGGTATATGAAAAGTGGCAAAGAATTCACAGTGAAGAGGAGAGTATAACAGATCATTTTCGACAAAGCCTCCACTAACAACCACTGGGGAGAGCAGAACTTATTCAGTAAATAGTGCTGGAAAGACTTGCACACACGCGGAAGATTACAACAAGACCCTTACCTATCATTCACAAAAATCAAATCTAAATTTCTCAAGACCTAAATGAAAATCCTTAAAGTATAAGAACCTTCGAAAATGCAGGAGACACTCTTTGAAATTGGAACTGGCGACCAATTCCTGATCAAAACCCCAAGTGCCCATGCCATAAGAGATAAGATAGACAAGTGGGACCTCATCAAATTGAGAAGCATCTGCAAAGTAAAAGAAACCATCAAGAGAGTGGTGAGACACTCCACATACTGGGAAAAAAGATTTGCCAACTGTATATCTGAAAAATATCGATAAGGAAATCAAACATACCAAAAAGAAAAAAAACAAGCAGCCCTATTAAAAAGCAGGCAAAAGATATGAAAAGAAGACACACAAGCTGCCAACAGATACATTAAAAAATTCTTAGCCTCTCTAATCATCAAAGGAATGCAAATTAGAACTACACCTAGAAACCTCCTAGCTCTAGTCAGGAAGGCCATCATAAATTACTCAAAAAATAACTGATCCTAGAGAGGATGCAAGGAAAAGGGAACACTTCTATGCTGTTGGTGGAAATGTAAACTAGCACAATTTCTGTGGAAAACAGTGTATCAATTCCTAAAAGATCTAAAAATCAACCTCCCATATGAACCAGCCAGCAATCCTCCTTTTGGGAATACATCTGTGGAACTTAAATCATTCTACAAAAAAGAAACCTGTGGTTGCATGTTTCTTGCAGCACTATTGAAAATAGCAAAAACATGGAAGCAATCATGCTGCCCCATGAAAGTAGACTGAATTTAAAAAATGTGGTACATATACACAATGGACAAAATTATGAACTTTGCATCATCTTGGATTGATTTAGAGTCTGTGATACTAAGTGATCTATCACAGAAACAAATAACAGAGTACCACATGTTCTCACTCATAAGCAGACTCTGAACAATTATCATAATAGGTGTATGTAAATATCTCAGAAATACTTGGGTGATTTTTCTTGATATGACAAGAATAATAAAAATTTTCATGTCATTCTTAAGGAGAATTTTAAGGAAAACTCAAATATATCTCTTCCCTAGACTTAATATATCCTGAAATAATAAAAGGTTTTTGAAATAAAACATTGATTTTTATATGCCAACATCACATTTTTTATTCCAACACTTTCTCAATATCATAGCTTCATTGTTTGCCTAAATCTATTTCAAGATGGCACCAAAAGTCCACTAGCCATTGAATCAGTGTATTTTGCTGCCTTTTATTTTTTGCATAATGGCATAGCCAATTAAACTAGTTGTTTAAATTAGTTGTTGACTGAATTTTAATGCAAAGTCAAAATCTCAGAGGCAGCAATTTCTTCTTTTTCTTATATTAGCCTTAGAACTGACATTAGGTCAGTGAGGGTATATTCCATGCAGAATGGCTGGCAAATGAAAGTTTGATTCTGTTTTCTTTTTTCTTGTAACATACCAGTGCTGAATTAGCCTCTTAAAGTGTTTAATAATTGCAATTTTTATTTGCAGATACACAGATGAGTTAGTTGTCTAGCAACAAAATTAGTATACTTTTAACAAGTTCATGTGTCTTGTAGAATGCCAGATAGCATATTTTAACTGTATTTTATATATCTCCCTGTTTTACGTAATAATGGTCCACACTTCTTTATTTAGACCTTTTTTTGTTTCATATTTCTGATAACACAGATTTTTACCTTAAAGTCAATCTATAATTTATCAATTCTTATGTTTATACCTATATATTATCTCTTTTATATTTGTAATAGGAGCAGAACCTTTCAAGAAGTTCTGAAATATCCAGAATTCCTTTCCAATTCTGATTTGTTCTTGTTAGAGAAGCAGCATTCATTTCCTTGTTTGAGTTCTTGAACAATGGCTATCAATCCAATTAATTACTTGAAGCATTCTTAAAAATATCTATGCTTGGTCTTAAACTTCAGAGCCTTATTTATAAATAAATAGTTGGGGTTGATTTTTAAAGTTCTGCAAGTGATATCAATGTGGAAAAAGGCTGAGGATTACATTCAACATATAAATATATTAACTTTTTGAGGTATTCTGAAAACATTGGGGTAGAGATCTAGAAGTGTGATACCTCCTGCTTTGTTTCTTTTCCTAAGGATGTTTTTGAGTATTTATGGTCATTTATGTTCCCCTATGAATTTCTGTATTGTCATTTCCAGATCTGAGAAGTATCATGTTGATAATTTAATGGTACTGCATTAAATCTATAGATTGCCTTTGGTAGCATGGGCATCTTAACAATTTTGTTTCTTCCTATCTGTGAGCATCGAATATTTTTCCATTTGTTTGTGACTTCTTGGATTTTTTGGAGCAATGTTTTGTAGTTCTCACTTTATTTGTCTTTCACCTCTGTGGTTAGGAAGATGTCAAAGTATCTCTCTCTCTCTCTTTTTTTCTTTTTTCTTTTTTGTGGCTGTAGTGAATGGGATTTTCCTTTATTTGGTTCTCTGCCTGCTTGTTTGTGTATAAGAATGAAACTAACTTTGGGACATTTATTTTGTTCCTTGAGATTTCCCCAAAGTTCTTTATAAGTGCAAGAAGGTTTTTGACAGATTCTCTTGGATTTTCAAGATATGGGCTCACATCATCAGCAAAGAGGGATAACTTAACTTCCTCTTTTCCTATTTGTATACCACTGATTTCCTTCTCTTGTCTAATTGCTCTAGCTAGGACTTCCAATGCAATGCTGAATAAGAGGTGAGAGTGGGTAGCCTTGTCTTGGTTTGGTTTTCAGAGAAAATATTTCCAGTTACTCTCTATTTAGCAATAGGCTAGCTGTGGGTTTATCAGAGATGGCCCTTACTATGTTGACATAAGTTCCTTCCATACCTAGGTATTTGCGGGTTTTTATCCAGAAGGGATCCTGGATTTTGTCAAAAGCTTTTTCTGCATCTAATGATATAATCATGTTGTTCTTGTTTTTACATCTGTTGATGTATTTAATTACATTTATGATCTTGTGGATGCAAAACCAGTCCTTCATCCTGGGGATAAAAACCTACTTGGTCATGGTGGATGATTTTTGGATGTATTTTTGGATCCAATTTTCTAGAATCCTTTTGAGGATTTTTGCATCTATGTTCATAAGGGATATTGTGCTGTAGTTCTCTTTTTGTTGAGTCTTTACCCAGTTTGGGTACCAGTGTGATGTTAGCGTCATAAAATGATTTGGGAAGAATTCCATCTTTCTCATCTACCTGGAATACTTTCAATGGGATTGATATAAACTCTTCCCTATACGTTTTGTAGAATTCTGCTGGAAAGTCGGTTGGTCAAGGGCTTTTTTTTGTAGGTAGTTTTCTTATGATAGAGTCAATTTCCTGGGTTGTAATGGGTCTATTTAGTGTCTCAGTGTCTTCTTGTATCAACCTTGGGAGGTTGTACAATGTCAGGAAGTCTTCCATTTTATTTAGCTTATCCGGTGTTTCCATACAAGTGTGCATAATAATCTCTGATAATCTTCTGTATTTTTTCGAGATCAGTTGTGATTGGACCTTTGTGTTTCTGATTGTGTTTATTTGGGCTTTTTATCTCTTTTGCCTGGTCATTCTTGCTAGGGGTCCATCGATCTTGTTAATTCTTTCAAAGAAGCAACTTTTGGTCAAGTTGATGTTTTCTATGATATTTTTGTTTTCTGTGTATCATATGTGGGCTCTTTGGTGATCAGGATATCTCTGCTAAAGTAAGGGTTTTGGTGGTCTTGTCTTTCCAGCTCCCTTAGGTGATTTTTTAGGCTGTTAACTTGTGATCTTTCTATTTCATTGATGTGTGTTCATAGAGATATAAATTGCCCTCTTAGAACTTTTTTCATGGCATGTCAGAGGTTTTGGTAAGAGGTTTTTTCATTTTCATTTTTTTCTAGGAATATTTTAATTTCTGTTTTGATTTCAGTGTTAACTCAGTAGTTGTGTTAAATTGTATTTTTTTAGTGCTAAACACCATACTCATTTCATCCAAATATAATTCTCAGTATATGTTAGTTAAAATAATTCCCTTGATCCAGTCAATTAATACTCTGCCAGTTTATACTTTTTATTTAATTTTCAAAGTGATAGAAGACTGGGCACAGTGGCTCACACCTATAATCCCAGTACTTTGGGAGGCAGAAGTGAAAGGGGTTCTTGACTTCAAAGGTTCTAGACGATCCCAGGGAACTTGACAAAACCTTGTCTCTAGAATAAATAAAAAAAAAACTAGCTGGGTGTGGTTGCGCATGCCTATAGTTCAGCTAGTGGGAAGGCTGAGGCAGGAGGATCGTCTGAGCTCAGCAGGTCGAGGCTGCAGTGGCCATTAGATTGCCAATGCACTCCAGCCTGGGTGACAGAGTGAGACTCTGACTCTAAAAGAAGAAAAAAAATGATGGACTGGGCATGGTGGTTCATCTATAATCTCAGCACTTTGGGAAATCAAGGTGAGAGGATTACCTGAGCCTATGGGTTTGAGACCAGCCTGGGCAACTTTGCAAGACCTAATCTCTGCAAACAATCAAGAAAAATTAGAGGTGTGGTGGCGTGTGCCTGTAGTTACAGCTACTTGGCAGGCTGAAGGGGAAGGATCACTTGAGACCAGCTGGTTGAGGATGCTGTGACTGTGAGCGTGCTACTGCTGCACTTCAGCCTGGATGACAGAGTAAGAGTCCAAGTAAAAAAATAGTGGGTATGCCCTACTGTTGGGAATGCAAACTAGTGCAACCTCTTTGGAGGACAATGTGGTGATTTCTAAAAGAACTAGAAATTGACCTTCCATATGACCCAGCAATTCCCCTATTGGGAATATACCCAGAAGAACTCAAGTCATTCTACCAAAAAGATACCTGTATATGAACCTTTTCTCTTTTTCCTTTTTCATTCAAGAAAATATATTGATCCCTCACCAAATTCCAGTTATTATCTTCCATATGATTCATGGGTGTGTCCAGGGAATATGGCAGTGAACAACAACAAAAGTTTATCTCTAACTGGGGGACTGAGAACAAATATTTAGCAAATATATAAACACAAGTTTATCTATTCAGCAAATATATAAGCACAAGTATAAACATATAAATTAAAATTATGTATCTGGCCAAAATAAATAGTATCTAGGGTAGGTACTACAGAGAGATGGATTCCAGGGAAGGGGGATGAAGAGTATTAGCAGGTTGTTTGAGAAACTTGTAATTATGGTGATGATGACAATTAAGAAGAACAATGACAGGGTTCTAGAAAACAGCACTGTGCATATGTGGGGGATGAGTGCTCCAGGCAGAGTGAATAGCCAGAAGGGAAGGCAATGAGGCAAGAACATCCATACAGTACTCAGGAACATCCATACAGTACTCAGGGAACAGAAAAGACAACAGTGTGTGTGGAAAGAGGGGGTTAGTGTGGAGAGTAGAAGAGAATGAAATTGGAATGGAAATAAGGTGCTCAGATCACAGGACTTTGGAGATATTGTGAGGTCTTTGGCTTTTACTTTGAGTAATCTATTACAGTCTTGAATGATATGAACTGACTTATGATTTAAGAGAAGTTCACTAGAGTCATGCTAGATTGAGACTGCAGGAAAGTAAGGGCCTGATTTGGAAGACTAATAAAATATCTAGAAATTTATTTACTCAAAGGTGTTGCATCAGGAATTGAAAAAAAACAAGCCCACAGATCACTTTGTATATCCTATAAAGTAAGAATGATTCTTACATGTTGAAATAATCTTTAAGTAGAAAATGAAACACAAGAGAAGGGGAGGAACAAGAGAATGAGGAAGAAGGGAAGGAGCTAGAAACTATATATGGCCCACAAAGACAAAAATCTAAAATTCTCGAAAATATATGACAAAATCTGAAGTAGAGCACCTGGCTAAAAGTAGGTTCTCAACAAAATCCAAAGAAAAAAATGCATGAGTGAATTAGCTGCTTAGAGCAGCTATTGTAGCAGCTGCTTAGAGTGCTATTGTAGAGTGTTAGGTGTTCAGAATTATCTATGGCTTTAGCTTCACAAAAAAGGTCATTCAATTCCATTGAGCTATTGAAATATAGTTTGGTTTCCAAAACAGTAAAACAAAGGCACTAACATGAACAATATCATAAAAAATATATACAAACAGGATAATAATAGCACAAAACATCTCTATGGCACTTAAACTTTCATGATAATTACTTAATTTTATATTCAAATCAACCTGTGGGATAGGTATAATTTCCCTTTAGGAATTGCTATATCCTAAGTCTTTAGTAATTGATGGCTTAAGGAATAATATGACTGTAATTTATTGTTTTCAAAAGGTCTGAAATGTAATTGTATTTTCAGAGTTCCTATAGTAAATCGGACCCAATATTTATTCCAGCTTGTTTTTTCCCAAAAATAAAATCGTAAGATTATTCATTATTAACTCTCCTCAAATAATATCAATTAACTATTGTGAAGTGCCATGATTTTAAACCATCTCTGCTCCGTTTAGAAAAGCCTTATAATATCACTCCTCTTTTCAAATAGAATTTGGGTCTGAGCAAAACTTTTTGGGTCTTAACAATGTCTACCTTGTTGGGGATGGAAGTCCAAATACTCTGAAATATTATGAAAGCAGGACCATGATTAGAAGTTGAAAAACAATTGTGCAGTATGTTAATAATGTAAATGATATTATGAAATAAATATTCAAAAAGTGAAAAAACATACAAAAATATTTTTACTGTTCTCTCATTTTTTCTGACTCTTGGTTTTGCATGTCATTTGTTTGTTTAACATTAGTCCAAAAGAGAAAAGAAGCCAATGAAATAAGTCAAAGAAACAATATTTAAACTAGATAAATTCATGTATAGGAATTTCCACATTTTGTGTGTCATGCTGAAGATTCCAGTTCTTAGGACAATAATACATGTTTCCATTGTCCTGACATCCAAGAGTATATTTCCTATCTTTTGAATATCTAGAGTTTTATTTTAGGACCTAGCTGGCATGCTCACAATGACCAATGTGTGTTGATTATATTTTAATCTAATACATTGCTCCACTATTAACTTGAAAATAAATGATTTACTTCGCTTTCTAGACATAGTCCAGAAAGGACAAAGAAATTGACTTCTTATCCATGCATTATAGTCTACTGGTGAATTTCTTTCAGATTACACCAAAATTGATCTAGAATATGATCTTACATATTTGAATTCTGCAAACCAAACCAAATGGAAAATCTGGGCTGCAAGGTTTGATGAGAAAAACATGGGATGATACTATACTGACAATCGGTGGTCCCTGACCTATTCTGAGTACATTGGAATCCAGTGGCCATGAAAATCGTAGAATTTGAAGTGAAGACCTCCTTCTAGGCATGCATGAGTTCATTACAGATAACCCCACAGTGCTAACTACGTCAAAGAATACAGAAAATAAACAGATAGATGATGATGATAGATAGATAGATAGATAGAAATAGATGACAGATAAAATAACATATGATGTGTAAATAATGAAGAGGCACATAGGCCAGTGCACCGTTCTAACCTCACACAACCAGGGTTCAAAGGCTGGCTGGGTCTCTACTACACAGTACACCTTGAGGAACGTCTAAAACTTAATGTTATCCAATCTGTGAAAAGATGAAGAGACACTGACTAATGGGAAGGTATGTCATAGGGTGCAGCCTTCAGTCAGATCTCACAACCGCATCACCTCCTTGGAAACCTTGGCAGCTGGGCTCGTGACCCCCAACCAGGGCGGCCATGAAGATGGGAGAGGGCCAGGAGATGCTGGCAGGACCTGGCTTGCTCCTAGGCTGAGCTTCAGCAAGTCTTGCCCCTGTGACCTGGAAGACAGGGCCATCGACACTCAGTCACTGAGTGCCCAAGCCCAGCAGTCCCCACCGATTCCCACAGAGTAGCTCACCTGGTGCCAATCACCTACAAGCAGCAGCAGGAAGACCTCCCCCCCGCACTTGAACACCACCTGCGCAGCGGTTGGTGGGGCCTCGCGCAATGCTCTATGTCGCCTCTCCTCGTTCTCCGTGGGTCCAAGCGCCCTCCTGACACGCCCCCTCTCTGTCACGAGCCCCATTGAGACGTCACAGGCGCTGGCCGGGCCAGTGTGTGCTTGGCTGAGAGAGGAGTTGGTCGCTGGGAGACTCGTCTCCGTGGCTTGCTCTTTTCTGGAGATTGCAGGCCGCACAAGCCGCTCGCAATGGGCAATTTTTTTTTTTTTGTAATCAATATTTTTTATTATGACATTGCGGGATACAGTTAAGGGTTAGGTATACAAATATGCTTCTTTCAGACACCCTTGTTGATAAGAGGTGTCTCCACGTTCCCAGACAGATGTTTACTACCATTAATCCCATCTCCTTTCCCCTCCCCCCATAGTTTCCTACAACTGTCAGTCATTTTCTTATGGTAATACATTGGTCGATCAAGGTCCACTATATGAGTGAGAACATGTGATACTCAGATCTTTGTTTCTGTGAGAGGTCACTCAGTATTATAGACTCTAGTTCCATCCAGGTTGCTGCGAAATTCATGATTTTGTTCTTTTTTATGGCTGCATATTATTCCCTTGTGTATATGTACCACTTTTTAAAATCCAGTCCTCTTTTGATGGACAGCATGGTTGGTTCCAGGTTCTTGCTATTGTGAACAATGCTGCGATAAATGGGCAAATTACTCACTTTCTTACTCGCGAAATTGGTTTTCTGGCCCTGCTGGCAATGCCAGTGATGCCGGATCCCGATGGTCCCCACCTTCCGCCAGGCTCCTCCTCCTGGCCAGGGTCACCCTGTGGCTTTTGAGCCTTCCCCTCTCCCTGTTCCTGCCCGCAGGCTGCTGAACCCCCGTCTGGGTCATGTGCCTCCATCCCCTAGACTCTACATCACCCCGAAGGAGCGGTGTCCTCCCCCGCAGACCACGGGCTACTCACTGGGGTCCCCCCCCCGAATCCTGAAGTCCAGTCCTGGAGAAGATATCCACGCTGTTGGCGGGGAAGTCGCTCCATATGGACACTTGACCTCTCCAAGGATCGCTCCTTTCTGCCGCAAGTATACCCTCCTGCCTTCCCCACCTGAGCAGATCATCAGTCCTGTGGAACTGACACCATCCAGGCTCCCCAAGGAGATCAAGGGGAGGCCCCAAGGAGACCCGAAAAGGTGATGCAAGAGGACGATCAGGTTGAGACCAAAGAGGAGGGGGTCAAAAAAGAGGCCCACCCTAGCAAGCAGGAAGTGTCACTGACATCTAGGCCCCTAGAGACCCAGGGAGAACTCACTTCCTCGGGGGTCTGTCCTGGGCTTCTGGAGGGAAACCTCCCTTGCTCAAACTCAAGAAACTTGAGTGAGAAGACAAAGGCGAGTTCCCTGTGCAAAGAACATACCAATCCCAGCACACACAACCCTGCTTGGCATGTCCCACATTTTGGACAGATCCAGCCATGCTCCCAGCCATAGCCCCAAGCTTCTCTTTGTTGCTGGACAAGTCCTTCAAGGAAATGCTGGAGTGTCCAGCTTTCCAGGCTTGCTAATGTTGCTGACGCTGTATGAAGGATATGCAGGACAAGGAACCACCCCATATTCCACCAAGTTGCCATTCAACAAGAGCTTCCAGTCCTAGTCCTTGCCAAAGAGAGGGCCTATTCCACTGCCACTGTTGCCACCATATCCACTGCAGCTGTTGTGGAATAAAAGAGAGCTGCCCACACACTGAAAGTCCCTTCATGACTATTTAGAATGATTTGGGTTCTTTGTAGAAATACATTGGGTCTAAAAGAAATAGCAAAATATTGCAGCATAAGACAGAATGAAACACAAACCATGGCAAATTGTACCACCATCCTTTCTGTCCCTTCTTTCTCTTCACCTGCTGTGAAAACTGCTGCCTCCCTGCTTCTGGTGAATTACACTTTGCAGTCCTAATTGTTCTTAGCACCACTGAATAGGCTGATGTGGCTGCCAGCTCTCCTACCCTGCCAGTCTGTCTGCCCCCATCCCCAAACACTGATCCTTTAAGTCTCACTTTAGCAGAAGAAGTTCCAGACTTCCATGTGTGTATATTCCCATCTTTCTTTTTTCTTCCTCTTCCCTCATCCAGTCCATGCTACCATGACCCCTAATGCCCTTGGCAAGCCTATCAATTTTACAGGAGTCGTTTCTAATTATCAGCTAATACATCTGCTCACTTGACCTCACAACCCACTTCAGACCCTGGGATCTGATACATTGAAAATACTTTTCTTTCTAAGGCTGTGTCTTTCAGACCCACCCCCTGCTTCTGGGTAGGTGGATTCCAGTTTTCCACAATTCACTGCACTGTAGTGGCACCCTGAGAAGTTGCACAATTATCAGTCATTCGCCCAAGTACCTTATCTTCTCCAGTCCCACTCCAACTCTTAACCATCCTTTATGCTGGAAAATAACTTATAAGCCCAAATTAAGAACACTGCATGTGTCACAGCAGGATCCCTGTCTCCCAGTTTTTACAAGACTTTGAATACTGTTCCTTTAGTGACCTCCACTCTAGTGAGCAGCACATTTGAAACAGTATCCAAGCTAACCTTTGACTCCAGTGCTGTAGATACCAAGTCTGTCAAGATCCAGTCTCCTCCTGTCTCAAGGAATGGTCCACCATTGACACAGAGAACCTGAGACCCCATTGATAAACAAAGGAAGTGCAATAAATAACAATACTGTGAATTTGTCTAGTCTCCTTTTAAGTAAAAACACCAGTGAATCACCCAGCCAGGTTGTTCCTTGTGACTTTAGTGTAGCCAGCACTGTTGATAATATACTTGTATTCAGAGACTCCTGGGCAAAGCAACTGTGCCCATGCTCAAGAATGAAAAGGAGCCACTGGGTCTCCCTGGCACCTGCTAAGAGCTTCAGGAGCCACCATTCCGTGGATGACTCCTCTTATGGATCTCATTAAACAATGAGAAACCCTCTCCACATAGGGTTACCTAGAAAAGACATTGGTCCATGAGAAAGGCACTCAGTCCCTTTAAGATAAACTTAACCTGCTCTGATTACATAAGACAGAGGCTCCCAAAATCAAATGCTGCTGTGCACGTATGTGTGTGTGTGTGTGTGTGTGTGTGTGTATGAGGGACCATGGGAAAGACTGGTTTATTTAGTAGACACTTTACATTCACCACAAAGAGTATAGGAGACCAGAAAGTACCACAAGTCAAGCGTCCCTTTTTTAACTTAGGTGACACAAGTTCTGGGTCAGATCTGCCTCGTCCTGAGATTGGGAGAATGGTCACTGCTATTTTCAGGTGTTCTTGTACCTTTTGAAGATTTTATTCAATGATCCCTTATCTTTCCCAGAAGCCATGTATGAAAAAACACTGGTTCTTTTTAATAGAGCTCTGCTCACATGTCTCAGTATTTTTACTTAGTTGTGGGGAAGAACTGACATGTTTGAGGATTGATGTGTTTTGTGCCAGACTTTTGGCAAAATATTCTGAGTCCCAGGGACTAGGATGTGGAAGTAATTTCCTTTATGACATCTCATTTTGAGCCCTCAAGTCTCTGTGTAAAATCAGAATGTCAGAGATGACAACCTACAGTAAACCAAAATTAAAATCAAAAGTCCCCAACCATCACAACAGACTAGCCCTTTCGCTAAGGGGACCTCAGAGAAACCTGAAACACTAAATTCCAGGCCATGACAAAAGAGGGATTGGACAAACCTTGCTATGTACCCTCCATTTTGTAGGTTAGCCTCAACTGACTGGCATTAACATTAAAATAGGGACCATAAGAGTGACTAAGTACACTTTCTGTGGCAATAAAAAATAAAATTTTAACCTTACTCTGGTATCCCATTGCATGCACTCTGAGGGCTGCTACGCATGATGGCCATGGCTCTCCCACAAACTGTTATTTTTGTTTAAGTATTTCTTTCTACTAACTTCTTATGTTATATAAAAACAGATAACAGACGGTGACTAAGTAAGAGTTATCTCAAGAATGCAAGGTTAGCCGGGCTCGGTGGCTCAGCCTGTAATCCCCCGCCTTTGGGAGGCTGAGGTGAGTGGATTGCCTGAATCCGCGGGTTCGAGACCCGCCTGGGCAGCGAGACCTCATCTCTACAATAAATCAAAAAATCAGTCGGGTGTGGTAGCGCATGCCTGTAATTCCGGCTACTTGGAAAGCTGAGGCGGAAGAATCACCAGAGCCCAGCAGGTCGAGGCTGCGGTGGTCGGAAGCGGCCACTGCACTCCAGTCTGGGTGACAGAGTGAGACTCCAACTCAAAAAAAAAAAAAAAAAAAAAGAATGGAAGGTTATGCAATATTGAGTATTAAGTTGATTGAAAGACAAGACAGCAACATGCAGAGTAAGAGACCTGGACGTTGATTCCCTCCACAAACACATTTATTTGGCAACAATTCATAGACAAATTCCCTTGAAAAAATCCAAAAGGCCATTTGGCAATGATTGAAGCTGAAATAAACTAAAGAATAGAGGATTGTAAAAATCAGCAAAAATAAAAGTATGGTTTATTGAGCAGATGATCACAAACAACACACCCTCAGAAAAGCAAAAAGAGTGTAGACACAAAAATACAGAATAAAAAAAGAAGACATTACCATAAATGGTACAGAAATTTTTAAAATTATGAGAAAGTGATATAAATAGTTATACCAAGAACAACTTGGACAACCTAGGAGAAATGGCTAAAATTTAAGAAACATAAAACCTAAAAAGACTAAATCATGAAAAAATAGAAAGTCTTAACAAACCTCTTCTAAGAGGGAGATTGAATCAGTAATCAAGCACCTCTCAGGAAAAAAAACTAAGAATTTTCTCAACAAACAAAAGCAAAGAATCAAATGAATTCATTAGTGAATTTCACCAAACAAATTCATTAAAGAATAAATGCTAATGTTTTAAAACTTTCAGGAAATTGAAAATGGGAATACATCCCAATGCATTTTATGGGCTACTGTTACCCAGGTACCAAGCCAGATAAAGATGACACAACAAAATTATGGACAAATATGCAAAACTCCTCAAAAAAATGCATATTTTTAAAAAATTCACACACTTTGATGATAAAAATTATCCCCCTCTAAAAAATTCAGTAGTGAAAAGCTAACAACTAGGATCCACAGGGAACTCAAACGTATTGAAAAGAAAAAACAAACAAACCCATTATAAAATGGGTGAAATATATGAATAGACACTTCTCAAAAGAAGACATATGAGCAACCAACAGATATGTGAAAAAATGCTCAGCAACACTATTCATCACAGAAATGCAAATTAAAACCATGCTGAAATACCACCTAACTCAAGTAAAAATGTCCATCACCAGTAACTCAAAAAACAACAGATGCTAGACAGGATGTAGGGAAAAGGGAGTGTTGGTAAGAGTGTAAATAGCACAGCCTCTGAGGAAACTAGGCGATTCTTAAAAGATCTAAATATTGACCTTCCATATGATCCTTCATTCCCCCTACTGGGAATATGGCCACAGAAACTCAAAACACTCTATGAAAAAGCTATCCCTATACGAATGTTTATTGCAGCACTATTACCAATAGCAAAAACATGGAACCAACCATGCTGCCTGTCGAAAAAGAACTGGATAAAAAAATGTAGTACCTATACACCATTGAATATTATGCAGCCATAAAAATGACAACATTATGAACATTACAGCAACTTAGAAGGACTTAGAGTCTATAATACTGAGTGATTTATCACAGAAACAAAGAACTGAGTACCACTTGTTCTCACTCATAAGCGGACCTTGATAATTTATCAATGGTATAAGAAGGGGATTGGAAGTATTTGAAAATTCCCAGGGGAGGGGAAGAGGGCAGAATTGGTAGTAGTGGGAAACTGCCAGGGGAAGGAGGGGCAGATCTAATCAACAAGGGTCCCTGATAATGAACTTTTGTATATCTAACCCTAAATTGTTCCCCACATCTTTAAAAAAATTTTTTAAAAATTAAGAGCTAGACAATCATGTTCTCACTCCAATTTATATTTATCATAGTGCTGGAAGTCCTACCTGGAGCAATTTGACAAAAGGAAAAATATAAAATAGATGCATATTAGAAAAAAAGGAATGTTTCTGTTGGTTATGACATGAGAGGATATTATATATATGTGTGTGTGTCTATGTGTGCACACACACACATAGACACACACATGTCTGTTTTGCAATTAAGTTTGCAAACTCATCTTAGAAAAATTGTTACATACCTACAGTCATTTTTGAAGTAATCCCCTTGGGGAAACATTCACCAATGCCAGTGCCTATTCTACACTTCAAAGCAACTTTGGAACTCTTTTTCAAGAATGGCTGTCAGAGCTGTTAACGTAGTACTCTTGATGTCTTGAATGTCTTTAAATGTTTTCCTTTTAATATTTTCTTTATCTTTGAGTAGAAAAAAATAATTGGAGTACAGATCAGCAGAGTAAGAAGAGTGTTGCAATACAGTCATTTGTACAGTGCTGCCCATGTAAGTGCACAGTGGGAAGTTTACAAACTTATTTGTAAGATCTCAATAAATAATGAGGTCAGCTCTGATGGCCATTTCAGAAAAAGACTTCTAAAACTGCTTTGATGGGTTGACTAGACACTGGCATCATTGCATAGCTTCCCAAGGGGAGTACATTGAAGGTGACCATGTGTGTGTGTGTGAGTGTTTGTGTGTGTGTGTGTGTGTGTGTGTGTGTGTGTGTGTGTGTATGCTAATAGATTCCATCTCAATATTGTAAGAAAAAAAAAATGAATTCAGGAAAATTGCAAGATACTCAATAATCATACAAAATCAGATGTGTTTTTTATATACAATGAACAAATGAAAACGAAATTAGCAAAAATCTTATTAGTAGCACTAAAGAAGTGTAAAATACTTAGAAGTAAACTTAACTAAACTTATGCAATAAAAACTGCACAATATTGAAGAAAATGAAAATGATGCAAAAAGAAAGACATCCTACTCATGGATTTGGAAGACTTAATATTATTAAAATGTCCATCATAGCCTGAGTAATCTTCATATTTAATGTAATAGCTAACAAAAGCCAGGAGGCTTTTTTAATGAAAATAAATAAAATTATTCTACATAGAGAACAAATGAACATGAATGTCAAAACAATCTTGAAAAAAATGAACAAACGTGGAGACATCACATATCATGATTTAAACATATATTAGAAATCTACAGTAAATAAAACATGACATGAACATACAGACATTCATATATACCAACGGGACAAATATTAATCCATACATATATGGTCAACTGATCTTCTATAAGGATGTTAAGAATATTCAGTGAGGAAAAGACAGTCTTTTTAGCAAATCATGTCAGAAAACTGCTTTTCCACATGTGTAATAATAAAATTGAATCCTTATCTTACTCTGTTCATGAAAATCACTATGAAAGGTTTAATTTTAAGATTCTAGGAACTGAAAATCAACAATTCTTAAAAGAAAATTTGGGGAATATTTCTTGAAGTGGTTTGGCAATTATATCATGAATATGTCATCAAAACCATGGGCAAAAAAACCCTAAAGACAGAAATACATCAAACTAAAAAGCATCTTCACGACAAAAAACAAAAAACAGAAAACCAAAAGCAAGGGAGGGGAGTAGGGAGTGAAATGTAAATGTGTATAGAGTGGCACAAAACATTTACAAAACATATACCTTATAAAGTGTGGATCTTTTAAAAATAGATATTGCAGTGGTGCTTGGTTTCTCAGCATGTAATTCTAGCACTTTGGGAAGTTGAAGCAAGTGGATTGCCTGAGCCCATGGGTTTGACACCAACCCAGGCAACTTGGAGAGCCCTCATCTCTACAAAAGAAAAAAATTAGTTGGGCGAAGTAACAGATACCTACAGTTCCACCTACTTGGAAGGCTGAGAGAGAAGGATCGCTGGAGCCAATCATGTCAATGCTGGGGTGGTCGTGAGCATGCCACTGCACTCCAGCCTGGTCAATGGAGTGAGACTCCAACTAGAAAAAAAAAAATATATATATATATATCTCAGTAACAACTCAATAACATCAACAACAGGAAAACCTTCATAGCCTGATTAAAAATGGATGGAGGACTTTGTAGATATTTTTTCAAAGGATATAAATAACCAACAGATTTAGGAAAATAATTTCAGAGTTTATAGAAAAGACATTCAAGTTAATCAAATAAGAACAAAAAGGAGAAAAAAAATGAATCAAGAGAACAAGGCACAATATTCAAGAAATGTGGGATAATGTAAAATGTCCAAACCTGAGGCTCATGGATGATCCTGAGGAAAAAGAGAAAGCTTGGGTGTAGAAAACCTATTTCAGGAAATAATTTAGAAAGCCCTCCTTGACCTTACCAGAGATTTAAAACTCCAGGTGCAGAAAATCC
The DNA here is from genome assembly GCA_027257055.1 of Cephalopachus bancanus. Lineage (NCBI taxonomy): Eukaryota > Metazoa > Chordata > Mammalia > Primates > Tarsiidae > Cephalopachus > Cephalopachus bancanus. Next base: position 4,662,135 of record JAPVLO010000307.1, read on the forward strand.
AAATGAAGTTTCCTTGCAAATATTCATTGCAAAGAGGTCTTCTTCAAGGCCTATAGCAGTAGTCATTACATTATGAAAATTCAATATGAAAGAAAGATGCTAAGAGCATTGAGACAAAAGCATCAAATAACTTAAACAGGCAAACTGATCAGACTAACAGCAGACTTCTCAGCAGAAACTATACAAGCCAGATGGCACTGGCGCCCTATTATCAATCTCTTCAAACAGAGTAATTGTCAGGAAAAGATTTTGTATTACCCAAAATGAAATTTTATAAATGAAAGGGAAATAAGGAATTTCTCAGACAAGGAAATGCTGAGGGAATTTGTAATTTGTCAGGAGTAGACTGTTCTACAAAAGTACTCAAAGAAATTCTAAACATTGAAACAACAGATCAAAAAAACACACCAGTAGACAAAGACTGAAAATATAAAAATTCACAGAACCTAGAGAATACCAACACAATAGAGGAAAAAAAAGCAGCCAGTTAAGAAACAACATAAAGAATGGAACAGTACCTTACATGTCATTACTAAGACTTAAAGGTTATGAGCTTAATACCCATGTAAAACACATTAATTTCCAGAAATTAAAAAAAAAACAGAACCCAAACATCTGTTGCTTTCAAAAGACTGACTTTTAAAAAAGAAAACTCCTATAGTCTCAAAGTAAAAAAGTGGAATAAATATTCCATTCAAATAAAAACCAAAACAAGCAGTAGTAGCAAGTGTCATATCAGATTAAACAGATTTCAAGTTAATAAAAGTGAATAAAGACAAAGTCATTATATAATGATAAAAGTATCAATCCAAAAATAAAATATAATTTTAAATATATATTACTAACACGAGAGGTTCCCAGAATTATAATATATTTTATTAAACTTAAGAAGAGATAGACAGCGATACAATAATGGGGGAGATTTCAATACTCTTCTGATAGCAAGAGGAAAATCAAGGCAAAATGTCAACAAAGAACAGTTAATCTGGACCCTACAGCAAATGAACCTAACAGACATCTAGAGGATATTATACCACACAAATACAGAAAATACGTTTTTCTCTTCAGTACATGGAACATCCTCCACAACAGTTTATGTGATAGGCCATAAATCAAGTCTCAGTAATAAAAAAAATTCCAAATTATATAAAGCACCGACTCAGACAACAGTGAAATAAAACTGGAAATCAAATCCAAGAGAAACTCTCAAAACCAAACAAATACATGGAACTTTAACAAACTGCTCACAGATGATCTTTCAGTCAACCCTGAAATCAAGCTATAAATTTTTAAAGAATCTTGAATGAATGTCAGCAACAACACAAGTTATCAAAATCTCTGCAACACACAATAAACTGTGATCATAGGAAAATATATGGTGCTTAATGTCTATCTTGAAAAAACTGAAAGCTCACATGTTTTTCTTTTCTTTTTTTAAAAGATGTGGGGTACATCAGGGTCAGGTATACAAATGTTGATTATTTAGATACCCTTGTTTATGAGGTGTGCCCCTCCCTCCCCTGGCAGTTTCCCACTACTGCCAATCACTTTCCCATAGTATTAAGATAGTTGTTCAAGATCCACTTAGAAGTGAGAACATACGGTATTCTGTTCTTTGTTTCTGTGATACATCACTGAGTATGATAGACTCTAAATCTATCCAAATTGCTGCAAAGTCCATCTATTTGTCTTTATTTGTGACTACATAATACTCCGTTATGTATATGTACTACATTTTCTATCCAGTCCAGCTTCCGTGGGCAGCATGGTTGGCTCCACGTTTTTGCTATTGTGATTAGAGCTGCAACAAACATGCATATGCAGGTATCTTTTTTGAAGAATAATTTGAGTTCCTCCAGGAATATTCCCAATTGGAGGATTGCTGGGTCATACGGAAGGTCAATTTCTAGTTCTTTCAAAAATTACCACAATGTCTTCCAAAGAGGTTGCACTACTTTGCATTCCCACCAGTAGTGTAGAAGTGTTTCTTTTTCTCTGCATCCTCACCAGCATCTGTTGTTGTTTGTTTTATTAATGATGGCCAGTCATACTGGGATTAGGTGGTATCTCAATGTGGCTTTGAATTGCATTTCTCTGATGACGAGTGAGACTGCGCACTTTTTCATGTTTGTTGGCTACCGATATCTTCTTTGGAGAAGTTTATATTCATGTTTTTTGCCCACTTTTTAATGTTTTTTTTTCCTTTTTGTGCATTTGAGTTCCTTGTAGATGTTAGACCTTTGTCAGATATATATTTGGCAAAATTATTTATTTACTTATTTGTTTTTGTTTATTTTTTTTTATTTTTGAGTTGGAGTCTCACTCGGTCACCCAGACTGGAGTGCAGTGGCTGCTCCCGGTCACCGCAGCCTCGACCTGCTGGGCTCCGGTGATCCTTCCGCCTCAGCCTTCCAAGTAGCTGGAACTACAGGCGCTTGCTACCTCGCCTGGCTAATTTTTTGATTTATTGTAGAGATGAGGTCTCGCCAAGTTGCCCAGGCGGGTCTCGACCCCGCGGGCTCAGGCAATCCACTCACCTCAGCATATTTTTTTGAAAAGTCACATATTACCAACCTAACATCAATTCACATAGGAAATAAAAAAATAAGAATATCCTGATTCACATCTAGCAGAAGAAATAAATAACGAAGATTAGTACAGAAGTAAACAAAATTGAAACAAAAAAAATTACCTAGTATCAATACAACAAAAAGTTGTTTTTTTAAAAAACATAAAATTGGTAGAGCACTAGCTAAAATGCTTAAGAAAATGGAAGAAGATTCGACTTAAGCAGAAATGGAAATGGTAACATCGCATCTGAGGTTATTAGGAACACTTCTATGCAAACAAAATGTATAATCTAGGAGAAATGGATACATTCTAAGAAGCATTCAAATCACAACCCATGAATTCAGAAATAACAGAATCATTGGCAGACAAAAAAATGAGTAATACATTGAATGAGTAATTAAAAGTCTGTCAACGAAAAAGACTCCAGGATTTTACAGACTAACTGCTGAATTCTATGACACTTTCAAGGAGGGAAGAACGGGTACCCATCCTAAGGAAGCTATTTCATGAGATTGAGGAGAGAATTCTCCCTATCTCAATCTACAAAGCCAGTATTACCCTAATACCAAGTCAGGAAAAAACACAACAGCAACATTGAAAGAAAACTAGAGACCAATACACCTTTGAAGTCAAACGCAAACTTCACTAACAAAGTATTAGTCAACTCAACAGCAAATCATAAAGATACCCTGTGACAATTAAATGAATTATACCAAGGAACGCAAAGAAAGTTTACTACACACATCAATAAACATGATCTATCACATAAACAGAAATAAAAACATAAATCATGCGATCATTTCAATAGATGCAGAGATAAACAGATAAATTCCAGCAAGTCTTTTTAAATAAATATCATTAGCAAAACAGGCACAGGAGGAACATAGATCAAAATAATAAAAGACATATATGACTAACATATAGCCAACATTATAGTGATGAGGAAAATCAAAAGCAATCACTATTAGTGTTAGAACAAAGCTAAGGGTGTTTAGTTTCACCACTCATAGTCATCAGCATAGTACTGAAAGTCCTAACAGAGCAATTAGGCAAATGAAAAAAAATAAAAGGATCCAAATTGTAGAAAAGAAGTCAAACTATCTCTGTTTACTGTTGATATTTTCTTATAACTGGAAAATCCTAAAGATTCCTCCAATAAACTCTTGGGCTTGAGAAATAAATTCAGTAGAATCTCAGGTTACAAAAGCAACAAATCATACTGACATACGCCAGTTAAGTACAAACTGAGAATCAAATCAGGAACTATATACGATATACAATCGTGACCAAAAATGTAAAATACCTAGGAATCTACTTAATGATGAATGCAAAACATCTCTGCAAAAACTACAAAACACAGAAGAAAGAAATTATAGAGGACACAAACAAATAAAAGAACTTCCCATTCTTATAATTGGAAAAATCAATGTAGCTTAATGATCATACTATCGAAAGCAATCTACAGATTCAATGCAATTCTTTACAAACTACCAACATCAGTTTTACAGAATTAGAAAAAAATTCAAAATTTATATGGAACACTAGAAAACCTGGGTAGCCAAAATAAGACTCAGCAGTAAGAACAAAGCTGGATGAATCACATTGCACACATGTAAATGATACTACAAGGCTACAGTAATGAAAACAGCATGTACTGATACCAGGGCAGATACATGGACCAAAAGAATGAAGAATCCAGATATAAAACCAAATACCTACAATCAACTGATTTTTGACAAAGCAGACAAAAACATACGTTAAGGAAAGGATACCCTATTCAACAAATAGTGCTAGAAAAGTTGTATAGCGACATGCAGAACTAAACCTTGATCCCTATTTCTCACCATAAACAAAAATTAACTCAAGTCAGATTAATGACTTAAAGATCAAGCCTTAAAATAAAAATTGTAGAAGACAACCTTAAAGAAAATTCTGGGTAGTGGCCTCTGCAATTTATGGCTAAGAATCCAAAAGCAAATGCCACTAAACCAAAAATAAAGAAGTGGGAATTAGTTAAACTGAAAAACTTCTGCACAGTGCAGGAAATAACAGAATAGACAAATCACAGAATAGTAGAAGATATTCACAAACTAGACACCTAATAAAATGTCTATAATCTACAAAAAATAAAACATAGCAAGAAAACCGCACATAACCCCATTTAAATTGGGCTAATGACATAAACAGACATTCTCAAAGGAATATACACAAATGGCCTAACAAACATATGTCAAAAATAATCTTCACTAATTACTAGGAAAGTGAAAATTAAAACCACAATAAAATACAACCTTACACCAGTCGGAATGGCCATTAGTTAAAAAAAAAATTAAATGTTGAAGATTTGGAGAAAATGGAGCATCTACACACTGTTGGTGGGAGTGAAAATTACTACATCCTCTATAGAAATCAGTCTGATACTATTTCTCAAATAACTAAAAGTCGATCTACTATTTGATCTGAGAATTTCTCTACTTGATATCATATAAATAGTCATATGTTAGAGCAGCATAATTCAGTGTTGCAAAAATTTGAAATCAATCTAAATGCCCACCAACTGATCAGATGATAATATGGAAGTGATACACACACACACACACACACACACACACACACACACACACACCATGGAATATTACTCAGCCATCCAAAAGGATGAAATATTGTCTTTTGCAGCATTGTGGATGGAGTTGGAGATCTTAAATCCTAAATGAAGTGAAACAGGAATGGAAGACTAAATACTGCATGGTCTCATATAAAATGGTAGATCAACTTTTAGTTGTTTGAGAAATAGCATCATAACTGTAAACAGCATTAGTAAGTCCTTCAAGAAGTATTCCAGGAAAAGGCATTGTTTTCATAGAAAAGACAGCTCCATGCATGTTAATTGCCCCAAAAGAACTTCCAGTGGGACAAGATACAGAGGAAGATAATGATACCGATGATCCTGACCCAGTGTAGGCCCAGGCTAATGTGTGTGTTTGTGTCCTAATTTTAAACACAGAGTTAAAAAATAATAATAGCAATTAAAAATAGTGAAAAACTTATGGAATAGGGATTAAAAATAAAAATGCTTGTGTACAGTTGTACAATGTATTTGTGGTTTAAGCTAAGTATTATCACAAGAGTTGCAAAGCTAAAAAATATACATAAAAACTAGCAGTAAGGATTGTTATATTCAAGACAGCAAAATAATTTTAGTGTAGCCTAAGTGTACAGTGTTTATAAAGTCTACAGTGTTCTACAATAATACCCCAGGTCTTCATATTCATTCTAGACTCTCTCATTGACTTGTCCAGAGCAACTTCCAGTTCTGATAACTTCATTTATAGTAACTACTCTATACAATTGTACTACTTTTAATCTTTAATAATGTACTTTTACTGTACTTTTTATGTTAAAATGTGTTTATGTATACAAATACTTAACATTGTGTTAAAATTGCCTATAGTGTTCAGAACCCACTTTTCAGGTTTTTAGCCTAGAGCCAATAGGCTGTACCCTATAGTCTGGTTATACAGTAGGCACTACACTCTAGGTTTATGTAAGTGCAATTAATGTTTGCACAATGATGAAGTCACCTAACAAGCATTTCTCAGAAGGTGTCCTTAAGGTTAAGCTACACTCGACTGTATTTATATGAGAGTACTTGCAACTCTGAGTTGTATACTCTGCAAAAATATCTTTCAAGATTGACATTAAAATAGGCATTTTCCAATGAAAGAAACCTAAGAGAGCTGGTTACTAGCAGAAGTGCTCTTAAAAGGAAGAAATGTGAAAGAAAGTTTTTGAGGCTATAAGAAAACTATGTCAGAGAAAAATTTAGTATGTTAGCAAAGAAGGAAGACCAATAGAAATGGATAGTATGTTGACGAATACATACTAGAGTGTTTTTCTTAGGTTTTAAAAAATATACTTGACTGTAAAAAGCAAAAATTATGAAGTTGCCTTTGTGGGGTGTGACAGTGTATACAGACAAAATATACAAACAACTATAACATAAAATTGACGTAGGCGTTGAAGTTTAATTTGAAAAGATAAATTAGCATTGTCTCCCAAAGGCTGTGAAAAAATACATGTATCTTTTATATCTGTCTAGTTATAGATACATAAAGAGATCTAGATTTACATAGAGTATACATTTGTGTACATATTTCTGTATATAGGCATGTATCATAGGACAGTCCTCACAAACCATAATTATCTACTGGAGGTGGAGGCCCCTTTTAATATACACTCAGAATTTGCTCCTCCAAATAAAATAGTAAACCAATACTTTTATCTAAAAATTTTGAGAAGGTTGTGTCATAGTTTGTGGAAGAATCATCCCAAGTAGTGGCAAATAGGTGATTGGTTCTTCCACTATGACAGCATACCAACACAAACTATGTGGTGCTCAGTAATTTTGACCAAAAGAGTGGTTACTACCCTGGTCCCTCACACTCACCCCATCTCTGCCTGTGGGACTTTTTTTTTGCTTCCGGGCATGAGAAAAGTTCTTAAAGGAGAATATTTTACTGATGTGGTGAAGTGAAACAAAAAACAGGCAGAAGCACTGAAATGCAGAAAAATCGACAAGTTAAAGAATTGTTTGAGGAGTTGAACAAGTATCTTGATAGGCATATTGGATCAAATGGAGAGAACTTTGAAGGTGACTGAAGTTTAAACATGTAAAATAGTTTTTTATAAATAAATTCCTGTTATTTGGATCCCCTCATATATATATTTTATTAATGTCCAGAGCAATCACTAAAATGTAACACAAAGAAACAAGCTCTGAAAAAAATCCCAAATTGATTCTAGTTTGCCAGGCATTGAATTAAGTGCCCTCTTCTGACACCAGACAAAGATAACATACATCTTGAAGGATAAGAGGTAAGCTGGAACATTTACCATCTTCCTTCAATACATAAAAAACTTAAAAAAATTAAAGTGACCATTGTGTAAACTGCATGGTTGATGTGGGTATTCAAACGCAAGTTTTCCAATTCTAATACCTATTGTTTTTTGTTTGTTTGTTTTAAGGTACCCATGAAGAAAGCAAGAATACCCTATTTTGAATAGTTGAAAGAAAGCATGAGTGCATGTCTTTTCCTGTATTAACCCGGCTACTGACATATTGGAGTTAATGCCATTCGGAGTATGAAAAGCTTTTGGCCAATCAAATATGAGTATTTATTGTTTATGGAGAAAGTATTAAATGTATACAGAGGAACAATAAAATCAGTCCACGCATTCATTTAAGAATATTAGGATATGTTTTAAACATTTTCAGCACATGTGTATATGAGAAGTGCCAAAGAATTCACAGAGAAGATAGAGAATATAACAGATCGTTTTCAACAGAGTCTCTTCTAACAACCACTGGGGAGAGCAGAACATAATCAGTAAATGGTGCTGGAAAGACTGGAGCACATGCAGAAGATTAAAACAAGAGGCTTACCTATCACCACACACAAAAATCAACTCTAAATGGCTCAAGACCTAAACGAAAAACCGTAAACTATAAGGACCTTAGAAAATGCAGGAGCATCCTTATGGAAATTGGAACTGGCAACCAATTCCTGATCAAAATCCCAAGTGCCCATGCCATAAGAGATTAGATAGACAAGTGGGACCTCATCAAACTGACAAGCATCTGCAAAATAAAAGAAACCATGAAGAGAGTGGGGAGACAGTCCACATACTGGGAAAAAAGATTTGTCAACTGTATATCTGAAAAATATCTATAAGGAAGTCAAATATACTGAAAAGAAAAAAAACAAACAAGCAGCCCTATTAAAAAGTAGGCAAAAGATATGAATAGACACTTCTCAAAAGAAGACATACAAGCAACCAACAGATAAAATTAAAAATGCTTAGCTTTTCTAATTATCAAAGGAATGCAAATTAAAAATACACTGAGATACCACCTAACTCCAGTCAGAATTGCCATCATCAATAACTTGAAAAAAAAAAAAGATCCTGGAGAGGATGCAGGGAAAAGGGAACACTTCTATACTGTTGGTGGACATGTAAACGGGTACAACCTCTGTGGAAAACAGTGTAAAAATCAACCTCCCATACGAACCAGCAATCCTCCTTTTGGGAATACATCTGGAGGAACTCAAATCATTCTACAAAAAAGATACCTGTGCCTGCATGTTTACTGCAGCACTATTCAAAATAGCAAAAACATGGAACCAAACATGCTACCCATCGAAAGTAGACTGAATTTTAAAAATGTGGTACATGTATACAATGGACAAAATTATGAACTTCGCAGCAACTTGGATGAATTTAAAGTCTTTGACACTATCACAAAAACAAATAAATACCATATGTTCTCACTCATAAGCAGACTCTGAACAATTATCATAAGGGGTGTATGTAAATATCTCAGAAATACTAGGTGATTTTTCTTGAGTATGTGACGAGAATGCTAAAATTTTTCTTTCTCTTTTTTTTTGAGTTGGAGTCTCACACTCTGTCGCTCAGACTGGAGTGCAGTGGCCGCTTCCGGTCACCGCAGCCTTGACCTGCTGAGCTCCGGCGATTCTTCTGCCTCAGCCTTCCGAGTAGCTGGAATTACAGGCATGCGCTACCACGCCCGGCTGATTTTTTTTGATTCATTGTAGAGATGAGGTCTCGCTGCCCAGGCAGGTCTCGAACCCGTGGGTTCAGGCAATCCACTCACCTCAGCCTCCCAAAGGCGCGGGATTACAGGCTGAGCCACTGAGCACTGCTGAATTTTTTATGTCATTCTTAAGGAGAAGTTTAAGGAAACACAAATATATCGCTTACCTAGACTAAACATAGGCTGAAATAATAAAGGTTTTTGAAATAAAACAGATTTTCATATACCAATATCACTTTTTTTATTCCAACACTTTCTCTATATCATGGCTTTATTTTTTGCCTAAATCAAGATAAACACCAAAAATCAACTAGCCATTGAATCAGTGTATTTTGCTGCCTTTTATTTTTTACATAATGGTGCAGCTAATTAAACTAATTGTTGAAATTAGTTGTTGGCTGAATCTTAATGCAAGGTCAAAATCTCAGAGGCAGCAATTTCTTCTTTGCCTTATATTAGCCTTAGTACTGAGATTTGATCAGTGAGAGTATAATCCATGTAGAATAGCTGGCATGTGAAAGTTTGGTTCTGCTTTCTTTTTTCTTGTAACATACCAGTGCTGAGTTAGCCTCTTAAAGCGTTTAATAATTGGTATGTTTGTTATGGAGGTGCACAGAGAATTTAGTTGTCTAGCAACAAGATTAGTATACTTTTAACAAGTTCATGTGTCTTATAGAATGCGAGACAGCAAATTTTAATTGTATTTTATATATCCCCCTATTTTACATAAAATAGTCCACACTTCTTTATTTAAATCTTATTTTATATTTCTGATAATAACACAAATGTATTTCTTAAAACCAAGCTGTAATGAATCTATTTTTATGTTTATACCTATATGCTACTTTTTAATATTTGTAATAGGAACAGAACCTTTCAAGAAGTTCTGAAATATCCAGAATTCCTTAAAGACTGAATTGTTCCTGTTAGAGAAGCAACATTCATTTATTTGTTTAAGTTCTTGAGCAACGGCTATCCATCCAAATTTAATTACTTGAAGCGTTCTTAAATATATCTGTGCTTGGTCTTAAACTTCAGAACTTATTTATAAATAAATAGTTGGGGTTGATTTTTTTTAAAAGTTCTGCAAGTGATACCAATGTGGAAAAAAGGCTGAGGATTACATTCAACATATAAATATATAAACTTTGTGAGGTATTCTGAAAACATTGGGGTAGAGATCCGGAAGTGTGATACCTCCTGCTTTATTTCTTTTGCTAAGGATTTTTCTGATTATTCATGGTCATTTATGTTTCCATTTGAATTTCTGTATTGTAATTTCCTGATCTGAGAAGAATGATGTTGGTAATTTAATGGTATTGCGTTGACTATACAGATTGCCTTGGTAGGATGGGTATCTTAACAATTTTGATTCTTCCTATCCATGAGCATCAAATATTTTTCCATTTGTTTGTGTCTTCTTGGATTTCTTTGAGGAATGTTTTGTAGTTCTCACTGTAAATGTCTTTCACCACTGTGGTTAGGAAGAAGCCAAAGTATTTGTTTTTTTCTTTTTCTTTCTTTTTTTGTGACTGTTGTGAATGTGATTGTTCTTTTTTTGGTTCTTTGTTTGCTGTTGGTGCATAAGAATGAAATTGTCTTTTACACATTTATTTTGTACCCTGAGTTTTTGCCAAAATTCTTTATAAGTGCAAGCAGGTTTTTGATAGATTCTCTTGGATTTTCGAGATATACGATCACAACATCAGCAAAGAGGGAAAACTTACCTTCCTCTTTTCCTCATTGGATACCCCTGATTTCCTTCTCCTGTTTAACTGCACTAACTAGAACTTCCAACACAATGTTGAATAAGAGGGGTGAGAGTGGGCAGTCTTGTTTTCCCGTTTTCAGGGGAATATTTCCAGTTTAGTCTATTTAGTAATTTGCTTGCTGTGGGTTTATCAGAGATGGCCCTTACTATTTTGATGTAAGTTTATTCCATAGCTAGATATTTGAGGGTTTTTGTCAAGAAGGGATGCTGGATTTTGATAGAAGCTTTTTCTGCATCTAATGATATAACCATGTGGTTCTTGTTTTTACATCTATTGATGTATTTAATTACATTTATGGTCTTGTGGGTGTAAAACCAGTCCTTCACCCTGGGGATGAAGCCTACTTGGTCATGGTGGATGATTTTTGAGATGCGTTTTTGGATCCAATTTCCTAGAATCTTTTTGAAGATTTTTGCATCTAGGTTCATAAGGGATATTGTGCTGTAATTCTCTTTTTTGTTGAATCTTTACCCGGTTTGGGTGTCAGTGTGATGTTAGCTTCATAAAATGATTTGGGGAGAAATCCATCATTCTCAATTGCCTGGAATGCTTTCATTAGGATTCATATAAACTCTTCCTTGTATGTTTTGTAGAATTCTGCTGGAAAGTCGTCTGGCCAAGGGCTTTTTTTGTAGATATTTTTCTTTTGACAGAGTCAATTTCCTGGGTTGTATTGGGTCTATTGAGTGTCTCAATGTCTTCTAGTTTCAACCTTGGGAGGTTGTACAATGTCAAAAAATCTTCCATTTCATTTTGGATATCTAATGTGTTTCCATACAGGTGTGCATAGTAATCTCGGATAATTTTCTGTATTTTTTCGAGGTCAGTTGTGATTTGACCTTTTGTATTTCTGATTTTGTTTATTTGGTCTTTTTCTCTCTCTTGCTTGGTCATTCTGGCTAGGGGTCCATTGATCTTGTTAATTCTGTCAAAGAAGCAACTTTTTGTCTTGTCGATGTTTTCTATGATATTTTTGTCTTCCGTGTCTCATATGTGGGCTCTTTGGTAATGAAGACACTACTGCTAAAGTAAGGCTTTTGGTGGTCTTTTCTTTCCAGCTCCCGTAGGTGATTTGTTAGACTGTTAACTTGTGATTTTATTGATGTGTGTAAGTAGAGATATAAATTCCCCTCTTAGAACTGTTTTCATGGCATCCAAGAGGTTTTGGTAAGAGGTTTCTTCAATTTCATTTTTTTCCAGGAATCTTTTAAGTTCTATTTTGATTTTGGTGTTGACCAGTAGTTGTTCAGCATCATGTTGTTTAGTGTTCATGTCTTTGTGGACTTTGGGGAAGTGTTGTTGATGGTGATATTTATTTTTATTCCACTGTGATCTGAGAAGGCAAATGGCAATATTTCAACCTTATGGAATTTGTTTATGCTTGATTTGGGACTGAGAATGTGATCAATATTGGAGTACATTCCATGTGGTGGTTAGTAGTAAGTATATTCTGTAGTTATTGGGTGGAATATTCTGTAAGTATGTATTAAGTTCATTTGGTTGAGTTTCAAGTTGAGGTTCTGATTACTTCCAGACTTCAAACTTTCCTATAAGGCTACAATAATCCAAACAGCCTCGTATTGGTACAAGAGCAGGCATATGGACCCATGGAACAGGATAGACATTCTGGAAACAAAATCTTAATTTCTCAACCTACTCATCTTTGACAAAGCCTCCAACAGGAATCACTGGCAAGAGGAGAATACCCATTCAGTAACTGGTGTTGGGAAACCTGGCTGATCACATTCAGAAGATGGAACAGGACGCCTACCTATCACCATACACCAATAATTAACTGTAAATGATAAAAGACTTCAACATTAAACCTCAAACTATAAGAATCTGAAAAATACAAGAGACACCCTTATGGAAATTGGAACTGGCAACTAATTGCTGATAAAAATCTCAAGCACCCACACAAAAAGAAATAAGATAGACAAGTGGGACCTCATCAAACTGACAAGCTTCCGCAAAGAAAGGAATCCATATAGAGAATGGAGAGACAACCTACTGAATGGGAAAAAAATTGCCAACTGTATATCTGAAAAGGCCTTTCATCTAGGATCTGCAAGGAACTCAAATGCACCAAAAGGAAATAGCAAACAGCTCCATTTAAAATGTGAGCAAAAGACATGAATGGACACTTCTCAAAACAAAATACATGGGCAGCCAACAGACACATGAAAAAGTGCTTAGCCTCACTAATCTCCAGAGAAATGCAAATCAAAACCACATTGAGATACCACCTAACCCCATTAAGATTGGTCATCATTAATAAAACAAACAACAACAAATGCTGGCGAGGATGTGGAGGAAAAGGATCCCTTCTACACTGCTGGTGGAAATGCAAACTAGTGCAGCCTCTTTGGAAGACAGTGTGGTGATTTCTGAAAGAACTAGAAATTGACTTTCCATATGACTGAGCAATTTCCCTATGGGGAATATACCCAGAAGAACTTAATCATTCTACAAAAAAGATACCTGCTCATGCATGTTTGTTGTAACTCTATTCACAATAGCAATAACATGGAACCAATCATGCTGCCCATCAAAACTGGACTAGATGTGGTTCATATACACAATGGAATATTATGTAGTCATAAAGAAGGACAAACATATGGACTTTGCAGCAACTTGGTTGGATTTAGAGTCTATCATACTCGGTGATGAATCACAGAAACAAAGAAGAGAGTACAATATGTTCTCACAAGTGTTTATTCTGTGTTAAATTGTATTTTCTTTTGTGGTAAATACCATACTCTTGTTTTCATCCAAATATAATTCTCATTATATGTCAGTTAATTTAATTCCCTTGATCCAGTCAATTAATACTCTGCCAGTTTATACTTTTTAGTTTAATTTTTAAAAGTGATAGAGGTCTGGGTACAAGTGCTCATGCCTATAATCCCAGTACTTTAGGAGGCAGGAGTGAAAGGGTTGCCTTAGCTCATAGGTTTGAGATGAGCCCGGGGAACTTGGCGACACCTTGTCTCTAGAATAAATCCAAAAAAACAACAAACAAAAAAAGAAAAGGAAAATTAGCTGGATGTGGAGGCACATGTCTGTAGTTCAAGCTACTTGGACGGCTGAGGTGGAAGGATCCCTGAGTTTAGCAGGTCGAGGTTGCAGTGGCCATTAGCATGCCAATGCACTCCAGTCTGGGTGACAGAGTGAGACTCCAACTTTAAAAGAAAAAAAAAGTGATATAAAGGGCTGGGCACGGTGGCTCATGCCTATAATCTCAACACTATGGGAGATTGAGGTGAGAGGATTACCTGAGCCTACGGGTTCGAGACCAGCCTGGGCAACTTTGCAAGACCTCATCTCTACAAGTAATCAAGAAAAATTAGCCAGGTGTGGTGGTGTGTGCCTGTAGGTCCAGCTACTTTGAAGTCTGAAGTGGAAGAATTACTTGAGACCAACTAGTCGAGGATGCTGTGGCTGTGAACGTACTACTGCTGCACTTCAGCCTGGACGACAGAGTAAGATTCCAACAAAAAAAATAGTGCTAGAAAAAGAGGTATTTATAGATTATCTTTTTCTATCACCTTTTTTTTTAGTTGGAATCTTACTCTGTATTTATAGCATAGTCTATAAATACCTCCATAGCTTTATATTTTTAGTTGTATAAGGTCAGTAATCTCAATATCAAAACTTTAAGATTCAAATCAATTGGTACATACATTTATAGTATCAGTACTTTAAAGATACGACTTTATTTGGTTTTGAATCTGTCTTTCTCTTAAATCAAATCTTCGTACATTCAGTCTTTCTTTCACTGAAGTGTTTATCATTTATTTATTAAAGGAGTTTTTCCATCACACTAGGGCAGTAGAATGTGCCACTGGAATGATACCTGGGCATATGTTTTCAAGATTCCTCCTTTTGAAGTGGGGTTCATTAATATCGCATTGTTTCATAGTTTATTTTCTTTCCCTTTGCTAGGACTTCAGGGTCTCCATGTTACTTATCTTTTTTTTATAATAACCACTTCATTGGACAAAATAAAATAACAGTCTTGACAGAATGTACATTTTCTAGAGGTTCTCTTTGTCTGCTACTGGATATGCATTAATAGAAAATATGAAAATGGCTTTGACCTTGAGTTCTTTTTTATCTGGGCCTGGAGTTTCTGACCCCTGAGAAATATTTAACATACACCATTCACACAATAGTAAAGTAGAAATAAAATTCCATTTTGCCCATCACAACATAATCCAGAGCAGTACTCTAAAATTTTGCTATCACTATGGTCCTTCAAAACAAATTTGCAACTGGAAGTTCTTGTGAAATCATTGTGATGATTAGTAATATATAGCTTTGTTTCCCTGACCACAAATTATTAGAAGAGGAACTTATACTGTATGGAAATATAACTTTGTAGAGACCAGACTGCCTAAAGGCAGTGATTTGGAACATGTGATATGTGACTGAGAGAAGGGACATTAGGCTTACCCATAATCCCTCACTTATTAGATGTGTGTCTTCGGCATCTTTATTTAATGGCTACAAGCAACAATTTCTCCAATTTAAAAAATAAAAGATACTATCTCTACTTATTTTATATAGCTGTTATTAGGTTTAAATAATATGATCTAAAGTCAGCTAGATCCTTTTAAGAATTTATTAAATGTTAGTGATTATTATTATTTTATTATTATTATTATCTCTTAGGGAATTCTGAACAACAGGCACACATCCTTCAACAGATATTAATTAAGCCAAACTTATTTTTCATCAGAAAAATTACATAGTATGAAGAAGGAAGGAAAGAACAATATGAAATTGATGCAAAGAGGCTGAAATGCAATACAGCAGAATTACTATACAAGGAAGAATGTCAACAGCTATTGCAACAGCAAGTGCAGCACGGGACAATAGCCTTATTCTCCATTGTGGTTGACCATTGAAATTGTATTTTCTGCTCTTGTGGTCCAGTGAATTCTCATGGCTGAAGGCATTTGTGTGTACTTGGACATATATTGTTAGAGCCATACTTGAGTATTTTATAGTATTTTACTTTAAGAATGATGTCTTTGTCATCAGAACTTTTAATTTGTATCTAGCATATAGGAACACAACTGGTTATGTAATTTTTTAAATACACATGACACTTGTACGCAATTTCATTTTTTCAATATATCTGTAGAATTTCCATGTAAACATTCATATATTATCTATGAATATTAATTGTTTTTCCAAATCTGGAAGTTATTTATCTGTTTGTTGTGTTGAACTGGCTAGAGGATTCAATTTAATGCTGAAGAGGAGTGACCATGGAAACCCTTAGTGCACTCTTGATTTTTAAGCAATTTTTGCTATAAGTTCATTGTTAATTTTAATTTCCATATTTAATTTCTAGACTTACATCTCACTTCAAGGAATTTTCTTCTATTCTTAGTTTGCTTAGTGCTTTAAATCTGGAGTCAGTACTATACCTGAACGAATGATTGTTCTGTATCTGGGGCTATGTCATTCTTCATTAATTTCGTCGTATAATAATGCTTTATTTGTTTCAGTATGTAGAAATGTCATTTCTGAGTTTTTTTTTTTTGTCTTGCGTACTTTTTGATGAGAAGTCTGTTGTCATTATTACCCTTGTTCTAATGTTAAAAGATCACTGCATTCAGAAATGATTCCATCTTGGATATTAATATAATTCTTTTAAACATATTTTTGTATGCAATGTGATATTTATTTTATTAGAAATTTAGCTTCTATGTTCTATATGCGTAGATTTCAATTTCCCTGTTTCAGTTTACCTTTCTTCTTTAATAGAAGTTATTATATCTTTATTTTCATGGGTAATCTCAATCTTCTTTTTTGTTTTTAAACGTAAGTCACCTATCATGAAATGGTCAAACACGTTGAGAGTGACTCTTCTTAGTTACTCATTATGTCAAACATTTTTATTTTTCTATGCTTATCTTGACACATATCTCTTCTTTAGTAAAATGTCTATATAAATCTTTGCCTGCTTTTTATTACATTTTTTAAAATTATTGAGAGTGAGTTTATATATAATAAATTCCAATTCTTTTTTCCTGTGTTTTCTTAAAGTGTCTTTTTGGAAGCCAAATTTTTTACAGTTCTGATGAAATCGAATGTATCAAATTTCAATTTTTTTTATTTCCTTAAACCTACCAACCTTTGCTTTTCCTAGGTTTCCAATGTATTTCCATAAAAAATGGTACAACTTTAGGATGTAAAGTTGGGTCTGTAATGCATTTTTGGGGGTGTATATGACTCAAAATAGGGATTAAGATACTTTTTTCATAAGATGTCCAATATTTTAACACCATATGTTGAAGAGATTGAAGTCTCTTTAGAGGACAAAAGTTGGGTTAAATCTGGACTCTTATTTTTCTCTACATTTTCCATCTTTCTCTTTTAGTTTAACACATGCTTTTTCCCCATTTTATTAAGCTGGAAACTTGGAGTTTAGTTTATGTACATACCATATGTTCTCACTCATAAGTGGACCTTGTACAATGGTCATAATACTATATGAAAGGGATTGGCAGTATTGGGAAACTGCTAGTGAAGAGGGGTGGGATTGGTAATTAAGGAAAAATTACAGGGGAGGGAGGGGCACACCTTATCAACAAGAGTACCTGCATAATGAACACTTGTATACATAACCCTTAATTGTACCCCACATTTTTAAAACTTTAAAAAAAGTGTGTATGCTATTGTTGAACAGGATATTATCTAAATTATACCATCTTCATTGATAATGTTTTTCAAACCTTACTATATTATTGCCCAACTTTTACTGTCAAGAGAGAGGAGTTTTAAGCTCGTCCCCGGTAATTGTGGGTACCTAATTTCCCGTTCACGTCTATCAGTTATTCAGCTATAATTTTTATGCATTTTCATGATCTTTAGTTGTTGAAGACACTATTAGGATTGGTCATCTTCTTGAGGAACTGAGCCCATTACCATTAAATACATTTTTCATTATCCATGATGGCTATTATTTTTCTGAAGTATGTTTTCCTTCCTTCCTTCCTTCCTTCCTTCCTTCCCTCTTTTCTTTTTTTGAGAAATAGTTTCACTTTGTTGTAAAGGCTGGAGTGCAGTGGCATGATCATGGTTACCACAGCGTCAAATTCCTGGACTCAGCGATCTTTAGGCCTCAGCCTCCTGTGTAGTTGGAGTTACAAGTACCCATGAACAAGCCAGCTGATTTTTCTATTTTTTATAGAAATGATATCTCACTTTGTTGCCTAGATTGGTCTTGAACTCCTTGTCTACTGCATTGCACCCATCTTGGCCTACCAAAGTGCTGGGATTATAGATGCATGCCACTGTGACTGGCACAATTAATTTCAATACCAAAGTGCTTGGATTACAGGTTCATGCCACTGTGCCCAGCAATATTACTTTCAATTTCTTCTCCTTTATTTGGAGACTCTTGGGCAAAACAACTGTGCCTATGCTCAAGAATGAAAAGCAGCCACTGGGTCTCCCTGGCACCTGCTAAGAGCTTCAGGAGCCACCATTCCATGGACGACTCCTCTTATGGATCTCATTAAACAATGAGAAACCCTCTCCACATAGGGTTACCTGGAAAAGACATTGGTCCATGAGAAAGGCACTCAGTCCCTTTAAGTTAAATTTAACCTGCTCTTGTTACATAAGACAGAGGCCCCCAAAATCAAATGCTCTGTGTGCACATATGTATGAGTGTGTGTGTGTGTGTGTGTGTGTGTGTGTGTGTGTGTATGAGAGAACATGGAGTAGACCAATTTATTTACAAGACACTTTACATTCACCACGGAGAGTACAGGAGACCTGCAAGTACCATAAACTGAGCCTCCCTTTTTAAAATTTAGATGATAAAAGCTCTGTGCCAGATCTGCATAGTCCTGAGATTGTAAGAATGGTCACTATTTATTTTCCCTTTAATGATTTGACTCAATGGCCCCTTATCTTTCCCAGATGCCATGTTTAAAACAACACTGGAACTTGCTAATCTACCTCTGCTTACATGTCTGCTTTTAATTTAATTGTGAGGGAAGAACTGACATGTGTGAGGACTGAAGTGTTTTGTGCCAGATTTTGCCAAAATATTCTGAATCCCAGGGAATAGGATGTGGAAGTATCTACCTTTATGATGTCACTTGTTGAGCCCTCAAGTCTCTGTGTGAAATCAGAATGTCAGAGACGACAACCTAGAGTAAACCAAAATTAAAATCATAAGTCCCCCATCCAACTGAATAGACTACCCCTTTAGCTAAGGGGACCTCAGAGAAACCTGAAACACTAAATTCCAGGGAATGACAGAAGAGAGGTTGGACAAACCTTGCTATATTCCCTCCCTTTTGCAGGTAAGCCTCAATTGACTGGCATTAACATTAAAATAGAGATCATAAGAGTGACTAAACCGACTTTCTGTGGCAATGAAATATCAAATTTTAACCTAATTCTGGTATCCCATTACATGGTCTCTGAGGGCTGATACCCTTGATGGCCATGGCTCTCTCACAAACTGTTATTTTTGTTTAAGTATTTCTTTCTACTATCTTCTTAAGTCAAACCTTCAAACTCCTTTATGCCAGACTCTAAGCCAACTACATCAAGCATGTTTTCTCAGGTTCTCTAGAGACTGCTGTACCTTGGGCCATGGTCACTCATATTGACTCAGAACAAACCTTTTTAAATATTTTGCTGAGTTTGGCTTTTCATCAATATCATGAGCAAATAGGATCAGATGAGGGGGGGACTAGGTAGCCCACCCTTGCATTTTCCCTCTATTCTGCTTTCCAATCACTCTGACCCAATTGGAGACTATATCTTCGCACTGTGTGTTAGGAAACTGAACTTCGCGATTTAGCTTTTAAAAATTTTTGCATGTCTTTTTTGTTTAATTATATTTAGACCAGTCATCCTCACAGAGTCCAAGTTCAGACAGATAGGCTGGTCTTGGCATTTATCTTTTAACCACTCTGTCAATCATGTTTGTTTTCATGTATCTAGTATGCAAATATTTATATTTTGTCATGCAATTGCAACAAAATATACCATATTTTAAGTATATATACATATATATGTATCCTGAGGTATAGATGGGAGTGGCGAACTCAGAAGCCTCAAGAAAGAAGTAGTCTTCAATTGTGAGATCCAGTGAGAAAACTGAGACTCACAGACTCAGACAGCTAATTGTTACAGTCATGATATAGATCTTGAGGATGCATCAAGCTCCAAGAAATCTCTCCAGGAGTGGAATAGGAATCAAGATGGTCAGCATCATTGGGTGTTAACAGTTATGTGAATGAGCTGGGCTTATGACAGCATCTAGTGACAAAAGTGAGGCAGCAACAGGTACCCAGTAACTGGAGGTAAGGCATACCATGCAGGGCCACACAGGTAGGTATTCATGTCATGTAAGAGATAGAAGGAGCAAGAGAGACACGCTGAGCAAGATCCTGTGTTGTGTTTTCTGTCTCCTGAAGACCCATTGTGCTCACTGTCAGGTGTCCAATGGGTTGGGGACCTACATTTAGAGTGACAAACAGGATGTTCAGTGTCACCGGGGGTGCACAGCAATGTGAATAACTGTGGATGACCAGGAAGATCTAGATATTGTTGACTGGCTGGCTTTCAGGAAGGTTTAATACAGAGCTGTCAGTGTGGCTTTAGTTCATTAGCCATACCAGTCTTGTGAGATGTTCTTCATATGACAGTTTTTTCTGTGAGAATACAAATATGTATGTGCCAAATTTTGCATGTGTCATTTCACCTAAAACTCACAACATGCCTTCAATGTCAAAACTCCATATTTTCAAGAAAGAGAGAGGCTAAGAGAGAGAGGCCAAGAAGTTTCTTTTACCTCACTCACATAGAAAGTAGCAGGACCAGGATAGTAAGCCAGGTCTGACTACTGTATTACTTCTCTCTTTGTAATTGATGGTAAGAACAGTGCATGCGTAAAAGAATCATAGAAGTGTTGGACATATGCCACTTGTAAGCATGTTATTTGGTTGGAGGTACTTTCATCATATAATCAGAATATTTGGAGGTACTTTTAACATATAATCAGCATATCAAATTCACTATATCAATCCTTTCTCCAATTAGAACAGTTCAATGTTAGGGGATGAATTAAACAAAATAGTTTAAGGAAAGATTTTTTTTTTTGAGTTGGAGTCCCACTCTGTCCCCCAGACTGGAGTGCAGTGGCTGCTCTTGGCCACAGCAGCCTCAACCTGCTGGGCTCTGGCGATCCTTCCACCTCAGCCTTCCGAGTATGCTGAATTACAGGCACCAGGCCCAGCTGATTTTTTTAAAATTTATTGTAGAGATGAGGTCTTGTCAAGTTGCCTGGGCAGGTCTCGAACCTGTGGGCTCAGGCAATCCACTCACCTCAGCCCCCCCAAAGAATGGGATTACAGGCTGAGCCACTGAGCTTGGCTTAAGGAAAGACTTTTAGTGACCCCAAATGATAATTTTGGAAAGTAGTATTGACCTTTTATTAAAGGTACAATAGAGATCTCTCAGATCCCTTGAAATTCTGGTTTTACTCTACTCAGTAGGCTAATGTAAGTACTAATTTCTACTAAAATGTTATATATATATGAAATTTTCACATTATACCATAACATTTATGGCTATTATAGAATAAGTGTTAATAACAGCTCCTCAATCACAGTGCTTGGCTTACATATGCAGTCAAAATAATATATATGTATATGTATAATTCAAATGTCTATGTACATATATATATGAAATTGCACTGGTCTTTGAATATACTTCATATATTTGCATGGGCCAATTGAGAATGAGGCAACTGGTTTTGTTGAAGGCATCATAATAAGACAACATGTAGCTTGTACTTCAAGTTTTGTTTTTTTTATAACACAACAATGCCATTTATTTTGTTGAAGTAATTGTGCAGGTTTCATTATCTTAATATCATAAAGAGCATGGGGAGACAAATGAGACTAACAGGGGAAAAGGTTTGCCCCATTAAGATTAATGGGAACATTGAGAGGGTTTTTTAAAGAACCTTTGTGATCAAATTTTGAGGTTCCTGAATACTTATTACTATTAATTGAGAATATTCAGAAATAGATACAGAATTTTGTGAGTTAAAGAAACTTTTGATATTCTTTACCTGCTACACTATACTTGCTAATGTAAGATAAAATTAGTTAGAAATAGGCTTTTTTAATGATGATAGAAGAACAGGATATACACTTATCTTCTAACAAGATTTATCTGATGGTCTGAAACAGACAAAGTATATGAATCATTGGTTTTCAAGATATTAAAAATCAGGAAATGAAGGTCTGTGATTTCTGGGAAAATATATAAAAAAGGACTAAATTTTATGATAGTTACAGTTTAGTTTTTTTTGTTTTGTTTTTTTGAGTTGGGTCACAGCCATGATGACATGTAGCTGTAGCTGAGAGTACAAACAGAATATATAGAATAATTAAAATAACTCAAAATATTCTATAAATATTGTCATTAAAAATATGTGAACAAGGACATACAGAACAATATGGCATGTATAACAATTGCTCGAAGGAACCCTACGATATCCATGATAAAATTAAATGTACTTGAAATAACACCCCCAATTAAAAGGCAATAAAAATAAGATTTGATGAAAAGGTAAAACTCAATGTTATCAGTATACTAGCATTTATTGACAATTTATTGAAATATAAAAAGTATGAAATTGTAAGTATTGTAGATAACAAATACTGTAGTTAAAAACAATCACATAAATAAAATTCCAACTATGTAGGAACTCGTTTGAATATATTACTAAACATTTAAGTAGAAACAATATAAGTCTATATAAAATGTCAAAACTGAAAAGAAGGGACTACGTTTTAACTATCACTATGGAGCCAATATTAATCTGATTTCAAACCAGAAAAAGATACTGTTAAAAAACAAGAATGAAAACCACACAATTCTAGCCTTCATGAACATGGATGCCAAAATATACAAATTGTTAGAAAATAAAATCTTATGTTATATAAAATGGATAACAGACCATGACCAAGTGAGAGTTAACTCAAGAATGCAAGGCTATGCAATATTCAGTATTTAGTTGACTGAAGACAAGTCAGCAACATGCAGAGTAACATACCTGGACCTTGACTCCTTCCACAAACAAACTTATTTGGCAACAATTCATAGACATATTCCCATGAAAAACACCCAAAAGGCCAATTTTGCAAAGATTGGAGCAGAAATAAACTAAAGTTACAGGAATGTGAAAATCAACAAAAACAAAGGTTAGGTTTATTGAATAGATGATCACAAACAACACAGCCTCAGAAAAAAATGAAAACACAAAAGTATAGAATAAAAAATGAAAGAGAAGACATTACCATGAATGTCACAGAAATTTTTTAAAATTATGAGAATGTGATATAAATAGTTATAGCAAAAACAACCTGGACAACCTGGGAGAAATGGGTAAAACCTAAGAAATATAAAACCTAAAAGGACTAAATCATGAAAAAATAGAAAGCCTTAACAGACCTATACTAGGAGGGAGATTGAATCAGTAATCAAAAACCTCTCAGCCAAAAAAGCTAAGAATTTCTCAACAAACAAAAGCAAAGCATCAAATGACTTCACTAGTGAATTTCACCAAACAAATTTATTAAAGAATAAATGCTAATGTTTTAAAACTTTCAGCAAATTGAAGAAATAGGAATACATCCCAATGCATTTTATGGGGCTTCTGTTACCCAGATACCAAGCCCAGATAAAGATGACACAACAAAATTACAGACATATGCAAAACTCCTCAACAAAAGCCAACAAACAAAATCCACTAGCACATTATAAGCATCAAACACCATGCTCAATTGAGATTTATCTGTTATATATAAGAATGTTTCAGGTATGGAAATCAATAGAGTATGATGGTCTACATTAATAGAATAAAGGGTAAAAACAACATTAAATAAATGCAGAGGAACATTTGACACAACTACAAATTAAAAAAAAAAATTCACACACTTTTTTGGTAAAAATTATCTCCCGCTAAAAAAATCAGTAGTGAAAAGTTAACCTCTTGATATACAAGGAACTCAAACTTATCAAAAAGAAAAAAACCAAACATCCCCATTATAAAGTGGGTAAGGAGACGGGAACAAGATGGTGATGGCATAGGTGAACTTGTAAGATTCTCCGAACGTGAGTTCCCAAAAAGACTATTACTTCTCTTCCCCCACCCCCCAGCCCACCACCAGCCATGCTGGTGTGAGGCCTGGGGACCTTCGGTCCCACGCAGGGTCAGAAATTGCAGCCCCCTGCTGCTGCTGTTTCACTGAGTGCATGGGAGTCTCAGGTCCCAGTTCCCTCCCAACTCCCTCCCTGGCTACATTGTCTCCAGCCTGGCACCCAGCACTAAGCCGCAGGTCACTCAGGGAGGCTCTGGGCACCCGCCCCTCAGAGACACCAGTCTCATTCCTGGCTGAAGTACCCTGTGGGGGGCCCAGGGCCACTCTCACCACTCAACACCTGTCCTTTGGAGCTTTGGAGTTCTGGAACTCCGGGCCCACCCTAGCTGAGGCACTCAGCGTGAGACCCCAAGCTGGGGGACCCAGACAAGCAGAGAAAAAAAAGGTCTGCATAAACTGCCTCACCATTCTCCAGGTAGGGACTTCCATTGCCCTGCCCACCTATCAACAAACTTTACCTCAGTTCCTAAGGCAACGGTGCAAAACAGGAGACAAAGCCCCACCACTACGCTGCAACGAAAAACAAAGGGGAGAGGCTGGAATCGGATATCAGAGAAGTGACTTTAGTCTGATTGCTTATTTTGACTTATTATTTTATCATAGTAACTGTTGGTTTTGATCACATTTGTTGTTTGTCTTCTGACTTACACTGCTTCTTGATTTTATTGGCCTGTCTCTGTGTAGCTCTCAGTACTCTTTAGGGAATCTTTCTTACGTGTCTTTCTACTTCCCGGCCTTGTGTCTCTTTCTCTTTTTTTTTTTTTGAGTTGGAGTCTCACTCTGTCGCTCAGACTGGAGTGCAGTGGCTGCTCCTGGCCACTGCAGCCTCAACCCTCTGGGCTCCGGCGATCCTTCCGCCTCAGCCTTCCAAGTAGCTGGAATTTCAGGCATGTGCTACCACACCCGGCTGATTTTGTGATTTTATTGTTGAGATGAGGTCTCGCTGCCCAGGCGGGTCTTGAATCCGCAGGCTTAGGCAATCCACTCACCTCAGCCTCCCAAAGGCATGGGACTACAGGCTGAGCCACCAAGCCTGGCTGTGTCTCTTTCTTTTCTTTTCTTTTTTTTTTTTTTGAGTTGGAGTCTCACTCTGTTGCCCAGACTGGAGTGCAGTGGCCACTCCTGGCCAATGCAGCCTCGACCTGCTGGGCTCTGGCGATCCTTCCACCTCAGCCTTCTGAGTAGCCGGAATTACAGGCATGCGCTATCATGCCTAGCTAATTTTATTTTTTATTTTGGATTTATGTAGAGATAAGGTCTTGCTGCCCAGGCAGGTCTCGAACCCGCGGGCTCAGGCAATCCACTCACCTCAGCCTCTCAAAGGCACGGGATTACAGGCTGAGCCACTGAGCCCGGCGTAGGTGTCTCTTTCTCACCTGATAGTTGGTATATATATCTGTTTTCCCTCTCACTCTTCTCTCTTTCTAACTCCCTATTGAACGCCCTTCCTCCATTATTTTCCTCTTTTATAACCCCCTTTTTAATTTAGGGGCCAAGACTACATACTGCTGAATGGACAGTTGTAAGGCAGAGGGAAATAGGTTCCAGTGTGCTCATACACCTGTTCATAGATACTAGAATCAGCATTCTGAACCACAGCTTCCCTCTCAATTAAACCTCAAAACTGCAAAAAGTACAGATTGCAGCCTATGCTCCAACCTGAAAAGTGAATAAAGTCAGAAAACCCTCATAAGGAAGAACAGGATATTACAGAAGAGAAATAAAAGCAACCCCACCTTCCCTCAAAAACAGAATTGAGGAAGGAGAGGGTAAGGGGTAGAGAGAGAAGTATCTACACAAATGAAGAAAAACCAAAAGAAGAGTATGGGTCTCTCCCAGACCCCTGGGAGGGCAGACACTGAGAAAACTGACTTTGGAATGCAAACAATGAAGAGCCTCCAGAATGAAGGGTCTCAAATTACAAACGTAGATATCAAGACAATAATGGAGAGATTAAAAAGAATTGAGGAGACACAAGAAGAAAGTAGGAAGGAGCTGATATCTGAGATAACAGTAATAAAGAATACTGTGAATGAAATAAACAACAAACTGATAAGCATGGAAAGCAGAATTACTCAAGCAGAAAAGAATTTCAGAGCTTGAGGTCCAAAATATAGAAATAACCCAAACTCTTAAAAACACAGAAAATAAATTCAAAAAGACAGACAAAACCCTCAAGAGATGAGCAATTACCTCAAGAGCCTAACCTAAGAGTAATTGGACTTCCTGAGGAAGAAAGAGAGAGAGAGACCACATTGGAACAAACTTTCCATGAGATCATTCAAGAAAACTTCCTGTATCTAATCAATGATGCAAAAATTCAAGCACAAGAGATTCAGAGAACCCCTGCAAGACAACAAATGAGAAGACCAACTCCTAGACACATAATAAATCACCTAAACAAAGTAGGCATAAGAGAAAAAATCCTAAAGGCAGCAAGAGAAAAAGGCCAGATCACCTACCATGGAACACCAACCAGAATAGCAGCAGATTTATCTACAGAAACCCTGCAGACTAGGAGAGCTTGGAGCCCTATCTTCAAAGTCCTAAAAGGTAAACAATTTCAACCAAGAATAACCTATCTGGCCAAGTTAAGCTTCATCAGTGAGGGAGAATTAAAATCTTTTCCAATCCCTAAGAAATTATTCTGCCACCAAACCATCTCTTCATGAAACACTTAAGAAAGTACTAAACACAGAAGTAAAGGAAAAAAGAACAACATTCTTCACAAGAGTACAGGAGAAAGAATAAAATACACATGAACCAACCCCCAAAACAAAAGAAAGACAGTAAACCAAGTGGAAGAACAACTCAAAAAGCACTCTA
This sequence comes from Cephalopachus bancanus, assembly GCA_027257055.1. NCBI lineage: Eukaryota > Metazoa > Chordata > Mammalia > Primates > Tarsiidae > Cephalopachus > Cephalopachus bancanus. The sequence goes on from JAPVLO010000307.1 coordinate 4,689,137, forward strand.
TGATAAGGATGAACTCTCACATTTCAATAATTAGCCTGAATGTGAATGGATAAATGTACCACTGAAAAGACATAGAATGGCAAAATGGATAAAATATCACAAGGCAACAATATACTGCCTTCAAGATACCCATCTCACTAGAAAGGATATGCACAGACTCAAAGTAAGAGGATGGGAAACAAATTTCCAGGCGAATGGAACACAAAAGAAAGGAGGAGTTGCGATCCTAATTTCAGACAAAATACCATTTAAGGTATCAAAAATTTAAAAAGCACAAAACCATAATAAA